>LR738711.1:566701972-566816102 GCA_902687465.1 Secale cereale | reverse complement strand
CCCCCCCGCGAGAGAATACTCCGATAGTTGGCGCCCACCATGTGGCAAGCTGCCGCTAGAACCGGTGTTCGGGCGGGACCCTTTTCGTCATCCTCACCATGGCGTCGTCATCGTCTCTCCAGCTGCGCCCGGGGGCTCGACATTGACACGGCCCCGAGTCGGCCGCGCGGGACGGCGCGCCCTCACCGTCGGCCTCGCCACCTTCGTCATCTCCACCGTGACGTCGCCGCCGTCCCTCCGGCGTCGATCAGGTGCTCGACATCAGCATGCCCCCGACGCAGCCACGCGGGGCGGTGCGTCGTTGTGTGCGCACTCGCCACTCCAGCCCTTGTTCCATGCCGCCTCCGCTAGCATGCGCGTGCGTCGCATCACCTCGGTCGGCCGTATCCACTCACGTGCCACTCACGTCTGCTCCCCTCCCCTTTGCGCCTTGCTCCGGCCGGAACATGCTTTCGCTCCTCCGTATATCATCTATACAAGCTAGCTAGATGCAAGTCATACAATGGTCATACCATAGCCATACACAAGCCAGACAACCCCCGCACACTGGTCGGATAATAGTCATACACTATCCATACACCATTCGGATGCTAGCCATGTACTCGTATTAGTCAAATGCTAAGTTTTCCTTTGAGCCATTCAGATGCCCAGCCGCGGCCACGCTTCTTTGTCCGTGCGACTCGTGCCTGCGCTGGCCACCCCACTGCCAGGCTTCTCCGCTGGATAGCCGCCTCCCGCAGCGCGGGTCCGGGTAAGGCTGCCCCTGCGCGCCCGCAGCTCCGCCCTGGCCGACCCCGGATTGCCTCGTCTGTCTCCGCCAGATGCCAGCTGCGGCCACAACCCCTCGCCCGATGTGCCTCCCGCGCCGAATGCCCTTGGCCCGGCGGGTCCGACCTCCGCGCCTCGCCGGTCTTCTCTGCGCTGTCCGGGCCGGCTGTGGCTATGGCCCCTCTGCAAACCGTTGCCTCGCCCTAGTCTCGGCTCTGCTGGGCCTGCCACCAACAGGCCTTCTGCCCCGACCTTCCGGCTCCCTACACGCCCATAGCCTCCGCCGGCTCCGGCGCGCGCCATGTGCGCTGCTCGTCCGTGCCGTCTGTGCCCGCGCCCGCCTCACCCAGCCTCGTGGCTACGCAGCCTCACGCCTCCCGCCGGCCGGCCGCGGCCTCCTGCGCCGTCTGTGCTCCAGGCCTCATCCCACTCCCAGCGTTCAAGTCGCCAACTCCTCCACCTGCCATCTGTCGCGCCCGCCAGCGCCGGCTCCTGCGATCCAGCCCCGCGTCCTCTCGCGTGCCGCCCCGCCACTCCACCCGGCTGTGCTCGCCGCCTGGCCGCCTCGCCTCGCTCCTGAGCACCCTCGCGGCCGGGTGCGTGCGCCTGAACGCCGGCTCCTTGGTCCGGCTGTTTGCAAAGAGAAAGAAAGAATAAGAGGTCGATTGCAAAGAAAAAGGGCCGGCTGACCAAGTCAACAGTCGGCTGCAAAAAAAATTGTCCGGCTGCCACCAGCCAGCACACGAGAAATGAAGCAGAAGAAAAAGTTTCCGTCCGGCTGCCAGCAGCCTGCCGAAGAAGAAAAAGAAGAAAACAAAAGATGCCTCTGCCCGCCCGCAGTGCCACTTTGCCGACGGCCCTGCCTGCCTGTTTCAGTGCCCGGTCGGCTGTGTCAAACTGACCCGGCTGCCTCGACGCATCACCAGCGGCGCCAACCCCGCTCGGATGCGTCCGCTCCACCATCTGGCCGGTCGGGCCCGACCGGCCGGGCCCCCCTTCGAGCACCCAGAGGCTTGAAGGCTACATCCAGCGGGTGCGCCGGCGTGCTTCGCAAGCGGCAACCCATGCCGGCTATCTTTTTCATCCTCCGCCTCGTCTGCGTCAAAGAAATTTGCACCACTGTTCAACCCGGCGCCAGCCAGAGTTGGCCCGGAGGCTGTCCGTTTGGTCTGAGACGTTCGTTCCCATAGAAGGCTTAGTAGGGTGCATAGTACCAAAAGCTCACACTTTGTCTCAGCTATAGACCGCAGTGCAGCTGTCAGGCTAGCAAGAGCAAACGCTAGAGGCCACCCACGCGAAAAACGTCCGGGGAGAAGAACGGTTCGGGCGACCCAGTCATTTGCTTTATGAGTATCCACTTAGTTAAATCCGCTCCCAGAGTCTGAGTACTGTACACTCCACTATGCCGCCCACTCTCAGCCAGAGACTGTAGCGTGGCTGTCCATCTAGTGAGAGCACAAGCCAAAGAGCAGAGGGGACATGTAAAAGATTGAAGGGGGCTCGGATGAAACCGAGTCGACACCCTCTGCATAAAACGTGCACTACTAAAAGCAAACATTTGATATATCTGTGTAGACTAACCTTGTATTTTGCACGATGATCACCGAGGGCAACCCGCTCCTCACCCGGAGGCTGGTTGCAGGCCCGATGCTGGCTACAACCGACATCCCACTGCATGCTTCATCTGTGGCAAAAACCCATCGCCCGACTCTTCGAGTCGCCCGGAGGCTACACCAAGCGGGTGCGCTGGAGCACCCCCACTTGAAGCAAGCCGTGTCGGCTGTAGCCCATAGCCGGCAGTTATCGACAACACGACAACATCAGTTGGCGGACTCCACATTAGTCGGCGAACCCAGTGTCCACGCTCGACAGCTCTAGTCAGTGGACTCTGCGTCCACGCCTGGCAGGGCCCCGCGCTCATCAGCCGGTGGACTCTGTGTCTGTGCCCGGCACCCTCGACATCGCCGTCGGCTTCACCATCAACAACAAGAACCTCCGCCCAACTTCTCCAAAGTTGCCCGGAGGCTCGGAGGCTACACCCAGAGGGTGCGCTTGTGTGCCTCCGCCGTAAGCAAGTCGTGCCGGCTGCAGCCCGCAGCCGGCTGTTGTCAGCATCTTCTACATCAACGCCCGCTAGAATACCTCCGCCCAACTTTTCCATGTTGCTCGGATGCTCGGAGGCTACTGTCAGGAGAATGACCCTCGGGTACCCCAATGACGACGAAACAACGCTTCAAGACATCGGGGTGGCCAACGCCCCTCAGTCCGGTTGCTCCGGCCGGCTCGCCACCCAGCTCCAGATGGCTGTCGGACGGGGTGCCCACCCGCCCGGCCGACTGCTGCCCTGGCCGGCTTCTCCACCTACGCCAGCGGCCGGCTGGCTGAAGTCAACTGCAGTCCAGACCCGACACCGACAAGACGGCTATACCACGGACGAGACGGCTGTACCAGGGCACTGCTAAGCAATAGTGGCAGACGGTAGCAGGTGTAACGTGTCGCATCGCATGACATCCTCAATAGTGTAGTGGGTTGGTGGGCCACCCCCACCATGCCCACTCCCCACTATATGAGCTAGCCATCATTCCTACTCTCTCATGGACATACATGCCCAAGTGCTCACGCATGCACACCTGCTCACGGCCACAATGGCTCCCTGGCTCTCACGCCACACACTAGCAAGCTAACTCATTGCTATTGCCATCAGTCCCATACAGCTCCAGGAGCACTCTGTACTGCAGATATACCACATACATACATACATGCATGAGTAGGGGTATTATCTCTCCAGAGAGCCCCTGACCTGGGTAAACCCCCACATGGTATTTGCATACCCGTCCCGGATATTCCACGACAGTCTTGCCCTCACCTGAAGCCACCCCATGGCATCTGTCGACTCGCTGACCCCCCCATTAGAATACTCCGACAACCATCCTCGCGAGGACCGTCCTCGGAGAAACTCGGCCTCCCTCTGTTGCCGCCTCCTCCCAGGAGAGACGATGATCATCACCAAGATGAGGGAGCTGCGGGCTTCCAAGAGCCCTATGCCATTGCCTGCATCTTGCGTGGCTCTCAAGCTCCTTCCGCTCATCGCGTCTTCAAGTAGTTCGCTCGTGAGGTGAACGTGGCCCTCCCCAAGCTCGAAGCATCGCGCCCCTTAGGTGGTCCAAGTACGCGATCACCTTTGACTCTTCGGACCAGTTCAAGTGCGCGGCTGCAACCGGCGCGCTCCCAATGCTCTGCTCACCAACCATCAGCAACGTCCTCGTCACCCAGACTCTGATCGACGGTGGAGCAGGGCTCACTGTCCTCTCCGTCGAGACATTCGACACACTTCATGTGCCATATGACCAGCTTCCGCCCACCAAGCCCTTCTTAGGGATGACCGACGGCTCCACCATCCCCATAGAGCAGATTCATCTCCCTGTCAGCTTCGGCAAGCGTAGCAACTACCACACCAAGCTCATTCATTTCGATGTCACACACATTTGCCTGCCATACAATTCCATCCTTGGGTATCCAGCCCTCGCCAAGTTCATGGCAGCAACTCACCAAGGCTACAACGTCCTCAAGATGCTGGGAAGTGGCAGCATCATCACGGTCGCCTGCAACGAGATGGATGTTGTGTTCTCCCTCGAGCGCACTTACCAGGCCGTACTGGTCGAGTGTTCAGAGGGCGAATGCGCCGCCTTGCCTCCTGAGGCCACCCCAAGAAGAAGCAGCTCCTCCCTAGTGGACGGTATGGGGCTGGGGCACCTGGCGATCACTTCTCGGGTCCCGCACACACCTCTGGGGCGCCTTTGCCTCTCACATAGGAAAGCGTGCCCATCACACCTCTCAGGGCAGGCTCGGGGGCTCTCGTCTGAAGAGCCTCTGACCTGACCAGTGTCACAAGGGAGGTGTTCGAGCACCGTGTGGAGGTGTGGTTCAACGCACGTTTCCATTAGCTAGGCATGAGGAGCGAGGCACCTGGCGCTCAGGAGTTCATCACCAAGGCGACCGAGGAGCTTCAAGGGACGCGAACCATACGTGGCGAGCATCACACCGCATCATCTAGTGCATCTACCGCCCCTGATAGGGGCGGCGAGCTGCGCGTCTGCGTCAACATCCCGGGTCTCAACAAGGCCTCTTCTCATGAGCTCTTCTGGTCGTCCCGCGTTGGCCGGTGTCAGGGCCCCCCGCACACCTAGTCTGCATGCCGTTCGGCCTGCTTAACGCGACTGTCGTGCACCAGCGCCACATGTAGGGCGTCCTGGCAGCTCATGAGGCTAGGCACCGGGCAATCCTCATGGAGGAAGTACCAGAACCTCGCGAGCCCCCCAGACCTCTGGAGCCTCACGGGGCTCGGGAGCCGCCAGGCTCGTGAGAAGCGACTTCTGCGGCACACACCTTCAGCTACTCCGACACTTCTGCAATGGCGGTAACAGGTGACTCTTTTGTTTGTTCAGTTGAGGGCGCCCGTCGGGTGGCATATTCCTCGATCTGTTAGTCCCCGCCCATGCAACCTGTAACGTTTTGCACATGTATCAGAACTAGCTTTGCCTTTGATGGTTTTCCTTTTTGTATCAGAACTATATTTTCCTTTAATGGTTTTGCTTTTTTGCATTTTGAAGCCTGCATGTTCGGTGTTTCATCACCTAGAGTGTCACCGTGCCCTGACCAGCAAGTTAGAGCATGCAACCCGGTTCCTTCTTTGCGGTATGGGACGCCTCTGCGGGAACCGTGCATCGGGGGCTCCTCTTGGGGTTTGTTGCATGAAGAAGCCTAAGCACGGCATCTGAGCTGGGGTCTGTCCCTGCAGCATCGATAAACCCAAACGATCGAGCTTTGTCTAGCGAGCCAACCCCATTCATGTCACCTCCTGAGGTCCTCGGTGCTCGATCTTCTCATGCAATGGCCTCCGAAGGTTCATTTCGGCGCATGTTACAGAAGTTACCCAAAGCGCTAGAAAACCAGGCGCAACCTGCCTTGACGTAGGGCCTCATGAGTCCCGCGCTGGCTCACGGGTGCCCATATACACCTCCTCATGATGGGTTCTACATGCCTAGAGTGATCCCCCAGAGCGACCTCCCACTCACGCATCCAGTGGAAGCCCCATGCTCCACGTTGGCGGACGACACGGTCGAGGAGCGGCTATGCCCACGCCAACTGGTAGCCCTATGCTCCGCGCTGGGGATAAACATCGAGGGCGTCTCCGGGCTGCACCAACCTAAGGATGGCTTTTCGGCTAACCGACCAACCTCTCCCTTTAGATGAGCGCACGGGGGCTGGACACGGGGGATGCACCCAGGCTCAGCCTGGTGCATGCCACCTCACCAGGTCCTTGTACCTCGTCCTTGCACGCCCTCCCTAGGCAAAGGTTGATGGGAAAAGGTATGGAGCTCACGATGGCAAATCGTACGTCAAGGGGAACCCCTGGCATCGCAACCCAAGGGCCTAAAAAGCCTCGGAAACCCTCACCCCTTTGTCATGTCCTCGTGATCCGGACGCCCCAACGATGGCTGAGGTATGCGCGGGGTTGGGCCCTGCCGGCGCAGAGCACCAGTGCCCTTGTGACAATCTGTAGGATCGAAGAAGTATGCCTAGAGGGGGGGGGTGATTAGACTACTTGACAATATAAAAATCTGCCTTTTGATTAAGCAAAGTTTTTGGCAGTTTCACAATTAAGATCAATTCAAGTAGCACACTACACATGCAATTCTAGAGTATGGGCAGCGGAAAGTAAATTGCATATATAGTAAAGAGAGGTGGAGAAGATCAAACGCAGTTTGGTGACACGGAGATTTTTGTCGTGGTTCCGATAGGTGGTGCTATCGTACATCCAAGTTGATGGAGACTTCAACCCACGGAGGGTAACGGCTGCGCGAGTCCACGGAGGGCTCCACCCACGAAGGGTCCACGAAGAAGCAACATTGTCTATTCCATCATGGCCTACGCCCACGGAGGACTAGCCTTACTCGGGGTAGATCTTCACGAAGTAGGCGATCTCCTTGCCCTTACAAACTTCTTGGTTCAACTCCACATCTCAAGGACGGAGGCTCCCAAGCGACACCTAACCAATCTAGGAGGCACCACCCTCCAAAAGGTAATAGACGGTGTTGATGATGATGAACTCCTTGCTCTTGTGCTTCAAATGATAATCTCCCCAACACTCAACTCTCCTCACTGATATGGCTGTGGTGGAAGAAAGGTTTGAGTGGAAAGCAACTTGGGAAGACTAGAAATCAAGTTTCATATGGTAGGAATGGAATGGCTTGATCTCAACACAAGGGTAGGTGGTTCACTTCTCAGAAAGTGTATGGTAGGAGTGGTAGACTTTCTGATGGCTCTCTCCACGAATGAAGAGGGGGTGGAGGGGTATATATAGCCTCCACACAAAATCCAACCGTTACACACACATTTGACCAATCTCGGTGAGACCGAAGTTAAAACTCGGTCAGACCGAAAGTTCAAATATAGTGAACGTTGGGATTTTCGGTGGGACCGAAAATACCATCTCGGTGGGACCGAAAGTGTATCTGATATGAACGTTGGAGTTTTCGGTGGGACCGAGAAAGAAAACTCGGTTGGACCGATTTTAGAAAAGGCAGGAACATGCCAGAATCGGTGAGACCGAAAATGAATTATCGGTGAGACCGATTTGAGCCAAGACAGAAGCTTGTCAATCTCGGTAAGACCGATAATGCAAACTCGGTTATTCCGATATGATGTGAAGTGGTTACAGAAGGTTGGCAGTTCAGATTCGGTGAGACCAATCTCAAACTCGGTAGGACCGATTTTTCTAGGGTTTGGAATATGGCAGAAGTGGTTCATCTCGGTGGGACTGAGTTGGAAGAATCGGTTTGTCCGAGATTACTTATGAGTGTGTATAGAAGTGAAAGGTGCTGATAGTTGAAGGAGCTAAATCACTAAGCACTTTGAGCAACCAGATCATCAACACAACCTCATCCCCTTTTAATAGTATTGGCTTTTCCTATGGACTCAATGTGATCTTTGATCACTAAACCAAAAATGGAGTCTTGAGCTTTTGCCAATGCTTGCCTTAGCATTTGAGGGGTCCACTTCTTCAGTCATCTTGCCATTCCAATGTGATTGAATTTCCTGAAACATACTTGATAAAAGTATTAGTCCAACCACAAAGTATGTTGTCATTAATTACCAAAACCACCCAGGGAGCAAATGTGCTTTCAATCTCCCCCTTTTTGGTAATTGATGGCAACACACTGAAGATTATACTAAACAAAACATCAAAGCCTATTGAAAGAAAGACATAATTATCACGAAAGCTTTGACAAGCATGTAGTACACAGGCTCCCCCTACAAGTGTGCAAGATTTTCATAGATTATGGTTTTGGACTACCACAAGCACACAAGAGAGATAAGCAGGATGTGCTACATGCAGCTTGGCTGTATGCATCAGAGCAGATGAAAGGAAGTGAGTGATAATGCATATGTGCATGGTGATTTCTTGCAAAAAAGTATTTACAAGCAAGTCACCATCATGCACATTCTGCAAGATGCATATACTTACCTTGAGGTTCCTTGGCATTGTACCTGAAAGAATAAACTTGGGAAAACAAGGTTAGATAACACAAGAGTATTCCTTCAACCAACTGCAAGAACATCAAGAGTACCAAGCCAGGGAGGACATGTATAAAGAGTGTCTCATATTGAGCACAAGCTTGAATCAGCAAACATGTCTCCGAAACTTAAAAGATTTTCAATGAACTCTGAGAGATTTTGTTATGGAAAGCAAAATCAAAAGAATGATGCCAATTGTAATATCCAATGTAAAACACGACAGAGCTTTGATGTGATTCTCTCCCCCTTAAGATAAGATTGCTTTTCTTCTCCCATTAAGTCTTCTCTTCTCCCTCTACTCCCCCTACTCCCCCTAAGTCCTCTCCCCCTTTGACATCAAGTGCCGAAAAGGACAGCAAACTAGGTAGGACAGGAAAGATGGAAAGAAAGAAGGAAAGAAAGAAAGAAAGAAGTGGGATCCTTAAGAATCACAACAGGGCAAATTTGAGTCCTCTCCCTCTTTAAGATTTAAAATTTGAGTGGAGCTGCAGAAGGTGATGTCCTGGAAGATAAATCGGTGACACCGAATTTTATGGATTGGTGGGTCCGAATCCTTTTCGGTTAAACCGAAAATTTCAAATCGGTAACTCCGAGTTTAATTCCAAGGAAATACAGAAATAATTCAGCTCACTTTGCGAGGAATGTTTCAAAAGATTTGCAATGAATTTGTAAAAGATTTTCGGGGAATTGATCAGAGCCAGAAGGATATTCACAAAGAAACAAAAGAAAAGAGATAAAAAGATTTCTAGATGAAGTTTTTTTTAAAGAGAGAACATAAGAGAAAACAGAAAAACTCCAAAAACATATGTACTTCATCTAGATAAAGGTCGGCGACAAAGTCACCTATGTTTGAGTATATTGACTTAGGAGTCAAATGGGGACATTTGATCATAGGTCATACTCATCGTTTAAGCTCAAAATGGGGTTGCCATTTTACGATTAAGCATTTGATGTGATCACATCTTATGAAGCTGCTAGTACTCATGACTTTGAGCAAAGCTCCTCAAAGATGTGAAGAACGTACCTTGGGTTTGTTGTTGCTTTGCTCATGTAGGTAGACTTGAGGTAGGTGCTCATTGAATGTGAAGTTGGAGCGCCATTTCTACTTGTGTAGATCTTCTTCCTACATAGGTTAGGCAAGCAAGGAAATACTCGAGGATATCCAAGATGACAAGAGTGAAATACTAGATGTATGAGGTGTCAAAAAGGATATGTGGAATTTTGTTCCTTGAACTCAACATCCCAAAGGGCTAGATACTTGGTCGATGACAAGATTACTCATGATTTGAGTGTGTGGTAATCTTGTGGAATGTAGATCATCCAAGTACCTGCAAGGAGTTAGATGCAATACAAGGAGGCAAATGTGTCCAAGACATATGATCATAATCATAAGAGAAATATCAAGGATTAGTCAGGAGGCTCATGCCTTGCATGCATCGATGGAGTTATCACTCCAAGTTTGAAGCATCAATGATGTTCAACTCACTCCTCAAACGACAAAACACTTTCTCATCAAGAGGTTTTGTAAAGATATCAGCAAGTTGTTTGTCAGTGCGAACATGCTTAAGATTAATATCACCCTTGGCAATATGATCACGAATAAAATGGTGACGAACTTCAATATGCTTTGTTCGAGAGTGTTGCACTGGATTGTGTCCAATCTTGATTGCACTCTCATTGTCACAAAGCAAGGGAACACGTCTCACATGTATCCCATAATCCTTAAGCGTTTGTGTCATCCATAGCAATTGAGCACAACACGAACCAGCAGCAATATATTCTGCCTCGGCAGTGGATAAGGATACCGAATTTTGTTTCTTGGAGGACCAAGATACAAGGGATCGACCAAGGAATTGACATGTACCCGAAGTTGACTTTCTATCAACCTTGTCACCGGCATAGTCCGAGTCGGAATAGCCAACAAGATCGAAAGAGGCCCTCTTAGGATACCAAATGCCAAAGTTTGGTGTGTGTATCAAGTATCTCACTATCCTTTTAACAACTTTAAGATGACATTCTTTAGGGGCTTCTTGATATCGCGCACACATGCATACACTCAACATTATGTCAGGACGAGAAGCACAAAGATATAGTAGAGAACCAATCATAGAACGGTAAACCCTTTGATCAACGGGTTCTCCATCTTTTGTCAAGTCATTATGTCCACTAGTAGGCATGGGGGTACTCATACCTTTGCTTTCTTGCATGTTGAACTTCTTGAAGAGATCCTTGGTGTACTTTGTTTGTGAGACAAAAGTACCCTCCTTAGATTGCTTGATTTGCAACCCAAGGAAGAATTTGAGTTCACACATCATGGACATCTCATACTTCTCCGACATGAGCTGTCCAAACTTCTTGCTAAAATGGGGGTTAGTTGAACCAAAGATAATATCATCAACATATATTTGGCACACAAATAGTTCACCATTAACCCTTTTTGTGAACAGCGTTGAGTCTATCTTTCCAATCTCAAAGCCTTTTTCAAGAAGAAAGCTAGTTAAGCATTTGTACCAAGCTCTAGGAGCTTGTTTAAGACCATAAAGAGCTTTGTGCAACTTGTAAACATGATTAGGCTTTTTGGGATTCACAAAACCGGGAGGTTGTTTAACAAATACTTCCTCCTCAATTTCACCATTTAGGAAAGCACTTTTGATATCCATTTGATAGAGAGTAATATCATGGTGATTGGCATAAGCAAGAAGAATGCGAATGGACTCAAGTCTAGCAACGGGTGCATAGGTCTCACCATAGTCCATACCTTCGACTTGTGTGTAACCTTGAGCTACGAGACGAGCCTTGTTGCGGATGACTTGTCCATCTTCATCTTGCTTGTTCCGAAACACCCATTTGGTTCCAATGATGTTTTGATCATCGTTGGGCTTCTCTACCAAAGTCCATACCTTGTTCCTCTCGAAGTTGTGTAGTTCTTCGTGCATAGCGTTCACCCAATCCGGGTCTTTAAGTGCTTCTTCTACCTTCATAGGTTCAATACTAGAGATAAATGAGTAATGCTCACAAAAGTTAGCTAAGCGAGTTTTAGAGCGAGTAATTCTCCCGGAGTTGATGTCGTTCATCATTTGTTCCACCGGATGATTCTTCTTGACTCTTGCTCGAACTCGGGATAGCTTTTGTTGATGTTGTGGCTCAGCTTCCTCATCATCTTCATCTTCCTCTTCTTCTTCTTCATTGTTGTTGGTGTTGTCTTGAGGCGGTGGAGAAGGAGGTTGTGGTGGATCTTCTTGTTGCATTTCCTCATCTTGGTGAGTTCCACTTGTGGAGGCCTCCATGTTGCCTTGAGGTTCATCTCGCCGTGAGGTAGGTGGCTCCACATATGTAGATGAGGTACTCTCCTTCACTTCCATGGGACGGATCTTTCCAATAGATAAATCTTGGATAGCTTCCGATGGGTCCTTGTCTCCTACATCAATAGGCATTTGCTCTACTTGCGAGCCATTAGATTCATCAAACTTCACATCTACCGTCTCTTCAACCTTTCGGGTGAAATTATTGTAGACACGGTAGGTGTGGGAGTTTGATCCATAACCAAGAAGAAAGCCTTCATGAGATTTAGGAGCAAATTTGGATCGACGATGCTTATCAAGGATATAGCATTTTGAACCAAAGACACGAAAGTATCCCACTTGGGGTTTGTTACCGGTGAGAAGCTCGTATGATGTCTTGCCGAGAAGCTTATGAAGATAAAGCCTGTTGATAGCATGACAAGCTGTCTCGACCGCTTCTCCCCAAAAATGCTTCGGTGTCTTGTATTCATCAAGCATCGTTCTTGCCATCTCAATGAGCGTTCGGTTCTTCCTCTCAACAACTCCATTTTGTTGAGGAGTGTACGTAGCCGAGAACTCATGTAGAATTCCTTCCTCATCGAGAAAAGAGTCTACATTGGCGTTCTTGAACTCCGTTCCATTGTCACTCCGAACTTTCTTGATCTTCACCTCAAATTGATTTTGGGCCTTTTTGGCAAAGGTCTTGAAGATCCTCTGAACCTGCAATTTATCATCAAGGAAAAATACCCACGTAAATCTGGAATAATCATCAACTATAACTAGACCAATGGAGTTACCACCAAGGCTTTTGTAAGCATTGGGACCGAAGAGATCCATATGAAGAAGCTCAAGCGGTCTCCTTGTGGTCATGATGTTCTTCACGGGATGACTTCCACCAACTTGTTTTCCTGCTTGATAGGCACTACAAAGTCTATCTTTGTCAAAGAAAACATCTTTAACACCAAGAATATGATCACCTTTGATTAGCTTGTCTAGATTACGCATACCAACATGTCCTAGCCTTCTATGCCATAACCAACCTTTAGAGGATTTAGCAATGAAACAAGCTCTAGGTTGGGCTTTCTTAGTGAAATCAACAATATATAGATCACCTCTACGGATACCAGTAAAAGCCATGTTTTGATTATCACGACGAAAGACTTGGCAACCTACTTTGGTGAATAGCACATTGAATCCAAAGTCAGCTAATCTAGACACGGAAAGTAAATTGTATCCAAGAGATTCTACAAGCATGACATTTTGAATAGAGCTATCATGAGATATGACCACCTTACCAAGGCCAAGTACCTTACCCTTGGAGTTGTCTCCAAAAGTCACATACTTGCGTGGGCCATCGTTCTTTGCAAGCTCTCGAAACATGTCTTTGTCTCCGGTCATGTGATCGGTGCATCCACTATCAAGAATCCACTCTTTTCCGCCGGACATGTAGTCTCTCAGATTTGCCATGAGATTGAGGCTCTTCATGACCTTGTCTAGCTCGGTGTCCGAATCGGAGTAATCATCATCATGCTCATGCTCATCATCATATTGACCCATAGATTGTTCATCATCAACACCTAGGTCAATTTGATAGGTACTTGCATTAGTTTGGTCAATGGAACAATAATCTTCGGAATGCAATGCAAGAGCATTTCTAATGATAATATTGATAAGACCGGGATCACCCTTCTTTTTCATAAGATCACGAAGCTCAAAGAAGCATTTATCAAAGTTGGGATCATTGGGGTGCAACTTATCAAATTCAATAGTCTTGTGTAGAATTTCATCAAGACTTCTCAAAGAGTAGTCCGGATAAAGTTCTTCCAAGAATTTCCACATAGCATAGGCACACTCAAAGTTTGTAACAAGATTAAGCAAGTCATCAGGTAACCCTTTAATGATAAGATTTACAGTTCTAAGGTTACGAAGCAAATCAAGCTCTTCATCCATGGTAGGGTGCAAGGGATCAACAGGAGGCACAAATTGTACATCTTAAAGATACTAAGCATTTCAGACCTCCATGAGTTATAGAACCTTCCATCAAGAACAGGCACTCTATGGCTAACACTCCCATCCATAGACACGTCCATCTTCCTCCAATGGTGTGTAAACCAAAGCAATGGAGACCAAAGCTCTGATACCAATTGTAGGATCGAAGAAGTATGTCTAGAGGGGGGGTGATTAGACTACTTGACAATATAAAAATCTGCCTTTTGATTAAGCAAAGTTTTTGGCAGTTTCACAATTAAGATCAATTCAAGTAGCACACTACACATGCAATTCTAGAGTATGGGCAGCGGAAAGTAAATTGCATATATAGTAAAGAGAGGTGGAGAAGATCAAACGCATTTTGGTGACACGGAGATTTTTGTCGTGGTTCCGATAGGTGGTGCTATCGTACATCCACGTTGATGGAGACTTCAACCCACAGAGGGTAACGGCTGCGCGAGTCCACGGAGGGCTCCACCCACGAAGGGTCCACGAAGAAGCAACCTTGTCTAGTCCATCATGGCCTACGCCCACGGAGGACTAGCCTTACTCGGGGTAGATCTTCACGAAGTAGGCGATCTCCTTGCCCTTACAAACTTCTTGGTTCAACTCCACATCTCAAGGACGGAGGCTCCCAAGCGACACCTAACCAATCTAGGAGGCACCACCCTCCAAAAGGTAATAGACGGTGTTGATGATGATGAACTCCTTGCTCTTGTGCTTCAAATGATAATCTCCCCAACACTCAACTCTCCTCACAGATATGGCTGTGGTGGAAGAAAGGTTTGAGTGGAAAGCAACTTGGGAAGACTAGAAATCAAGTTTCATATGGTAGGAATGGAATGGCTTGATCTCAACACAAGGGTAGGTGGTTCACTTCTCAGAAAGTGTATGGTAGGAGTGGTAGACTTTCTGATGGCTCTCTCCACGAATGAAGAGGGGGTGGAGGGGTATATATAGCCTCCACACAAAATCCAACCGTTACACACACATTTGACCAATCTCGGTGAGACCGAAGTTAAAACTCGGTCAGACCGAAAGTTCAAATATAGTGAACGTTGGGATTTTCGGTGGGACCGAAAATACCATCTCGGTGCGACCGAAAGTGTATCTGATATGAACGTTGGAGTTTTCGGTGGGACCGAGAAAGAAAACTCGGTTGGACCGATTTGAGAAAAGGCAGGAACATGCCAGAATCGGTGAGACCGAAAATGAATTATCGTTGAGACCGATTTGAGCCAAGACAGAAGCTTGTCAATCTCGGTAAGACCGATAATGCAAACTCGGTTATTCCTATATGATGTGAAGTGGTTACAGAAGGTTGGCAGTTCAGATTCGGTGAGACCGATCTCAAACTCGGTAGGACCGATTTTTCTAGGGTTTGGAATATGGCAGAAGTGGTTCATCTCGGTGGGACTGAGTTGGAAGAATCGGTTTGTCCGAGATTACTTATGAGTGTGTATAGAAGTGAAAGGTGCTGATAGTTGAAGGAGCTAAATCACTAAGCACTTTGAGCAACCAGATCATCAACACAACCTCATCCCCTTTTAATAGTATTGGCTTTTCCTATGGACTCAATGTGATCTTTGATCACTAAACCAAAAATGGAGTCTTGAGCTTTTGCCAATGCTTGCCTTAGCATTTGAGGGGTCCACTTCTTCAGTCATCTTGCCATTCCAATGTGATTGAATTTCCTGAAACATACTTGATAAAAGTATTAGTCCAACCACAAAGTATGTTGTCATTAATTACCAAAACCACCCAGGGAGCAAATGTGCTTTCACAATCTAACTCACAGAACATTGAGCATGTTCGCACATCAAGGGGGGCCCCTGAGCATCACGACTGAGGGGCCTCAGTAGTCACGTAGCCCCTCATCCCTTGGTCTTGTTTTGGTGATCCAGACGCCCCAACGGCGGCTAAGGTATGTGCGGGGCTGGGCCCTGCCGATGCAGAACGCCAAGACATGCATAAAGAAAATTAAGCTGGAAAAGAAAATTAAAGAGTTCTAGCTACTTATTACAAAACATAATGTTCCACAAACTCAGACAAAAGTTCTCACGCCCCACTAAGGCACGATAAGAAGGATGGCGTCTGCCAGTTCGCCTGCGGAGCCAAGTGAGGTGTCATGTGATGAAGGGCATGGCTTAACAGTGCGCGGGAAGCTCGTCCACGCAGCAAAGAAACCACCGCAGGCTCGAAAAGATAAGTAACCTTGTGTGCACCCACATTGACCTCATGACCAGTGCACTGTCCCTCATGATCTCACCAAGGCAAGGAGACTTCCCTTTCAGTCCTCCGGTAGCTACTTGCATGCTATGGGGGACCTCCTGAGCATCACGACTCGGGGACTCTTACCAGACCTCGGGCCTCTCACCTCCTGGCCTTGGACACAGCATCGCGACCTGGCATACTCGCGAAGGCTGAAGCTTGCCTGGGGACTGGGTCCTGCTGGCATAGAGCGATGAGCTACCGCAAGAATGAAAGGGGGGACCATGCCGGGGTGAGAGACGCAAACACGACATCGAATTGGACATGATAAAGTTAAAACACGAGTGTCGCAGTTCTTACATGCCCCCACGGGGCCTGTTCTGATTTTTGCACAGGGATGAAGCAAAACAAAAACTTCCTAACAAATCATGGCCTCGACAGCATCACCGGCAATGACGGGATAGCCCTACACCTCTTCTAGACCCGGGCGCGGCGACGAGGTAGCTCATAGCTGTCGTTATTGCTCGAGTCTGGCTCGAATGAAGCACATCTGCTATCGGAAGAGTCGCAGACAAGGCCGAGGGTAAGTTCACCGCAGGCGGATTCGCTGTCTCGCTGACCCACTGGGAGTAACTCCCACCAGCGCCTCGTCGGGGGCAGCATTCCAAGCACCGACCGTCTTCCCCGAAGACCTTAAAGACGAGTGTCGAAGCCCTGTAGTACTCGAATTGGATGGCATGAGCCCCCTACGAGTTGCAGGCGTTGGTGATCGTGCCGCACCCTCGGTTCATGAAGACGTCACCGGAGCCTACGACCTCGCCTTCCGCCTTAGTTGCCTGGCTACAGCAGCCGTTGTGTTGCAGCCACAGCTCGACGGGCCCATCGGCGATATCTCCATTGCTAGAGGCCACGGGAGCCGGATCCACGTGTCGGGGGGCGTTGCCGCCCACACCACGAACTCGCGGGCTATGTCCTCATAATGGGTCTGTGGGCGGAGTGACTGCACATCCATTGCTTGTTCTCCTCTGCGGTTTCGTTCCTCGCAACGCCTACCGTCGCTCGCGCCCACGGGGCTCAGCGCGTGGGCTTACACGCGAATTGGGAATCCCGGTGGGGCGCATTCGTGCCAGAGCCGCGTCGCCATAGGTACCATGGTGGCATTCCGAGGACCATCACGCCTCTTTATCGGCGGGTGCAGCTTGGGTTCCACCTGACGGACGTTTCCTTTCTCGGCAGCAGAAAACCCGCTCACCGGCGCCATGGGCGTTTTTACAAGACGGCGGGATGAAGAGGAAGAAGAAGGAGCAAGCGACGAGAGGGTAAAGGAAGGCTAGGGCTCTTCCCACCTCCCCATTTATAACCGGAGGAAGGCCGACTGCCGGCTTACCATGCTCTGAGCAATGATAGCATTTCTGTAAGAGCCAAGTAGTTGTCAAATCGAGCAGTTGCCGAGGTGGCGTGAGGAAGTGGAGACGCCCACATCCCATCAGACGCCACGCGTCGACTCGGCGCGCGGGCTATTGGGGCCCATGGCGCTTCGCCCTTGCCCCATGTCTTTGCCTCGAAGTCAAGTCCGAGCACGTCTTGGGCCCGGGGCTACTATCGTTGTTCTGGATACCAGGGTACCCAGACTTTCCTACCTGCGGCCGATGGAATGGCTTCATCAACGGCCTGGTACTGCCCATCTACAGCATCGACAAGACAATACTCTCACGAGGGGCCAAACCTCGCGAGGCGAGCGACGCCAAGACCTCCCGAGGGACCGACCACTCATGGGCTGCTCCTGAGGAGCGGAGATTCCTATGCAAGCACCCAGCTTCATGAGGTTGCAGTGATGCAAGCCATGACGACCATGGGCAGGTGGGTGCCAGCGGGCGCAGAGGAGCAAGTTTCCTCTTTGGTGCTAAGGAAGCAGACATAGGCGCGGGGTCCCAAGGGATCAGCCAAAGGTTTCCATTCCCGTGCAACAAGACCAGGACCGCAACGATGGCAGGACGAATGTCATCACTAAGCCCACCGTAGCGTCACGACAAAAAGCTTTGCAGGCGAAGACTACCTTTTGTCAGGATAAGATTTACTACTTGTCCCCTTTCAAATTGGTCGTTGTGGGATCCCTTCCCGCCTACATTTTCGAGGAAGAGGACCAAGGGCACTATAAATATTGGATAGCCACCACCAAGCAAAGAGATCGATCAGCACCCCACCAGAGTAGACCTCCCGAGGCTGTTCTTCCATTGTACTAGTTCATCCTTTAGCCCCTCGTGAGGAAAATCCACCACAAAGAAGGAGTGGGGTATTACACCGCAAGGTGGCCCGAACCTTGGTAAACTGTCGAGTCCATCTTCTTCCTTGTTCCTCGAGCTAGGCCATAGGACCAACGAGCTAGCGAGCTAGGGAGTTGAGTTCTTCATACACGCCCCATAGTTCGAACCTTTCTTGGGCCAGCAGAGCCCTGAATCCAACAGTACCATTTACATAGTGTTTCTTGAGTCTCCTACTGGTTCGATATCCTTGGTTTCACATTTTAGGGAAATACCTACCGTCGTTTTGCTGCATCAGCCCTTCCTCTTTGGGGAAATACCGAAGCATTTCTAGCCGTATCAAAAGGAATTTCTGGCGCCGTTGCTGGGGAAACATCAGCAACATCTATAAAGTTCCTAATCAAAAATCCCATCTCCTTGCAATTTACATTATTTGCCATTTTCCTCTCATTTTCATCTCCCCCACTTCTAAAAGTTTTTTTTGCGAAAAGCACAAAAATATTTTCCTTCTTCTCGTTTGCCTTTTTCGTTTGCCCTTATGTCTTAGTTGGTTGTTTGGTATAATTGTGTGTTTATTGGGAATCATAAGGAAAACATTCATGGATCCTCATGCACTTGCTAATATTTTAATATATCCAATTATGATGAACCAATTGCTAGTGAGTTGAGTGCACTAGATTATCGTTATGAAGTTTTGTTTGAGATTTGTGAATCTAAAAACTGTGATGAGGTGCTAAAATAAGAAATTAATGAAGTGATTCAAAATAGCTCTTTGAATGAAAAGCATGATTGCAATGGTGTTATAATAAATTCTATTGATGTCAGTTATGCTAATATTATGCAAAACCCCAAGCTTGGGGATGCTAATTTTGATATGTCCTCTACTTACTGCAATGATCATGATTGGGGTGATTCTTCTTATGATCTTGAAAACTTATTTAAGCCTCATGATGAATATGTTTGTGATAATATTGAAAGTGGGTTTGGAGAGGTCATGACTTTATTTGATGATAATCCCACTATTTTGGAAGAGTGTCAATTTTGCATGCATGTGGATCATATAGAAAATATGTTATGTGATAGCTGTATTGTTAAATTTGAATATGATATCACTTATAATTATTATGAGAGAGGAAAATATGGTTGTAGAAATTTTCATGTTACTAAATTACCTCTCGTCATGTTGAGATTGTCATTTTATTCTTCTCCCTTGAATATGATAGTTTTTGCTTGCCTTGATAATGTGTTTGCTTATAGAATGCCTATGCAAAGGAAGTATGTTAGAGATAAATGTGATTTTGACATGCTACATGATGCTCTCTTTGTGCTTCAATTCTTGTCTTACGTGTGAGCATCATTAAAATTTTCAATGCCAAGCTAAAAGGCTTTAAAGGAAAGCGCTTGTTGGGAGGTAACCCAAGGAATAAAATAAAAGTTTCCTTTTTATTTATATTCTTGTGTGTATACACATTATTGTGCCAAGCAAAGCCTTTGGGATGATTAGGATGATAGTTGATTTGATGTTGTTGGAAAATATAAACTTTTGCGCCCAGTACAGAAAATTCCAAAAAATCATCAGAGCGTGATAATTTTTTGAAGTTTTTACACAAGATTGATATAAAAAATTCACATGTTTTCCTAATTTTGTATAATTTTAGAGTTGCAAAAGTATGGTAAATTTCCATATTGCTACAACTATTCTATTTTTGACAGATCTGTTTTTGTTACATTGTGTGATTATTTTTATGAATCTATGGTTTGTATTGGATGGTATAAGCCATGTTAAAGTTGTAATACTATAGTTATAGTGCAATAATAAAATATGAATGGGTTTGCAACAATACTAAGAGTGGTGATTTGCTTTATTATACTAACGGATCTCACGAAGGTTTTGTTAAGTTTTGTGTGATTGAAGTTTTCAAGTTTTGGGTGAGACCATCATGGATGAAGGAATAAGGAGTGAAAAGAGCCTAAGCTTGGGGATGCCCATGGCACCCCAAGATAATATTCAAGAAGTATCAAGCAACTAAGCTTGGGGATGCCCCGGAAGGCATCCCCTCTTTCTTCTAACGAGCATCGGTATTTTACTTGGAGCTATATTTTTATTTGTCACATGTCATGAGTTTTGCTTGGAGCTTCTTGTATATGATTATTTTCTTGTTTTTATTTTTAGTTTTTCACAATCATCCTAGCTGGACACACCGATTTGAGAAAGCCAAAACTATGCCATGATTTGTTAGAATCGCTCTTCATGCTTCACTTAAATTTTTTGAGAGCAACAGAATTGCTCTAGTGCTTCACTTATATCTTTTTTAGGACGGTGTGCTTTAGTATTTTTAAAGAAATACTCTCTTGCTTCACTTATATTATTTTGAGAGATGAAAAATTTTATGCTCATGTTCTGCACTTCAATTTGTTTGAGCTTGTCAAAAGCAATTGCAATATATGAACTAGTCCCAAAGTGATAGATATCCAAGAAGGATATAATAAAAACTTTCATGAAAATCATTGGACAAATAAACTTGATTCCTTGTATTACTTTTGAGATATGATCATAGTAATATGTGAGTCATGTTGATGAGTAATTATGCTTTAGTAAGAATATTGGTGTTAAGATTTGTGATTCCCTATGCAAGCACGCAAGTCAATAGTTATGCAATGAAATTACATCCTACTTGTGTTGCATTATTCGGTGTTAGTTATGTCTAATGTTCTTTTATGATGGTTTTCGTTCCTTGGTTGGCCTCTTGTCAATCTAATTTGGTAGCCTTCACTTGTACTAAGTAGGAATACTACTTGTGCATCCAAATCCTAAAACCCAAGTTGTGCCAAATGAGTCCACCATACCTCCCTATATGTGTTATTTCCATGTCGTCCTAAAAAAATTTGTATGCCTCTAATTTCAAAATAAACTTCTCTTTTGTGTGCCCGTACCGCTCATGAAGCGGTGAGGGTGGCCGATATTTTCCATGATGAGTAGATTATTCTCAAGATAAGTGTTTATTCACTTGTCATTGCACGAGAGTGTGGCGGTAATATAGATGCCCTATCCCGAAATGCAAAAAATACTACAAATAAATTCCTTGGTATGTGTTGGTATGGAAGGCACCCGTGAATTCGTCTAGCCATGGATTGTGAAAGAATGGTGGAAAGGAAATACAATTTGTTTTATGTGTGGGAATCGCCTATGATTTACTTAGCATGTAAGAAATTGGGAACTCTTAGTCGTTCTCGTTGACAAGAAAAGCATGCCACCCAAAATAATTTTATCTCTCAATTTAAGCTTTGACCTCTGGCACCTCTACAAATCCCTACTCCCCTTTGCGAAGGCCCTATCTATTTACTTTATGCAACAAAGAAAAGAATATGTGATGAACATGATCAACATCATTCCACATCATAAATTCTGTTTTTTCATATACCTACTCGAGGACGAGTAACAATTAATCTTGGGGATGCTAATATGTCTCCAACATATCTATAATTTTTTTCTTGTTACATGTTGTTATATTATCAATCTTGGATGTTCTACAATAAGTTTATAGCAAATTTGTATCATTTTTGGGAGTAATCTATTGACATAGTGCCCAGTGCCAGTTGTTGTTTTGCTTGTTTTTTCCCGTTGCAGAAAATCCTTATCAAACAAAGTCCAAATGCCACAAAAATTTTAGAGGTTTTTTCCTAGACCAGAAGGAAGCTTGGGAGTCAAGGAAGCAACCAGGGGGAGGCTCGTGAGGACCACAAGACACCAGGCTGCGCCTAGGAGCCCAGGCACGCCGTGGTGGGTTGTGGGGCACACGGGGGGTCCCCCGCACCGCCACTCAACTCTATAATACCCAAATATTCCTGAAACCTTAGGAGGGTCCGTGAAAAATTGTTTCTGCCACCTCAAGTTCTAGAGGCACAATATCCAATCTAGAGCCCTTTTCCGGTACTCCGCCGGAGGGGAACGTGATCATGGAGGGGTTCATCATCCTCATTGGTGCTCCTTCGGTTATGCATGAGTAGTTCACCTCAGACCTACCGGTCCATAGGCTGTAGCTAGATGGCTTTTTCTCTCTTTGTACTTCAATATAAAGTTCTCTTGGAGGTATATTCGATGTAATGACTTTGTGCAGTGTGTTTGTTAGGATCCGATGAATTGTGAGTTTATGATCAAATTTGTTTTTCCTTAATATCCATACTTGATTATTATAGCCTCTTGTTTCTTCTCTGAGATTTGGGTTTTGTTTGGACAACTTGATCTATTTATCTTGTAAAGGGAAGAGGTGATTTGTGATGGGTTCAATCTTACGGTGTTCTCATCCAGTGACATAAGGGGTAGCGAGGCAGGTATGTATCGTTGCTATTAAGGGTAAAAATATGGGGTCTATTCCTACATGAATAGATCTTGTCTACATCATGTCATCGTTCTTATTGCATTACTCCATTTCTCCATGAACTTAATACAATAGATGCAAGTTGGATAGTGGTCAATGTGTGGAGTAATAGTAGTAGATGTAGGCAAGAGTCAGTCTACTAATCTTGGATGGGATGCCTATACACATGATCATTTTCTTGGACATCATCATGATTATTTGCTTTTTTATCAATTGCACAACAGTAATTTTGTTACCCGCCGTATGCTATTTCTCGAGAGAAGCCACTAGTGAAATCTATAGCCCCCACATCTTTTTTCCTATCATACACTTTCAGATCTACATTGCTATTTGCCTTCTCCTTTATTTGCATCTTTTACCTATCTACCTATTTACCAATCTATTACCCAGGAGTGATTGTCAACCCCTCTTATGCGTCAGGTTTCAAGTATTTGTTCTTTGTGTGCAAGTGCCATTTACATAGCGTTGCTCGAGTCTCCTAATGGTTCGATAACATTGGTTTCACATCTGAGGGAAATACCTACCATCGTTTTGTTGAATCACCCGTTCCTCTTTGGTGAAATACCGACACAGTTTTAGCCGTGTCATCCACACCCATATACTCAATTGTGTTTCGTTGGTGATGGTGGTGATGAAGTGGTAGGCTTGTCCTTCACAATTCTCATTAGGATCTCTGTCAAACTCTGAATTTCTCAGAGTATATGACATATGGGCTCAACATTCTTTGGAATTTCAACCATCGGGTGTGTCAGGACCCCGATCCTAAGTCACAAAGGTCTAGCCTGTAACACATCATATTACTTTGCGGCCTCACGCACGGTATCTCCACGGGTGCCACCTTACCTTGCCCGGGACCGTTTGCGCATTTTGGCACACGTATATGATAGTGTCGCTAGCATCCATATGACAAAGAACCCGGGCCGACATGACTAGTTATAAGCCAAAAGTGGCACTAAATTATAGAGACAGGCATACATGAGCCAGCAACGAACGTGTCGGTCATCAACGTATGAACCCAAGTTGTAGCAAGTTACAAGGACTTAAAGGAACAATGCGTGAAATTTTCCTTAAGGGACAGACACAGGAACGAAAAAGGACACATGCCGGCCAGCCTAAGTGTTGCGGAGCAGTAGCAAGCTACTAAGGCTCAGTGGAAGCACTAGGAGACATTTCCCTGTAAGATAGGCTACCAAGGGTAATTAACTAGGTGTCGGATCCCACACATAGCAATACACATTACACGTATGCATAACATGCCAGTATGTGCTGTACAACAAGGCATCACAACATAACTCAACAACTCATATAGATAAAGGCCCAGAAGAGCCATCATAAAATTTATTACAAACAGAGGTCACATGACCCAACATACAGAGCATACAGGCAACGGAAGCATAACATGTCTGAGTACAAACAACTACGAATGAAAAAGGCTGAGAAGCCTGACTATCTACAAGACCCTCCCAAGGGTACAAGATCGTAGCTGAGGTAACAAGCTAAACTTCAAAGTCCATGCGGAACCACTAGTGAGACTGAAGTCTCTCTGCAAAAACATAAATTAAGCAAATGTGAGTACTAAGGTACTCAGCAAAACTTACATCAGAACTAGCTACATATGCATCAGTATCATCAAAGGGGTGGTGGAGTTTGACTGCAGCAAGCCAGCTTTGACTCGGTGGCTATCCTCAACTACGACTACAAGTAACTCTTTTGAGGTGGCGCACACGAGTCCACATATTCACCAATCAATACACCACTATGGATCCGCTCCCATCTCCCTACGAGGAGGCCATCCATAGCACTCACGCTTATCTTGCGTGTTTCAGAGTATCCACTTCCACTTGTCTATGAACTGTATAGGTAACCCAGAAGTCCATTTCCGTGGACACGACTACTCGAATAGATCATATATATATAACCCTGCAGGGGTGTACTTCTTCACACACGCTCTCGCCACTTACCGCCATGTACACATCATGTATCTCGGCAACCTTCAAGGGGAAGCCTTGCGAGGGTGTCGGCCGTGACCTGACTAACCATACAAGTCTCTAGTCCACGTTTATCGCCTATTTGTGTTCCATCCGTGGGGAGATCCGGCCGGGGTGTCGCTCACGGCCCCAAACAATGTGTACAGGGTTCCCGAGGCACCAAACGGGCGACCGGTACACCGTGCCACGTACCTGCCGCGTCACAACCCACCCCGAGGGTCAGCGCTGCGCACGACCTCCAGTAAACTACAAACACCAGAAACTAATTGCAACTCCTGGATAGAGATCATGTTGATTAATAAGTCGAGAGAGTCAATTAAGGATACCAATGTGTGGTAGTAGCTATTTCATGGATCACAAGCACAGAACTCAGTTCCTGAGGATGGCTGCAATGAGACAACCTACCATGTACTCCTACATGGCCTCTCATCGCTACCTTTACCAAAACATGTTCACACACTTAGCTCTCAATAGTAGGACATGTTCACCACATTCCAATTCATCCCCGATGAATCAGACCTGACACAACTCTAAGAAATAGCAGGCATAACCAGAAAGCATGAATGAGTAGGCACAACATGGCTTAAACAACTCCTACTCATGCTAGTGGGTTTCAACTATTTACTGTGGCAATGACAGGTCATGCAGAGGAAAGGGGTTCATCTACCGCAGCAGGTAACAGTTGAAGCATTGTTGTCCTAATGCAGTAAAAGAGAGCAAGAGCGAGAGAGTGGGATTGTATCGGAATGCTCAAGGGGGTTTCGCTTGCCTGGCACTTCTGAAGATAGCACTGTGTCTTCATTAGTGTCATCGATCACATCGTCGGAACAACGTCTACTGAGAGGGGACAAACACCGGCAAACAAGAGAGAACACAATCAATGCAATGCATAATATGATGCATGATCATGACATGGCATTATGCTGTGATTTGAGCTAATGCAACTAGCAACAGGTTAAATGAAGTTGGTTTCAATCCAAGATTCAAATTCAAACTCCATATGTGGATATTCAAATGCCATTTATATGATTTGGCCAAAACAGCAGCCATAAGTTGTTCTAACATGCATGAAAATGCCGTAAACAGATTCTTTGGATTTTTCTGATCATTTTTCATATATAAATTATTTTCATTGGAGTTATAGATTATTTTCTGTGATTTTTAGAAGTTTTGTCTATTTTCTGAAATAAATAAATCATTTAAGATTTATTTTAAATTCCGGAAAACATTACTACATCAGCATGACGTCTGTGTGACGTCAGCAAGTCAACAGAGCGGTCAGGTCAAACCTGACGTGTGGGCTCCACACGTTAGTGACTTTGCTAATTAACAACGTTAATTAGCACTAGTTAAATTCTAAACTAAACTTAGACAGGGCAGGGCCCACGCGTGAGTGACTAACCAACTAACCTAATAATTAATACTAAACTAGGTTAATTAACAGGGCGGGCCCCACTTGTCATTGACACAAGGGCAGCTGTTAGTGGTCAAAGAGGTCAAACCGACCGGCGGTTAGCCGCCGGCGGCGACAGGCGCCACGGAGGGGCTCGGAAAACGCCCTCCGGCGACCAAATCAATGGCTGAGCCCATCTATGAGTAGCTGGAGCTCGCGTGCGTCGATTGGTGCCCTCAGCTTTGCCGGAGGTGGCCTAAAGTGACGGCGGCGACCTCAGACGCGGCAGCCGGCGTTCGGGTGATGAAGGAAACGGCGCTACGGAGTACGGGAGATAGAGGTGGGCAGTGCTATGGCTTCCTGGGAGCACGCTGAGCACGTTGGGATGCACATCCGCATGCTGTAGCAGCTATGATCACGGCGGCACCATGGCTGGCGGGGCGAAGCTCTCGGGCGCGGTGGCTAGGCTAGCTAGGGGAGGCAAACAACCTTGGGGAGAGAGGGGAAAGACGGCGAGGCTCACTGGGAGGTCGGAGCGCAGCTCAATGGGCTCGGGGTCGACCTGGAAGAGGCGAATTCGCCGATGGCTTCCGGCGGCCGTGCAGAGAAGACGAGCTCAAGGACGAGGCCTCAGTGCGTCCGGGGTCCTGCTGTTCGTCGTAGAGGTGCGCGGCAGCGACGCGGAGCTCGTGGGATAGCTAGCTGGGCATGGGGAGAATGGTGGATGCGGCGAGCGGCGACGATGGCAACGGCTCCGTTCGGGTATAGCAGGAGAGGACGAGGGGGAGACGAAGGGGGGGAGTGGGGAGGTCAGGGGGGTTCGAGACGTCTGCCTCAGGTCGTTCGTGGCGTCGTGCTGGCCAGGGGAGGGCCAGGCAGGCAGCGGCGTGCCAGCACGCGCGAGCGCCATGCTCGGTCCTGCCTCTGTCAGTAGGCAGAGGTTGAAGACAGGTATGCCCGTGGTGGGCTCGGCTGCTTCTGCAGGGTAAGGCCTAGGTAGGTGCTCTCTCTCTCTCTCTTTATTTTCTTTCTGTTTTCTATTTTCTTTTCTTTGTTTATTTCTTTTGCCACTGTTTGAATTTGAACAAATTCAAATATGTGCCAAAACATCCTCTGAGAATTTTTATGTTTCCCATGGACTTTTCCAGGAGCACATGAATTAATTCAAAGTTATTTGGAAATATATTCTATATATAATATGAATATAACTCCAAATTCAAATACAATAAAGATTTAAATTCAGTGCCCAAAATATTCCTAAAAATGTTCATTATTTTTGGTTTGGTGCAAAAGCCTTGCCAAAAATATCAAACAATTAATAGGAACACTTTGGAAACATTGAATGCAATTTTTTCAACTGGACCTATTTGAAAACTGAAGTGCTAGGATTTGATCATCCCCATTTCCAAGTTTTTGAGAAAATTAGACATGATGCACACAAGACTAACTAGACCAGAGCAAACCAAAAATAGGGATGTGACAAGGTGTTTGTTCTCTGGACCCCAATCATTCTCTCCCGGGTCACTTTCACTTGGATGAGAGATGTCCCAATTGGAAGGTATGCGCATACGGGGAGTATTCTCAACCCCATAATTATTAGCCAAATTATGAAAATTCTTCTGATGTAACATGTGTACGGGCCTCCTAGGGGCAGGCCCACTTGCAATTCTTGATCTCCTTGGATCATAGTCTACCTCATGGCTTGATGGCTGTTTGGCGTAGTGGAGATGTCGGCAAGAGTGCCCCTCTATGAAGCCGGAGGGCGAACTTCAAGAGAATCTCCAACCTCTTCTTCCATGGTGACTTCTCCAGCCTCCTCCCTCCGGAGTTCCATCTACATCAACCAAGCATTGTCTCCCATGTTGTTGGGGGAGGAAGAAGGCATGATGCCTGGCCCTGAAAACATGACAGAAAGCATCCCGAAACAAGAACAGAGGATAAGCTTGTGATACGGAGGTCAAAACATTCGGGAGTATATATAAGGAATTTTTATTTTGCGAAAAAGGTATTCTGGAAGAAAATGGAGTCGAGAAGGCACATGAGGGGCCCATAAGGCAACCTGGTGCGCCCTATTGCCCTGTGACCTCCTCGTGGGTCCCCTCGGCTGGTTATTACTTTTGTAATTTTTCTAATTCCAAAATGGACAGGAATATTTTTTGATGGAATATTTTGATTTGGTTTAGTTACTGTATCACATACCAACTCTTTTCAGGGTTTTTGAGTGTTTTAAAAGGTCTCTTCTATGTGTTCTTGCAGTATCATCATTTGAATAATGTTAGTTTCAACATTAATGGGCATACCTGAAATATAATGTTTAATTCTTTGCCCACTAACCACTCTTGGATTAGTGGCTTCGGCATGGTTACTCATGATAGCTTCGGAGCGGTAAACCTCTTCGATGATATATGGCCTTCCCATTTAGAGAGAAGTTTTACTACAAATAATTTCAAACGAGAGTTGTCCAATAGCACTTGTTCACCTACGTTGAAGTACCATTTTTGTACTATTTTATCACACCATCTTTTAACTTTTTCTTGAAATAATTTGGCATTCTCATAAGCCTATGTCCTCCATTCATATAGCAAGAAAATATAAATAACCTCTTTTCACCTGCAAGTTTGAAATCATAACTAAGTTATTTAATTGCACAATAAGCTTTATGTTCTAACTCAAGAGGTAAATGACATGCTTTTCCATAGACCATTTTGTATGGGGGCATACCCATTGGATTTTTATAAGACCATAATGCATCATCAAGTTTCTTAGACCAATTCTTTCTAGATCTATTACAAACCTTTTGAAAAAAATAATTTTAATTCTCTATTGCTCAATTCAACATGGCCACTAGACTGACGATGATAAGGTGATGCAATTCTATGATTAACATCATATTCAACAAGAAGTTTACGGAATGCACCATGAATAAAATGTGAACCACCATCAATCATTAACTATCTAAGGACTCCAAACCTCAGGAAAATAACTTATTTAAGCATTTTCATAAATGTGTTATGATCAACACTACTAGCTGGAATAGCTTCTACCCACTTAGTAACGTTAATCAACAACTAAAATATGAGTCTACATATTAGAGGAAGGAAAAGTTCCACATAATCAAAACCTCATACATCAAATGGTTCGATAACAAGTGAATAGTTCAGAGGCATTTCCTGACGCCTGCCTATATTATCAATTCTTTGACATCCATCACAATAAAGGACAAACTTACGTGTATCTTTTAAGAGAGTAGGCCAATAAAAACCAGACTATAATGCATTATGTGCAGTTTGTGTCTCCAGCGTAGTGCCCTCCGCATGCCTCGGAATGACACTTCTGTAGGATTTGTTCATGTTGATGCTCACGTACACAATCTCTAGTGACACCATCTACTCCTTCTTTATATAAATGTGGGTCATCCCAAAAGTAATGTCGTAAATCAAAGAACAACATTTTGTTTTGTTGGTATGTGAAACTAGGCGCTATATATTTAGCTACAATGTAATTAGCATAGTGTGCATACTAAAGACAAGTACAACAAGCATTTATAATTGCTAATTGCTCATCAGAAGAACTATCATCAATAGGCAGTGGGTCATCAAGAACATTTTCCATCCTAGACAAGTTATCTGCTACAGGATTGTTAGCTCCCTTTCTACCAATTATATGCAAATGAAACTCTTGTAGTAATAAAACCCACCTAATAAGTATAGATTTAGCTTCCTTCTTTTCCTAAATGTAATTAATAGCACCATGATTGGTGTGAATAGTAACTTTAGATTCAATGATATAAGTTCTGAACTTATCACATGCAAACACAACTGCTAAAAATTCCTTCTCACTAGTACCATTGTTTCTGTAAGAACTGCCTAGAGTCTTACTAGCATAATGTATAACATTTAGTTTCTTATCAACTCTTTGTCCTAGAACACACCTACAACATAATCACTAGCATCACACATAATCTTGGAATGCAAATTCCAATCAGGTGGTTGAATAGTAAGTGCATATATCAAGGCTTTCTTAAGTATTTCAAAGGATTCTACGCAATCATCATCAAAAACAAAATGGAACATCTTTTTTTGAAGGGATTAGTTAGTGGCCTAGAAATCTTTAACGAATCTTCTATAGAAACCAACATGACCAAGGAAATTTCTTATACCTTTAATATCTTTAGGACATGGCATTTTCCCATTTGCAAATACTTTAGCTTTATATACTTCAATACCTCATTCAGAAATTTTATACCAAAGTACTATACCTTCATTTACCATAAAGTGTCACTTCTCCCAATTCAAAACAAGATTAGTTTCCTCACATCTCTGTAAAACTCGATCAAGTTTCTTAAGAAATCATCAAAAGAAGTCCCGTAAATGGAAAAGTTGTATCATCCCTATTTTCAATTTGGATGTTAACATAGATCATTCATATGCATCCATCATTTGAGCATTCTAAATTTGAGTTTATTTGAAAATTGATTCAAAAACTTTAAGCAACACAAGGACCCAAGTGAGAGAGTTGGAAGTTTTCCTGAACAGGACCCACTATTTTATTAGTTTATCAGTGGGGTTGGATCAAATATTATTTTTGCCAATTTTCATTTTCAATATTTTAAATAAAGGAGAGAAGATAATATGACTTCTTCAAAAACAGAATAAAAATATTGGAATTGGAATTTTGAGTAAAAATAAATTTTATTGGATTTTTATTTGCAATATATTATTTTAAAACTGCATTAAAAAGTTATTTTATTTTTAGGCATTTCTATTTCATAAAAATGTTCACTTTGTCCCAAATATTAGGTGGGAACGAGGAAAATTGTTTCTGGAATTTTTAGGAATTTTTTTTATTTTATTTGTATTTTTTTCGTTTGGCGGATTTTATTTAAAAAAATCTATGCCAAACCGGTTGGGCCGACATAGTCGGCCCAGCCAGGCCACCGCCTCCACCAACCCATACGTCGGCCGAACTCCGGGAGTCCGACTCCACCGCGCCACCGCCGCCTTGCCCCCTCCTCCAAGGCACCCGACCCCCTCCTTTATATAGCGGGTGACCCCCTCCTCTCCTCACGTCGCCCCGCCGCCAGCCACCGCTCGCCGCCGCACTCCGCCGCCCCGCCCCGCGCCGCCTCGGACGACGCCTCGCCTCGCCACCGTCACCGCCGTCCGCCCCGCCGCCGCTGACGCCCGCCACCGCCGGAAGCCGCGCCCGAACCCGCGAACCAGCCACCCCCCGCAACCCGCCCCGCCAGCCGAACCGAATCCGCGAAGGTAAAACCCGCCAGTTTTTCTTCGGTTTATTTTCTTTTTTTCAAAACCCTATATCGTTTTTTTAGAAAACCTAGATTCGTTTTTTAGGGTTTATTTAAACAGCAAACGTCCGTTGTTTAGTTTCAGAAAACGAACGTTCGCAATTTAGACTTTTCTTTTTCTGTTATTTTCATCAGGGACCTATCCGTGAATAAAGTTTTTACCGATGAGCCCCTGGTTTTCAAACGATCGTTACTTTGTTACTCGTTAGTCAAAATTAGATGAAACCAACGGAAGTTTCTTCATTTCGATCTTATCTTTCTAGTAGCGTAACTCAAATTTGATTTTGAAAGTTTTAAAATTTGAATTCAAACAGATTTGTGTTTGAACTTCTTTTGATCGTAACTTGAGTTCCGTAACTCAGTTTGAGTTGATTCTTTTTTGCAAATCGAAGCTCTTGACCTAAACTTTCTGATAAGGCCAAATTCACTTAATTTTGGTATTGTTAGAAATTGTTTTATGTTGCAAGAGTTATTTGTTTGTTTTCGAGTTCTTTCCAGTTTCGTTCTTCGATTTTGTTGCATGATTGCTTATGTATGCTATTGTCTGATTGCGATAGAATTTCCGGAGTGCGAAGCGTGCTACTACGAGTCACTAGGTTTCAATGATTGTTAGCAAGGCATGTTCATACTTTGATCATACTTTCCAATACCCAGTTTTTATTGCATTAGTTCTATCCTAAAGGGATTATACGCTTTGAGTAGGATTTGATCACATGTGGTATTGCTTAGTAGTTCATGAGGTAGGAACCCAATGACTTGAGATCAACCCAAGGGACTATACGCTTTGTTACTTATTACTTAGCCATGCTTGTAGACGTGGATTTATGTGAGATTTCATGAAAGTTGTGAGTGTAATAACAACTAAGGGAATGTTTAAGGTGGTAACTTTAATACACCACTGGGTGGATTGGTTGCAGGGCACCTGAAGAATCCAGTGTTGTCCTAGGAAATCCTTGAGGACCCATGTGATTATCCTATGGAGTGCCACCTAGACTCAAAGGGATCATATATCATCCATGCCTAGAAACTCCTGTGTGCAGCCACATGCCATTACGGGCTCTGGCATAGTTGAGTATGTTGTGTGAGCTCTTTCAGTGGTGAACTAGCAGATGTAGGGGAAAGTAGGTGTAACTGTTCATCCGGGGTCATCCGTTTCTCAAACACCATGCAGTGCGAGAAATCGAACGGAGGAGATCGAGTCTTGCGGAGAAAAGTGCACAAACCTCTACAGAGTGTACAAACTATTCATGAGTAGCCATGTCCCCGGTTATGGACATCTTAAGTATCCTGGTATTTGAATTGTGGACATATCTCAACACTCTATTAATTTAACTTGTCAGGTTATCAATGACTTGGGTAATTTTGGGATGGAGATGGAGGAACCATTTCTCAATATTGCTTAATTAACAACGGAGTAGTAAATAAAATTTATTCCTTTATCGTAGGGAATAACTAGCTTTATGCAAAAATAAACCTTACAGCCTCCACCAACCATATATGCATATAGTTGTAGACATTTGTTCTTCATTACTTGCTATATTGTGTTCTTGCCAGCATATTCATTATGCTGACCTACACGGCTGCAATGTCTCATGTTGCAGAGTTTACCGACGAAGATTAAGGTGCAATTAGGTCGTTGTCATGCACTCAATGTTTGCCATGGAGTTGGATGGACTCAACTATTCTTCGATGCTTCCGCGAGATTTCGTATTAGTTTATGGCCTTTAGCCATCTTATTGTAATAAGACTAGTTATGAGGAATTTCGATGTAATAAAGTGTGATTGAACTCTGCTATAAATCCTCGAAGTACTGTCTGTGTCGGCATACCAATCCAGGGATGACACTCAGCACATAGACTCTAGTCCATTCGGATCGAGGTCGCTACAGAGATGGTATCAGAGCACACGTTGACTATAGGACGTGACCACTAGGATAAGCCACATGATGTTCTTCTCTACTCATTCTACTTCTTCTCCACTCATTGTAATTCTTCTCTATTTCAATTCTATAGATCTCATACCCAGGCAGCAAGTTCACTCAGCCAGACGATGACACCCCTTTCGGAAGACACTTGAAGGAAGTCACTCGGTACCTACGCATTGGAATACCAAGTATCACTAGAGATCTCAATGGAACATTGCTAGAAGAGGAGTGCTGGAAGATCAAAGTTAGTGTTCCTGGGAGGACTATTGCGCCATTCACGGAACCACTTGAGCTTGCCTTTGATGCACCAAATTGGAGCTTGGGAAAGAGTATGGTAGCTCATATCACATTTGGACGCATATGTGAAGTCTACAACAAGGATCTTGAAGACACCATCTACCAGGTTTTTGGACGTCGAGACGAGCAATGGGAGATGCTTCAGACCAGGAAGGATGGATCCATTGCAGCATTCATCGAGGAGATGGACCAACACATTCGACGCTACGAGAACCAGATGTGCATGCTCATGCAGAAGACCAATAGGGTCATAACACAGAATGTGAATCTAGAAGAAGAACTCAAGATAGTATGCGATGGATATGAAGAGGAAATCGTCGTACTATTGGAGCAGAATGAAGCACTGACGAAGAAGGCTGGAACAAACACGATGAAGCCGGAACCAGAGATTGGTATTAATATGGAGAGCTACATTATGATAGATGACACCGACAGTGATGAAAGTGATTATGAAGACGAAGCTGGAGCAGATATCATGGAGTCTTCAAATGATAGTGATTAGATGACCATCTTGTAATCATTAATATTTCCCGAGTAGTTCGAAATCGTTCGCTAGCTTCGTACTAGGATCTTTTGTGTGACCTTGATTGAATTGAGTGATATGATTTGAAAATTGTTTGTCTCATGTGCATGTGGGTAGTGTTTCCCCTAGACCTCATTCTATTCTAATATCTCCCCTCTAAACCCCTCAGATGCCTCTCATGACAACCTGACCCGGTTCTTAAGGTTACAACCGCTAGTGTTCTCTAGTAGCACCAAGCCGATTATTGCAGATGACTGGCTCCGCAACATGGGAAGAGAGCTAGCAATTGCAGGATGCACTGATGTAGAGAGAGTGCACTTTGCCGCACATCAGCTTGAGGGACCAGCAGCCGCTTGGTGGGAGAATTACACAGCTACCTATCCACTAGCTACAGCTACTTGGGATTAGTTTCAGCAAGCCTTTCGCACTACACATGTCTCAGCTGGAGCCATGAAACTGAAGAAGCATGAGTTTTGCAACTTGCGCCAAGGAAACTGTACCGTGGGGCAGTACGTGGATGACTTCAGGCAGTTAGCTCGCTACGCGCCAGATGATATAGCCACTGACGCCGCGAAGCAGGAGAAGTTCTTGGAGGGACTCAACGATGAGTTGAGCATGCAGCTGATGGTAGCCACCTACAACAACTACCAGGAGTTGGTAGACAAGGCTATCATGATTGAGGGAAAATAGCAGCACATTGAGACCCTCAAAAGGAAGTATGGATCGGGGAAGTTTAACTCTGGAGCCCAGCAGAAGCCTCGTTATTGCCCATACTCAGGAAGACATAACCATCCCACCACCGGAGGCCATACTCACAATGGAGGAAGTTCACACAACCAAAGTGGCCCCAAGAATGGCAATGAGAATGGAGGAAACAACAATCAGAACCGTTCCTCCCCATCCACGACCGTAAAGAGAGATATGAGTCACATTACTTGTTTCAAGTGCGGGAAGACCGAACATTATGCCACGGATTGTCCTGAAGGAAAGAATGGAAATGGCAACGGAAGTTCAGGGAAGAAGCCCAACCCTTTCACCAGAGGACAGGTGAACCACGTCAATGTGGAGGAGATTGACAAGCAGCCCGACGCAGTGGTTGGTAAGTTTTTGGTTAATGCATTTACCGCCCTTTTTCTTTTGACACTGGTGCATCTCATTCATACCTATCAAGGGGTTTTGTGGAAAATTATCATTTGCCCACCCTAGCCCTTTGGACGCCTATGTTAGTAAGTTCCCCTGGAGCAGAGTACATGGCTAGCCGAGGATGTTATCAAGTGCCATTGACCATCGGAAGACATGTATTTCCCACATACCTCATCATTTTGGAATCCCAGGGTTTGGATGTAATCATAGGTATGGATTGGCTATCCAAGTTTGGAGGAAACATCGATTGCGCCAGTAGATCAATTCTTCTCACCACCCCGGAAGGAAAGAGGATCAAGTATGTGTCGAGGCACATGCCCCGGAAGACGCACGTGAATGCACTCTCGGGAGTTGTTCAGGAGGTAGTAATAGTTGTGAAGGATTACCCCGATGTGTTTCCGGAAGAGTTACCAGGTATGCCGCTGGATAGAGACGTCGTGTTCTTAATTGAGTTGCTACCAGGCACCAGATCAATATCCAAGAGACCGTACCGAATGCCCGCGAATGATCTAGAAGAGATCAAGAAGCATATCAAGGAGTTGATGGAGAAAGGTTATATCCGACCAAGTTCATCACCTTGGGGAGCCCTAGTACTTATAGTCGAGAAGAAGGATGGTTCCCTAAGAATGGTTGTGGATTATCGTTCCCTGGATGAAGTTTAGATTAAGAACAAGTACCCTCTGCCCATTATAAATGACGTGTTTGGTAAGTTGCAAGGAGCCAAGGTATTCTCTAAGATTGGTCTACGATATGGTTATCACTAGTTGAAGATCCGAGAATAGGATATACCTAAGTCAGCTTTTACCACAAGGTACATGCTTTACTAGTATACAGTTATGTCATTTGGTTTGACTAACGCCCCTGCCTATTTCATGAGTATGATGAACAAGGTATTCATGGAGTTCTTGGATAAGTTTGTGGTAGTGTTCATTGATGACATATTGGTTTACTCCAAGAACGAAGAGGAGCACAAGGAACATTTGCATTTAGTTCTCGAGAAGCTCAGGGAACATCAATTATATGCCAAGTTTAGCAAATGTGAGTTTTTGTTGAAGGAAGTTGGATTTCTTGGACATGTTATATCAGGAGATGGTATAGCTGTGGACCCTTCCAAAGTAGTGGCCGTTACGAAATGGAAGGCACCCACCACAGTTGGGGAGATTCGCAGTTTTCTTGGACTCGCAGGATATTATAGGAGGTTCATTGAGAATTTCTCCAAGATTGTGAAGCCTATGACAGAGTTGTTGAAGAAGGAAAGTAAGTACAATTGGACCGAAGAATGTGAGACCAGTTTTCAGGAGTTGAAGAAGCGTTTGGTTACAACCCCAGTGCTGATACTCCCGAATATTCGAAAGGATTTTCAAGTGTATTGTGAGCCTTCACATCTAGGACTTCGAGGCGTACTCATGCAATAAGGAAGAGTCATTTCATATGCCTGACGTCAGCTTTGACCCCATGAGTTGAGTTATGCCAGGCATGATTTGGAGTTAGGAGCCGTAGTGCATGCACTCAAGACCTGGAGGCACTTTCTTATTGGAAACCATTGTGACGTATACACGGATCCTAAGAGTTTGAAGTACATCTTCACGTAGAAGGAGGTAAACCTCATGCAAAGGAGATGGATGGAGCTCATAAAGGATGACGACATGCGATTGCATTATCATCCAGGAAAAGCCACTGTCATGGCAGATGCGTTAAGTCACAAGAGTTATGTTAACATAATCATAACCGGAGGTTTACCACAGGAGTTGGCAAGTGACCACACAGAGTTACAGTTGAAGATAGTCTCTAGAGGCTATGTTGCTACATTGGAAATTCAGTCCACTTTATTGGGTAAGATTCAAGAAGCCCAGAAGGCAGATGAAGGAATAGCAGAAATAAAGGGCAGAATGGCCAAAGGAAAGGCAGAAGAATTTCGTGAGGATGAACATGGAACACTATAGTTTGAGGAGCGTATTTATGTGCCCAATGACCCGGAGATCGGGAAGATGATTCTTCAAGAGGCTCATGATTTGGCTTACTCTATACATCTAGGCAACACCAAGATGAACTTGGATTTGAAGCAGAATTTCTGGTGGACTGGAATCAAGAAGGACATTGCCGAGTACGTAGCAGTATGTAATGCTTGTCAGAGAGTCAAGGCGGAACATCAGAAACAAGCAGGGTTATTGCAGCCGTTACCCATACCAGAATGGAAGTGGGATAAACTTGGAATGGACTTTTTCACGGGACTGCCTAGGACACGTTCAGGGTATGATTCCATATCGGTTATAGTTGATCACTTGAGGAAGTTAGCTCATTTCATCCCTGTGAAGACCACTTACACGAGTGCTAAGTTGGCCAAGATATACATGACCAGGATCGTATGTCTACATGGAGTTCCGAGGACCATTGTATCAGATAGAGGAACACAGTTTACTTCATAGTTTTGGAAGCAGTTACACGAGACTTTGGGTACGAGGCTAGAGTTCAGCACAACCTTTCATCCACAGACAGATGGACAAATGGAGAGAGTCAATCAGATTCTAGAGGACATGTTGAGAGCTTGTGCGCTAGATTACGGATCTAGTTGGGACAATAATTTTCCATACGCAGAGTTTTCCTATAACAACAATTATTAGACCATTTTACAGATGGCCCCTTTCGAGGCTTTGTACGGAAGGAGGTGCAGAACACCGTTGATGTGGGATGAAGTTGGAGACCGTCAGTTATTTGGACCTGACTTAATTAGAGAGTCAGAAGAGAAGGTCAAGTTGATCCGCGAAAGACTAAAGATAGGGCAGTCCCGACAGAAGAGTTATGCGGATACGAAACGCAAGGAGGTTACCTATGAAGTTGGAGATAGAGCATATCTTCGTGTGTCCCCGCTTCGAGGAGTTAAGTGTTTCGGAGTTAAGGGTAAACTGGCACCATGATTTGTGGGACCGTACAAAGTTTTGGAGCGCAGAGGAGTAGTAGCTTATCAGCTAGAGTTGCCCGAAACCTTGTCCGGAGTTCACGACGTATTTCACGTATCTTAGTTGAAGAAATGTCACGCAGAGATGGTCGAGGTTCCGCAACGAGATACTGTACCCTTGGAAGCAATTCATCTAGAGAGTGATCTGACTTATGAGGAGAAGCCTGTCAAAATTCTCGAGTTTGCCGACAGAGTTACCCGCGGCAAGGTCATTAAGTTTTGCAAAGTGCACTCGAGTCACCTAACAGAGGGTGAAACCACCTGGGAACAAGAGGATGATCTAGGCCAGGAACACCCACACCTATTTTCTAGCCAACCCGAATCTCGAGGGCGAGATTCATATTAATGGGGTAGGTTTGTAACATCTCAATTTTATATTTGGATGTTAACATAGATCATTCATATGCATCCATCATTTGAGCATTTTGAATTTGAGTTTATTTGAAAATTGATTCAAAAACTTTAAGCAACTCAAGGACCCAAGTGAGAGAGTTGGAAGTTTTCCCGAAGAGGACCCATTATTTTATTATTTTATCAGTGGGGTTGGATCAAATATTATTTTTGCCAATTTTCATTTTCAATATTTTAAATAAAGAAGAGAAGATAATATGACTTCTTCAAAAATAGAATAAAAATATTGGAATTTGAATTTTGAGTAAAAATAATTTTTATCGTATTTTTATTTGCAATTTATTATTTTAAAACTGCATTAAAAAGTTATTCTATTTTTAGGCATTTTTATTTCAGAAATTTTTTCACCTTGTCCCAAATATTAGGTGGGAACGAGGAAAATTGTTTCTGGAATTTATAGGATTTTTTGATATTTTATTTTGTATTTTTTCGTTCGGCGGATTTTATTTTAAAAAAGAAAAAAGTTTATGGGCCAGACCGACTGGGCCAACCCAACCAGGCCACCGCCTCCGCCATCCCGTACGCCGGCCGTACTCCGGGAGTCCGACTCAGCCGCGTCACCTCCGCCTTGCCCCTCCTCCAAGGCACCCGACCCACCTCCTTTATATAGATGGTGACCCTCCCCCTATCCTCACCTCGGCTCATCGCCAGCCGCCGCCCGCAGCCGCAGCCGCCGCACTCCACCGCCTCGCCCTGCGCCACCTCGGGCGCTGCCGCCCCTCGCCGCCGTCCGCCCCGCCGCCGCCGCCGCCAGAAGCCGCGCCCGAACCCGCGAACCCGCCGCCGCCCACAACCCGCCCTGTCGGCCGAACCTGATCCACGAAGGTAAAACCCGCTGGTTTTTCTTCGGTTTATTTTTGTTTTTTTAACCCTAGATCGATTTTTTTAGAAAACCTAGATTCATTTTTAAGGGTTTATTTAAACAACGAACGTCTGCTGTTTAGTCTCAGAAAATGAACGTTCGTAATTTAGATTTTTCTTTTTCTGTTATTTTCGTCAGGGACCTATCTGCGAATAAAGTTTTTACCAATCAGCCCCTGGTTTTCAAACGATCGTTACTTTTTACTCGTTAGTCGGAATTAGAAGAAACCAACGCCAATTTCTTTGTTTAGATCTTATCTTTCCAGTAGTGCAACTCAAATTTGATTTTGAAAGTATTAAAATTTGAATTCAAACAGATTTGTGTTTGAACATCTTTTGATCGTAACTTGAGGTTCGTAACTCCGTTTGAGTTTATTCTTTTTGCAAATCGAAGCTCTTGACCTAAACTTTTTGATAAGGCCCAATTCACTTAATTTTTGTACTATTAGAAATTGTTTTCTGTTGCAAGAGTTATTCGTTTGTTTTCGAGTTCTTTCGAGTTTCGTTCTTCGATTTTGTTGCATGATTGCTTATGTATGCTATTGTTTGATTGCGATAGAATTTCCGGAGTGCGAAGCGTGCTACTACGAGTCACTAGGTTTCAACAATCGTCAGCAACGCAAATTCATACTTTGATCATACTTTCCAATACCTATTTTTTATTACATTTGTCCTATCCTCAAAGATTGCATGAGTAGGATTTGATCACATGTGGTATTGCTTAGTAGTTCATGAGGTAGGAACCCAATGACTTGAGATCAACCCAAGGGAATATATGCTTTGTTACTTATTGCTTAGCCATTCTTGTAGACGTGGATTGGTATGTGAGATTTCATGAAAGTTGTCAGTGTAATAACAACTAAGGAAATGTTTAAGGTGGTAACTTTAAAAAACCACTAGGTGGATTGGTTGGAGGGCACCTGGAGAATCCAGTGTTGTCCTAGGAAATCCCAGAAGACGCGTGTGATTATCCTATGGAATACCACCCATGCTCAAAGGGATCATATATCATTCATGCCTAGAATAACTCATAAACATATGGATCCAGATCAGCCCCTTATAGAATAACTCATAAACTACGGCTTAAGCTTTTGTCACTCTAGCAACCCATAATCTACTACTCCACAATGCATTCCCTTAATCCCAAGTATGGTTAAGTGTCATGTAGTCGATGTTCATATGAAACTACTAAAGGAAGCAATGACATACATATCATCAAAATATCATACAAATACCAACTTCACATGATTACTTATAACAAGACTTCTCCCATGTCCCGAAGAAAAAAGTAACTACTCACAAATCATATTCATGTTCAAGATCAGTGGGGTATTGGATACCATTAAGGATCTGAACATATAATCTTCCACCAAATAAACCAACTAGCATCAACTACAAGATGTAATCAATACTACTAGTAACCCACTGGTACAATCTGAGGTTATTAGACAAAGATTGAATACAAGAGATGCACAAAGGTTTGAGATGAGATGGTGCTGGTGAAGATGTTGATGAAGATTGGTCCTCCCATGCTGAGAGGATCGCTGGTGATTTCGATGGCTTCGATTTCCCCCTCCCGGAGGGAAGTGTCCTCGGCTGAATCGCTTCGCCGGAGAACAAAAGTGCTCCTGCCCAGGTTTCACCTCGAGACGGTGGCACTTTGTCCCGAAAGTGTTCCTCTTATTTTTTTAAGGTCAAAACCGCTCATATAGCAGAAGATGGGCATCGGGGGCTGATAACCCGCAAGTATAGAGGATCACAACAGTTTTCGAGGGTGGAGTATTCAACTCAAATTTATTGATTCGACATAAGGGGAGCCAAAGAATTTTATTGTTAAACAAGAAAACTTCAATGCCTATGTTGATAGACAATTGAAATGTAATGCTTATATGATTGAACACTTGAGTGATTATATGTCTAGAGTTAAAGGTGAACTTGAACTCATTAGTAAACATGCTTCTATGGTTACCACTCAAGTACAACAAGTACTTAAAGCACAAAATGATATGCTCAATGAATTAAATAGTAAGAAAACTGATAATGCTGGTAGAGTTATGACTAGAGGGGTAGAATGACTCAGTAACCTTTGTGTCCTGAGGGCCAGCCTAAAAGAGCTGAGCAAGATTCCCATAGAACTAATGTTGATGACCTAGTCCATCTAAGAGGAAGAAAAAGAAAAATGATAGGACTTTGCATGCTTCTAATGAACCTGTTGTTGACACACCTGAGAATCCCAATGATATTTATATTTCCGATGCTGAAACACAATCTGGTAATGAACATGAACCTAGTGAAAATGCTAATGATGATGTTCATGTTAATGCTCAACCTAGCAGTAACGATGATGTAGAGATTGAATCTATTATTGATCTTGATAACCCACAATCAAAGAATCAATGATATTATAAAAGAGACTTCGTTGCTAGGAAGCACGGTAAAGAAAGAGAACCATGGGTTCAGAAACCCATGCCTTTTCCTCCTAAAAAATCCAAGAAAAAGGATGATAAGGATTTTGAGCACTTTGCTGAAATGATTAGACCCATCTTTTTGCGTATGCGTTTGACTGATATGCTTAAAACGAATCCTTATGTTAAGTATATGAAAGATATTGTGACAAATAAAAGAAAGATACCGGAGGTTGAAATCTCCACCATGCTTGCCAATTATACTTTTAAAGGTGGAATACCAAAGAAACTAGGAGATCCAGGAGTACCAACTATACCATGCTCCATTAAAAGAAACTATGTTAAAACAGCTTTATGTGTTCTTGGAGCTGGTGTTAGTGTTATGCCTCTCTCTTTATACCGTAGACTTGATTTGAATAAATTGACACCTACTGAAATATCTTTGCAAATGGCCAATAAATCAACTGCTATACATGTCGGTATTTGTGAGGATGTGCCTGTTGTGATTGCAAACGTTACTATTTTAACGGACTTTGTTATTCTTGATATTCCTGAGGACGATAGTATGTCGATTATCCTTGGTAGACCCTTATTGAATACTGCAGGGGTTGTTATTGATTGCAACAAAGGCAACATCACTTTTCATTTTAGTGGTAATGAGAATACGGTACGCTTTCCGAGGAAACAACCTCAAGTCCACAGTATCAATTCTATTGGAAAAATTTCAACGACCACTATTGGAGGTTTTGAATTCCCTCTTCCTACTGTCAAGAAGAAATATGATATTCTAATTGTTAGGGACATACACATCCCCGTTGAGGTAACCTAGTGTTATCCGAAAATTCTCTGGTTTCATGTTATTCGGAAAGAGTTTTGTTAACAAGACTTGATCAACCTTGTTAATGGATTCCTTTTGATGATCATGAGATGGATGAAGTTAGAAAGCACAACTCTCTGTACCCTCCTTTTAATTTCTGTTATTTAGATTAAATAAAGCAAAAATAGTATTTTATGTCTGTTTTCTGAATTATCCTTGCAATAAAAAAATACCCCGAAAATAAAAGTTCTCCAAATGTCCCGAAAATGAAATATGATTTTTGTAGAATATTTAAGAATATTTGTCACTGAGAACACACAAGGGGCACACCACCTGGCCACAAGGGTCCGAGGCGTGCCCACCCCCCTGGGCGCGCCCCTGCCTCGTTGGCCCCACGTGCCCCCCCCCTCCACTTAATCTAGCACCCACACACTTCATCTTCCTCCAGAAAAAAATCCTCCCATAGCTCAAACACGTGTTCTAGCTCATCTTGCTGCCATTTTCGATCTCCTTGCTCAAGGCTCCATTCACAAAACTGTTTGGGGAGATTGTTCTTCGGTATGTGACTCCTCCAATGGTCCAATTAGTTTTTGTTCTAGTGCTTTATTTATTGCAATTTTTTGCTTCTTAGGTGACCCTGTTCTTGAGCTTGCATGTCAAATTTATGTGGTCAAAAGTAGTTCTAAATGCATGATATAGACTCTAGGCACTTGTGTGAGTTGTTGCTATCAATCTTGTTGAGTTTGGTTCATTCTGTTTTGAGTCACTAAAATTTCAGAAATTTTTCAGAGAAAAATGCATAGGAAAATCTACCAAGGTGGTTCCTCAAGGGAGCACGTACCAAGGCTCGCGATATGTGAGCCGGACGATGAACCACCGAGGGAAGCTCAAGTGCGGCCTTGTGAATGGCCGTCGGAGGAGTTTATGGTCCAGGCAGGCATCAAGGAAGAATTTGACACTTATGTGCATAATTCTGATCTTAAGGACTTCGTGTCAGATAAATGCCCACAGTACCACTACCTAACGGATTCCTTTGTGAGAAGATTTAAATTTACAACCTCACGTAGTTCTCACACTGTTTTATTTGATCTTTATGATAAATCATATACTATGGACTTAGAAGATTTTAATGATGCTTGTAAGCTCGAAAATCTGAATATAAAGACTTTCTTGCTAGTATCCTTGTGGGGCAATCTTGAGAAATCACACAAGCTACCATAGGGAGCATTCATTTCCCTTCCATACATTACTTTGCTCTCTTCATTGGTAGATACATGAATGGTAAAGATGAGGCTCGCCACATGTGCGTTCCAGATCTTTGTGTCCTCAAGAATGCGGTATTAGGTGATAAACAATATAACTTGGGGGCTATTGTTGCACGAAGGTTACATCTTAACAGTTTAAGTGGGGATTTGTTTGGTGGAATTTATGCAACTCATGTGGCTAATTACCTTCGTGTACCCATACATGAAAATGATATGAAGTTTCCCCCTGTTTATCTAGATTATAATGCTATGGTTCGCCATCAGTTTGTTGAGAGAAATGAACAATTCCTCGAGTACCGACTAATCTTTGACAAACGTCGCACTGTCCATATTGCTCTCCCTACTCCTACTTTCTTTGACTTTCAGGCAAAAAGGAGATATGTTATAACCAGGGAGGAGGCGAATGAGTATGAGTAGACGACGGAGGTGGGTCGTCTCCAAGCTGCAGCTCAACAGGCAATAGACACTGCATCGCAGTACAACCCCAACTACGACTTTGGATATCCATCAGGCCAGTAGTGGCCATAGACCAACTTTGGCCAAAAGTGTAAGCTTGGGGGAGTACATATTTCTCACCGACATTTCATTCATGTTCACACACTCATTCCAGTAGTCGGTGCTCATACTTTTTCATTGTACTATCCAGGCTAGTTTAGTTTCTTTTCTAAGTCTTTTTCTTGTATGTTAGAAAAACCATAAGATAAAACAAAAAAATTAGTTGTAGCTTTTAGCTAGCTTACTTTCCATGCTTGTAGTAGTATAAACTAAAAGAAAACCCAAAAAGATTTCTCGTTCTTCTTTTGCTTGTTGGGAGCTTTCCCGTGTAAATAGTTTTATTTCTTTTCTTTGGGGGTCGAGAGGAGAAGACCATGATGAAAATGTTGAGTGGCTCTAATATGCATTATTGTTGATTTAACCAAGAACCCATATTACCTTGTCTTCTCCCTTGTATTAAATGCTTGCAGATTCCAGCTTAGTCCAATGCACGTGCACTATTATTATTATCCACACCGTTTGGTTGTGCGAGTGAAAGGTAATAATGACGATATGTGATGAACTGACTGAGATGAGAGAAGTTGGTATGAACTCGACCTATCTTGTTTTTGTATAGATGATTAGTTCATCATTCCTGATTCAGCCTATTATGAATGAAACATGCTTGCAATGACAACTAGAGATTATAGTTCCTCATGCCATGCTTTATAGCTAGGAGTTTGTAATAGTTTACCTTGCGTGCCAGCATGCTATTAAAATGGCCATGATGTGGTATGATAGGGTGGTATCCTCCTTTGAACGATTCAAGTGGTTTGACTTGGCACATGTTCACGCATGTAGTTGAAACAAAATCAACATAGCGTCCACGATATTTATGTTCATGGTGATTTATATCCTACTCATGCTTGCACTCATTGCTGATTAATCTTAATGCATGTTCATGACTGTTGTCGCTCTCTAGCTGGTCGCTTCCCAGTCTCTTTCTAGCCTTCACTTGTACTAAGCGAGAATACTGCTTGTGCATCCACTTCCATAAACCACAAAGTTATTGCATATGAGTCCACCATACCTTCCTATATGCGGTATTTACCTGCCGTTCCAAGTAATTTGTATGTGCCAAATTCTAAACCGTCAGATGTAATTATGTTTTGTACACTCGAATAGCTCATGTATCAACTAGGGATGTCTATATCTTCCATGCTAGGTGGGTTATTCTCACGATGAGTGGACACCTCTCATAATTTACGAGAAAATGGTCGGTAACCGGGATGCCTAGTCCCATGCTCAAATCAGATCAAAATAATTGCAAACAAAACTCCCCCAGGACTGTTGTTGGCATGGATGGTACCCGTTGTTTCGGACCAGCCGTGGAGTGTTCTTGTTGGTGGTGGGGGAGTATAAACTTTACCATTCTGTTTGGGAACCGCCTATAATGTGTGTAGCATGGAAGATATCGAGAACTCTTGGTTTTTATGTTGACAATGAAAGTATGCTACTCAAAATGTTATTTATCTCTGTTACAAAACTTGAGCTCCGGCACCTCTGGAAATCCCTGCTTCCCTCTGCGAAGGGCCTATCTATTTACTTTTTTGTTGAGTCATCATCCTCTTATTAAAAGGCACCAGTTGGAGAGCACCACTATCATTTGCATGCATTGCTATTAATGTACATTGAGTATAACTGTGACTGGATCTCTTTTATTATGAATTACAATGTCTAGTCGGTCCTTGATCTTCATAGGTGCTCTGCATTTATGCTTTGCGGTCTCAGAAAGGGCTTGCGAGATACCATCTTGTTATATCATATTATAATTGTTTTGAGAACGTGTTGTCATCCGAGATTTATTATTATTGCTCGCTAGTTGATTATGCCATTGATATGAGTAACATGAGACCTAAAAGTTATTGTGAAAGTGGTTAGTTCATAATCTTTGCTGGAAACTTGAATGCTCGGTTTACATATTTGCAACAACAAGAGCAAACCAAGTTTCTAAAAGATTTTCTTTATCACTTTCAGTTTGTCAACTGAATTGCTTGAGGTCAAGCAAAGGATTAAGCTTGGGGGAGTTGATATGTCTCAAACATATCTACTTTTCCAAACACTTTTGCCCTTGTTTTGGAATCTAACTTGCATGATTTGAATGGAACTAACCCGTGTTGACGCTGCTTTCAGCAGAATTGCCATGGTGTTATTTTTGTGGAGAAATAAAACTTCTCGGAATGACCTGAAAATCCACTAAGAATATTTTTGGAATTTATAAAAAAAACTGGCGAAAGAATCAAGACCAGGGGGTCCACGCCCTGTCCATTAGGGTGCGGGCGCGCCTCCCTGTCTCGTGGGCCCCCTGATGATCCACCGACCTGGACTCCAACTCCATATATTCATGTTCGGGGAGAAACAAATCAGAGAGAAGGATTCATCATGTTTTACGATACGGAGCCGCCGCCAAGCCCTAATTTCTCTCGGGAGGGCTGATCTGGAGTCCGTTCAGGGCTCCGAAGAGGGGAATCCGTCGCCATCGTCATCATCAACCTTCCTCCATCACCAATTTCATGATGCTCACTGCCGTGCGTGAGCAATTCCATCGTAGGCTTGCTGGACGGTGATGGGTTGGATAAGATTTACCATGTAATCGAGTTAGTTTTGTTAGGGTTTGATCCCTAGTATCAATTATGTTCTAAGATTGATGTTGCTATGACTTTACCGTGCTTAATGCTTGTCACTAGGGCCCGAGTGCCATGATTTCAGATCTGAACATATTATGTTTTCATGAATATATGTGAGTTCTTGATCCTATCTTGCGAGTCAATAGTCACCTACTATGTGTTATGATCCGGCAACCCCGAAGTGACAACAATCGGGACCACTCCCGGGATGACCATAGTTTGAGGAGTTCATGTATTCACTAAGTGTTAATGCTTTGGTCCGGTACTCTATTAAAAGGACGCCTTAATATCCCTTAGTTTCCAATAGGACCCCGCTGCCACGGGAGGTTAGGACTAAAGATGTCATGCGAGTTCTTTTCCATAAGCATGTATGACTATATTCGGAATACATGCCTACATTACATTGATGAACTGGAGCTCATTCTGTGTCACCCTATGTTATAACCGTTGCCTAAGGAATCGCATCCGACATAATTATCCATCATTGATCCAATGCCTACGAGCTTTTCACATATTGATCTTCGCTTAGTTACTTTTTCGCTGTCACTGTTACAATTGCTACAAAACTACTACTGTTACTTTTGCCACCATTACCGTTACTTCCATACTACTTTGCTACTAAATACTTTGCTGCAGATATTAAGTCTTTTAGGTGTGGTTGAATTGAAAACTCAACTGCTAATACTTGAGCATATTCTTTGGTTCCCCTTGCGTCGAATCAGTAAATTTGAGTTGAATACTCTACCCTCGAAAACTGTTGCGATCCCCTATACTTGTGGGTTATCAATCAGCCCTCCCGGTGAGGAGGTGGAGGTGACGGCGGCTCCATATCATAAAACGTGATGAATCCTTCTCTCTAATTTTTTCCTCCGTGAATAGGAATATATAGAGTTGAAATTAGGGTTGGAGGAGGTCTAGGGGGCCACAAGCCTGCAGGGGCGCCCTAGAGGTCGCGCCCCATGGCTTGTGGCCTCTTGATGGCCCCCTCTGGTAACTTCTTGCACAAGTATTTTTTATATTTTCCAAAAATATTCTCCGTAAATTTTCAGGTCAATCCAAGAACTTTGATTTTTGCACAAAAAATAACACCATGGCAATTATGCTGAAAACAACATCAGTCCGGGTTAGTTCCATTCAAAACATGCAAATTAGAGTCCAAAACAAGGGAAAAAGAGTTTGGAAAAGTAGATACGATGCGGACGTATCAGGGGCAAGCTGTGGGACCAACAAGGCATCAGGGGGCGCCCGAGGGCTTGTCGCGCCCTACTGCCTCGCACTACAAAAAAATGCTTCCATGACAATAAGTGTTTGTCATAGTAGGTCACGTTTTCTGTCATGCATGTACATCCATGCTGATTTTATGACAGAATCAAGATAGTCATACCCATCCTGTCGTAGAAGTGTTCCATGATATTACCAAAATTATCATCATGGAAGTGTCCTCTTCCATGACAATAAATGGTGCGTCATGGAAGTGCTTTCATCAAGGGTAACCGACACATGTCATCCATCATAACGGGTCGCCGTTAAACTATCGGTTCCAGTTTTGGATCCGATAACCCGCTAACAGCCAGGACCAATGGGGATTTTCCACGCGTAAAATTCTCATTGGCTGAAGGGACCACGTGTCACATCCCCATGCGGACAGATGTCAACCGACCAATGGACGGGAAGAGCCTATGATACATCAACACATGGCATGGCTCAAAGTTGGCCCATTCAATTTTAAAAAGGTCGGCCCAGCTAAAATTACTGGGCTGGCCCATTAACAGCCTGATTGCAGACGGCCCATTCGCAATTAAGTCCCATACGAATAGTGTCAAATTGGCCCGTTCACGGCCCCCTTTAGATTTCGCATCATTGCGGCCCATGGCGTGTTTTGGCCCGTTAACAGTCCGCTAAGTACTTGGGCCGAATTACGACCTAGTGTGTTTCCGGCCTGTTAAAGGTCCTGCTACACTCGGGCCCATTTATTGTCCGATGAAACTTTCGTCCCATAAAAGAGTGGGATGAAATTGGGCCATATTCGTCCTGGTTTGAGAGACATCCTATCAAAGGCCCATTGCAGATTTGTCCCACTTCCAGCCTATTAGGCTTTTCGGCCTGTTAACGTCGGATGAAGCCCATGGGCTATATGTGGCCCAATGTCACATCAGGCCTACTAAAGGCCCATATACTCGCTTATAAAAATCAAGCCCAACCGCTCTTCCGGCCTGTTAAAGGCCCGTCTAGTAGGTCGGCGCATTTGCAGCCCGTCTGACTTTCGGCCCGTGAAAGGTCCGAATTGTAAATGGGCAAGCAGGAGCTGAGATCCATGGGCCTAATCTGGCCCAATCATCTTTTGGCCTCTTAAAAGTCATGGGCATAATCTGGCCCAGTTACGGCCTAATATGACTTTCGACCTACTAAAGGATCTTCTTATTTATGGGTCGTATTAGGACAGCAAGATATTTACACATGTTTGAGGGCCTGTTGTTATTAAGGGTCCAAATTATGTTAGGCCTATTAACGGCCAACTGTGGGCACAGGCCTATCAAAAATAAGAAAGCTTATACTGATTTAGGCCCAGATATTTTAAGTTGGCTACATGCCGATTACGACCCATAATTGTTTTTTATGGAATTTTAATTTTGGCTGGAAGGAGATCGATGATGCCGAATACATTACTAAGATAAACTTACACTATACAAAAATAGCATAAAAATTTCTACTGTCTTTGGCGGCACGATAAATGTTGTATCACAATAAAATGAATTACAGACATAGAACAAAAGGTCTGTTGGAATAAAAGTTTACAGTCCTTGCACCATCAGATGTATGGAAGCACATATCATTTGACCCGAGAGCTAATGTTTCAGGATTTAGAATCTGATGGAGCAGCATGACCTTCCCCATTTTTCCGCCATTGCTCTTGAACAATGTAGTAAACGTCTGATAGTCTGGTTTCAAAACCATTCATATCTTGATGACATTTGTCAACCACTATTCTTGTTTCAGAAATGAATCTATTAGGGATTGAACTTGTGTCTGTAGCATAGATATATCACTTTGGCTAGCCGGAAGATTTTGTTCATTAGGCGATTTGGACGAGGTTACCTTGACAACCAACCCAGAATTATGCAGGAAGGTGCTTTTTGCACTGTTAGCAGAGAGATACTGACGCACTGCAGAAAGAGGTGACATTGTGCCTATGGTAGCGTCGTCACCTTCAGGTGGTTGTGATTGTTCAATCATTTGTTCCATAGCTTACTAATGAGACAAAAACAAACAAACCAGGTTTCACATTTATACATAACTTATTTTGGTGAGCTGCTGTAATACATTAGCATGTATTGTAGTGATAAAATCACTTTCAAAACCTATGTCCATGTAGCATGCCAACTGTATTGTCTATTTCCTCACATTCATTGACATCAAAGGATAAAGGAGACATGTTTAAAGTAGGATGAACATATTATGACATCATTCATATCACGGGCAAACAAATATCAAACAAACATGCCATTGTATCATTGTGTGGGCACATGAACATCACAACTAGATTACTGATCAATACCAAAGGAATATCCTTCCTCTATTTTAAACAGTGTAAGGTGAAATGATACGATAAGACAACTGTGTATAAAAGTGAACAGAGTAACTGACATTGGCTACAAACCAAGTAGTTAAATGAAAGTAACAAGTAGTTCAAAGGCATGAGGAGTAGGACTTACAACAGCGGCTTCAACTGGTTGGCTCATGTCCTTCTTCTTGCTATTGTGACAATCCTTGATTGTTTGCAATGCATTCGGTTCAGGTTCTTTTTGGTCTGCACGGGCTTTCCTCTGTATTTGGAACAAGTAAATATAGATAAGACAATATGACAGAACAAAAATAAGGAAAACAGCTATCTACAAGAGCCTCGTAGTGTGTAATATAGCTATGAGATCCTGTTGTCTGTTGGAATTTCACTTTAGAAGGGTTGGTCTTGTTCTTCAAATAGTTAGCCTAGAAGAAGATAGACTTGTAAGGCACATACGTAAATACGAGTTCAATATGTGATCTCATCACATACATATACCCTACCTGATACTTTGGATCAAACTAGTGTTTAACAAGGGATGTCCAGTCTTCATCCGTAATATATTCCACTGGAGATGTGTGGGCGATTTTGTTGTTAGCCTTGCCTTCAAAGTGAGTTTTTGTAAGGTGATACCGATACTGTCACAGAGTAGACTTGAAAACATGAGTGCGTTCTTGTTTAGTTGCATCATCTTTCGGATCCAACTTGAACCTCATCTATTGATAAAAGAATGGGAGTCTCATTAGGAGGAAGCTAGAAAGTATGGGACAGAGCAAGACAATATTACAAATTACGATGAATAACATTACATACAGTTAAACGGTCAAAGAAGGTCTTAAACCGGGTATCGTATTTCGCATTCCTGTACTTGATCCATGTTGGGAGGATACGTGCATGACACCTAACAACAACGGCTGACTCTTTAGCATCACGGGGCCTTTTTAAACCTTCCTCAAAACGGATCTCCATTCTTCCTCCTTTAGATTTTGTTAATCTGCCAAGCATTACCCCTGATGCATGTTTCCTCTTGCGCCGTGGTGCTAGTTCAACAACGAATATGGAAAGTGTTAGTGCACATCAAACTGGGAGAGTACATATAAAGGAGCATGCAATTGCAACTTAACTCGGCGAGGTACCGTCTTGGTGTTCATGCTCATGAGGTTCATATGATCTTGCCAAGTCCTGTACTATCAGCAGTGCTTCAGAAGTAGTGTTAGGTGTGAAGGCAGCTTGGGAACATGCCAGTTGCGGAGCGAACGAACTAGCTGGTGGAATCAGACATTCTACTACACTATAAGTACCAGCAGAATCTTGAGTGAAGATCCTTTTCTGTTGCACCCCACGAGAAACACTATTCCCTACTATATTGTTTTCCTTGCTCTTATTTGACTTTGCCTTGTCAAGATGTACCCACAACACAAAAGAATAAAATTCACTCTTCAAAACTCATTAATGCATGATATAGACGAGCAATACTTTGATGTGACAACCGTATGAGGAGGGTGGAATATGTAAGAGAAACTGGACAGCCTTACATATTCACACCTATGATGTGTAAACTAAGCAGAAGGATTTTCCAGAAATTAGAAGTAATGCAAGCTAGACACCATATGAAAGATGCAAGCAATATCACTCTGCCAAGTTAAAAGTGTCTTGTCATAAGTGGCATTTTGAAAAATTAGAAGCAGTACAATCTAGAAATCAATGCTACATGCAACCAATATCACACTGCCAAATTAAAAGCATCCAGTCATAAGTGATTGATGCGACATACACAACAGCAGTACTTTGATGTAAGAACATGGTACGATAGATAGATGCAGTGTATTCTAGAAACAGAAAGTCATGTCATATGCACATGTATAACGTATAAACTCAGCAGGTGCAATTTAATCAAATTAGAAGAAATACAAGCTAGACACCATATGCAACATCAAACCAATTATCAGAATGTCCCTTAGAGCAAGCACCTGAGATGGTGGGGTAGGGGAGATGAACTCATCATATGGAATTGGGACTTCAATTGCAGTAGCAGCAGTAGGGGCAAACCTAGAGAGCCTCTGTTTGCGTCGCTCTGGAGGACCACCAACATCCCCTAAGTTACTCTTTTCCTTCCTCTTTTTTGATATGGCCTTCTGAAGTCAAAACCACAAGAAAGGAAATAAAATTAGCTTTGCATAACTCGTTGATGCATGATACAACGAACACTTCTTTGATGCAAGGCAAGCACATGATAGGAGGATGGAATATATACGAAAAGGACATCATTGCATGTTCACACCTACGATAGGAGGATGGAATATGTATGAAAAATAGTAACAAAAGGCATTTGAACAAAAATAGAAGAAATGAAGGTTAGGCACCATATGAACATGCAACCAATATCACTCTACCAAGTAAACAATGTCTCATTATAAGTGTCATTTCAACAAATTAGAGGCAGTAGAAGCTAGAAGATAATGCAAGATGCAACCTATACGCAAATTTATTATGTTTTAGAAACAGGAACACGTGTCATATTGACAGGTATAAGTTGTAAGCTACGAAGATGCAATTCTAAAAAATTATGAGCATTACAAACTAGACATCATACGGAACACAACCACATATAACAACACCAATTTAGAGCAAGCACCTATGATGGTGGAGTAGGGGAGAAATGCTCATCATCTACATAGCTACGTTGACTATCCAGCCTTGTGTTGTCTTGTGAATCATGCTGCGAGGATGGCGGAGTAGAATTTGTAGAGACCGTCTGTTTGAGTTGCTCCGAAGGACCACCATCATCCTCTACCATACTAAATTCCTTCCGTTGTATTGATTTTGCATTGCGAAGTCAAACCGATAAAAAAATAAAAAATAATCGCTGTTTAGAACTCATTCAAGCATGATACTGACGAACACTACGTGGATGAAAGGCAAACACATGATACGAGGATGGAATATGTACGAAAAATAGGATGACGTGACATATTCAGACCTATGATGTGGTAACTAAGTAGAAGGCATTTCAAGAAATTAGAAAAACTGCAAGCTAGACCTTTTCTTTTAGAAAAGGAAGTTGACCTCCGGCCTCTGCATTTATCGATGCATGCAGCCATATGAAAGATGCAACCAATATCAGTCTGCCAAGTTAAAAGTATCTAGCATTTCAACAAATTACAAGCAGTACATGCTAGAAATCATATGCAAGATGCAAACAATATCATAGTGGCAAATTAAAGGTGTCTCATCATAAGTGACTGATGCGGCATACGCAAGAATAGTAGTATGATGTAAGAACATGGTCTGATCAGCTATAGTATGTTCTACAAAGAGGAACATGTGTCATATTCACAGGTATAATGTGTAAAGTAAGTAGATGCAATACAACAAAGTTAGAAGCAATACAAGCTATTCATCATACGCAACATGCAAACCAAAGAGTGCCAAGTTAGAGCAAACACCTGTGATGGTGAAGTAGGGGAGATGTGTTCATCATCTACACAGCTATGTTGACTGTCTAGCCTTGTGTTGTCTTGCGAATCTTGTTCGAAGGATGGTGGAGTAGAATGAGTAGCGACCCTCCATTTCAGTTGCTCGGAAGGAGCACCATCATCCAATGACTTACAAATTTCGTTATGCTTTATTGATTTTGCATTGTGAAGTCAAACTGACAAGAAAAAGGAATAAAATTCGCTCTTCAGAACTCATTCCTACATGATACTCACAAACACTACTCTGATGGAAGGCAAACTCATGACACAAGGATATAATATGTACGAAAAACTGGACGGCGTGACATATTCAAACCTATGATGTGGAAACTAAGCAGAAGGCACTTCAACAAATTAGAAGCACTACAAGCTAGACATCATATGGAAGGTTCAACCAATAGCACTCTGACAAGTTAGAACTGTCCGGTCATAGGTGGCGTTCAACAAATTAGAAACAATATGTGCTAGAAATCATATTCAAGACGCAACCAATATCACACTGCCAACTTAAAGGTGTCTCATCATAAGTAACTGATGTAGGATACACAAGAACAGTAGTTCCATGTAAGAACATGGTGTTATAGACAGATATAGTATGTACCAAAAACAGGAAGGCGTGTCATATTCACACATATAATGTGTAAGCTAAGCAGATGCAGTTTACACTAATTAGATGCAATACAAGCTTGACACCATATGCATCATGCAACCAGATATCACACTGCCAAGTTTGGGCAAGCACCTAGGTTGGTGGAGTAGGGGAGCAGAGACTTGGAACTTGTGATGCACTAGCAAAACGAGGAGAATCCATACAGATGCTCTGTTTACAATGTTGCAGAGGACCACAACCGTCGCCTTCCTTACTCTTTTCCTTCCGCTTTTTTAATTTTGCCTTGTCAAGTCAAACCCACAAGAAAATGGAATAAAATTTTCTCTTCAGAACTCATTGATGAATGATAATGACGAACACTACATTGATGTAAGGCAACCACATGATAGGAGGATGGAATATGTATGAAAAGGAGGACAACATGACATATTGACATGTATGACGTGGAAAGTGTGAACTAAGCAGAAGGTGTTTGAACTAATTAGAAGCAATGCAAGCTAGACACCATATGAAAGATGTAACCAATATCACTCTACCAAATTAAAAGGGTGGCCTCATAAGGGTATTTCAACAAATTAGAAGCAATACATGTCAACACCGCAACAGGCTAGAAATCATATGCAATATGCTATGAATAAAGGTGTCTCATCGTAAGTGATTGATGCAGGATAACTAAGAGCAGTAGTTTCATGTAAGAACATGGTTAATGGATAGATGTAAATACGTACCAAAAATAGTAAGGCATGTCATATTCATAGGTATAATGTGTAAACTAAGTAGATGCAATTTACCCTAATTAGAAGCAATACAAGCTAGACACCGTATGCAACATGCCACTACATATCACACTGCGAAGTTAGAGCAAGCACCTGTGATGGTGTTGTAGGGGAAATGGGGTCTTCAACTAGATAGCTACATTGAATATCTTCATTTCGACTTGTTGTTTCGTGAGAATCATGTGGGGAGGATGAAAGTGCACTCTTTATAAGAGTAGAGCGTCTCATACTAACCCACGGGTGTGACTGTCTCATCATAAGTGATAGATGCAGGACACACAAGAACAGTAGTTTCATGTAAGAACATGGTGTGATAGGCAGATGTAGTATGTACCAAAAACAGGAAGGTGTGTCATATTCACATGTATAATGTGTAAGCTAAGGAGATGCAATTTATCAAATTAGAAGCAATACAAGCTAGGCACCATATGCAACATGCAACCAGATATCACACTGGACACTATCATGTTAGAGCAAGCACCTAGGGTTGCGTAGTAGGGGAGATGAGATTTAGAACTTGCACTGCAGTAGGAGTAGCAGGAGAATCTACAGAGATTGTCTGTTTCGGTTGATCCAGAGGACCACCATCATCCAGTCGATTCTTCCTTTTCGATTTTTCCTTGTCAAGTCAAACCCACAAGAAAAAGGAATGAAATTTGCTTCCAAATTCGTTGATGCATGATACTAATGAACAAAACTTTTATGTAAGGCCACCACATTGTAGGAGGATGGAATATGTACGAAAAACACTAAGCAGAAGGCATTTCAACAAATTAGAAGCAATGCAAGCTAGACGCCATATTAAAGATCCAACCAAAATCAATGTACCAAGTAAAAAGTGTCTCATCATAACTGACATTTGAACTACTTAGAGGCAGTACATGCTTGAAACGATATGCAAGATGCAACAAATATCACACTATCAATTTGAAGGTGATTGATGCGGGGTACACAAGAAAAGTAGTTTGATGTAAGAACATGGTTAATAGAAAGACGTAGTATGTACCAAAAACAGGAAGTCATGTCATACTCAAAGGCATAATGTGTTAACTAAGCGGATGCAGTTTACACAAATTAGAAGCAATACAAGGTAGACTCCATATGCAACATGCAACCACATATCACACTTCCAAGTAAGAGCAAGCACCTGCGATGGTGGTGTAGGGAAAATGCGGTCAGCAACTACAGAGCTACGTTGACTATCTTCATCTAGCCTTGCTGTTTCTTGAGAATCATGTGAGGAGTATGACACCGCACTCTTTAAAGGAGTAGCACGTCTCACAGTAACCCACTAGCCTGGCTGTCTCGCCATAAGTGATTGATGAGGGATACACAAGAGCATTAGTTTGATGTAAGAACATGGTTAATAGACAGATGTAGTATGTATCAAAAATAGGAAGGCATGTCATTATCAAAGGTATACTCTGTAAAGTAAGCAGATGTAATTTAACCAAATTGGACACAATACAAGCTAGACACCATATGCAACATTCAACCACATATGACAGCGTGAAGTTAAAGCAAGCACCTGTGATGTTGGTTCATGGCGAACGAGATCATCCTCTGCTGAGCTACATTTACTGTCTACATCTACTGACACTATAACCTTTAGAACGCTGAAACGCTTATTGCTTATCCTCAGATTAGACTGGAGTGACTTCTGTCTTTTCTTTTGTGTATTTATCAACAGAGCTTCAGAATCTGAAATACCAATGCATAAAAAACAAAGTGAGTTTGACTGAAGTTTGTGCACAAGTAGTACACTGTAAAAGTAGTAGATAACAAGTGTGTGAGAAATAAATGACGGGAGACATATTATAGGTCTATAACATGTGGTCCCATGTACACAGGGTAGGTACTCCTCCAACACACCACAAGATGACAAAATTATATTGTAGGATTTTGAAATATGAGCACAGGGCAGGTACTCCTCCAGCACACCACAAGATGTGGTCCTATGTAAATATCAGTCAACTGAAAACAAATAGGCCAGTCCATTTTTTCAGCACCGTCAGATGTACAAAGAACATGCATATGGCCTTCATCTAACTTCAGCCAGTCAATGTTGACGATCTTCCTTGAAACACCAGCGACTACCGGCCATGTCCCCTGCCTCCGCCCTCCCCTCGACCTCACCGCACTATCGTGCTTGACACCGCCCCCGGCCATCCCTTCAAGCCCCACCGACCTCCAGATCGGGCGCAAGCAGCTCCTGTGGCCCACACCCCTATGATAGACACCGATGCACCGGTTCCCCGGCGAACATGCGGACTAGGTGCTCCGCGCACCTAAGCAGGTGCTGCTTCTTTTAATTGCGAATCAAGTAACACTGAATTGAAATTCAGGCGGGTGACTGTCCTCTGGCTAAGGTGAAATAGTAAATGGGAGGAAACCTTGTGCATTTAGTATCACGAAGAAGGTGCAGTAAGAAGCGCTCAGCTAGTTCCTTTCGTGGGATGAATACAATGTGTGAGAAGAGAGGTAAGATTTGCACGAATAATAGAACAGGACTACCTCTTTCTGCTTGCAGTGTTGTGTCCTCCTTCTTTTTTTCCAACAATCTTCTTGTGTTTCGCTAGACACGAGATGTTATGGAGGATGGTGGAGCCTTGGATGAACTCATGGCCAAGTTGTTGAGTGTGGTGTGGTGGCCGTGTTTCGGTGGCGGGGAACCAGATCCGAGGCGGCGAACGACAGCGTAACAGGAACAACTCCGATGTGGTGGACGGTTGTGATAGTCGAGCGACAGCGTTGAGGCGCAGGATAGCGTGGTCGAAGTGGTTCTGGTACGGCACACGTCGGCGTGAGCGTCGTGGAGGCAGCACTGCCTCGGCTTCAGCTGCTAAGTCCTTGAGGGCGTTGCGGTTGCGTTGGACGACGACGTCGGGGTACCGGCTCTAGTGTGATGGAGGAGGGCGGTGGTGGATTGGGTGCGATGGCATGGAGGACAGAGGAGGCTGGGATTTTGCAGCTGGTGGAGGAGGGCGTTTTGGCGCCCACGAAGTATGAATGGGGAAACAGAGGGAGGCGGAACTAAGGGGGAACAATGTTTGGTTTGGGATGCGCTTGTTTGAAATTTGGGGAAAGTTACAAACTTTGCCCCCCATCTAAAAATTCGGACATACTGCGGGTCGGGGTAGGACAGTAATCTCAGGTGCCCCAAATAGTGGGTGGGATAGATTTCGGCCGAGTGCATAGAGGTGTTTACACGCCCACGGTGTATGAGTGCTTCTCGGAGGCGGTTGAGACTAGCGTCTTGGTGAGTTACAAACCTACCCCGGTTTAGACCTTTGGACATCGGGCCAATAGCCTACACGGGTCAGATTCAAGACAATAATTTCCTACCACCTGTCGCGCGGTTTTGGGTGACCAGAGGCTTATTTGGAACTTCGTTCAATATTTGAGAGCAGAAGCATTAACGTTTACAGTTCTCTTGAATTGAACTTTCAGGATTTGTCAAACTTCAAATCATGACTCTTGAAAATCCTAAAACTACGATTATTTTGGAATGGAGGGGTTACATTTGAATATACATTGTACACGAGTATATATATTTAAACATATGCTGCTTAGCTCAATTCATGCATGGTTCGAGATATAATCTCCTTGGTTGCAAAAAAATAGTTAGACATGCGTCTGAATTTATAGCATGTTCAAACGCATGACAAAGATTCATGCCCGCTTTTAGATCTTACTTGCAAATGCCATTATCTTGAATTACAATAGATGAATTTACTTCCTATGAATTCAAATCTTTGAAACCACACTTTTATGTTGAATTAAACATGTATTCTATAGTAGCTAGCAATATGGAATGTGTCCATGTATGTTACAGATGTATAAAGTGCATGACACTAACAACACGGAGTGCACTAATTAATGTTTATATGTGAATTACATAATCCATGCATTGTCTGGATTTCAAACCACTCTTTCTCTCTATGGATCAATAATATGATATAAACCCATACACAAGATCGAATTCAATAGAGTATGGGTGTCTGATAGACCAATGTTCGTTCATACGCAAATTGCAAAATTCATGATCTCATCCAAAAAAATGCAATTTATATTTTAATTTAATGTGTAGTCTTTTACGTGTAGATGCACAAGGCCTCTGCTCGACCTTGCACACACGCTATATATATCTCTATCTGACGCATAAGGGAACACACATGATATACGTCGTCATTTCTCTCTCACACATGCTCACACTCTCTTCCGGGGTGTCTTACACACACTCTCTCTATATATCTCCCTCTATCTCTCTCTTACTACTACATACCACTCCTTTCACTAATCTCAGTTAGAAAACATTATTTCTCTCAAATGCATATGTTGGAAATATTCCCTAGAGGCAATAATAAAATGGTTATTATTATATTTCCTTGTTCATAATAATTGTCTATTGTTCATGCTATAATTGTATTAACCGGAAACCGTAATACATGTGTGAATACATAGACCACAACACGTCCCTAGTGAGCCTCTAGTTGACTAGCTCATTGATCAATAGATGGTTATGGTTTCTTGTCCATGGACATATGATGTCATTGATAACGGGATCACATCATTAGAGAATGATGTGATTGACAAGACCCAATCCTAAGCACAACACAAGATCGAGTAGTTCGTTTGCTAGAGCTTTTCTAGTGTCAAGTGTCATTTCCATAGACTACGAGATTGTGCAGCTCCCAGATACCGTAGGAATGCTTTGGGTGTATCAAACATCACAATGTAACTAGGTTGCTATAAAGGTGCACTACAGGTATCTCCGAAAGTGTCTGTTGGGTTGGCATGAATCGAGACTGGGATTTGCCACTCCGTAGGACGGAGAGGTATCTATGGGCCCACTTGGTAATGCATCATCATAATGAGCTCAATGTGACTAACGAGTCAGTCTCGGTATCATGTGTTATGGAAGTCCATATTCAGCCACGGGAAGAGTTTCGGGGGTCATCGGTATTGTACCGGGACAACCGAAAGAGTTCCGGGGTTCACCAGGTGGGGCCACCTGCCTAGGAAGGCTTAGTGGGCTGAATATGGGTGGGGACCATCCCCTTAGTGTGCTAGTGCACCCCCAAGGGCTCAAGGCACCTAGGGTTAGACCCTAGGGGATGCGGGCGCCTCCCACTTGCTTGGGGGGCAAGCAACCCCCCTTGGCCGCCGCCCCCTCTCTACATCCAATCTAGGTGGGCCGCCCCCTCTCCTCTTCCCCTATATATAGTGAGGGGGTGGGAGGGCAGCCTCACCCCTCTCCTAGCGTGGCCCTTCCCCCCTCCAACTCCTCCTCCTCCACAGCGCTTGGCGAAGCCCTGCCGGAGAATCGCAAGCTCCACCACTACGCCGTCATGCTGCCGGAGCTCTCCCTTAACTTCTCCTCCCCCTTGCTGGATCCAGAAGGAGGAGACGTCCCCGGGCTGTACATATGTTGAACGCGAAGGCGCCGTCCATTCGGTGCTTGGATCAGATCTTCCGCGATTTGAATCATTGCGAGTATGACCCCATCAACCGCGTTCTTGTAATGCTTCCGCTTAGCGATCTTCAAGGGTATGAAGATGCACTCCTTCTCTCTCATTGCTAGCATCTCCTAGATTGATCTTGGTGACACGTATGATTTTTTCTGAATTATTACTACATTTCCCAACAGTGGCACAGTGAGCTAGGTCTATGTGTAGATTCAATGCACGAGTAGAACACAAGTAGTTTTGGGCAATGATTTGGTCAATTTGCTTACCGTTACTAGTCCTATCTTGATTCGCTGACATCGTGGGATGAAGCGGCTTGGACTGACCTTACATGTACGCTTACGTGAGACAGGTTCCACCGACTGACATGCACTTGTTTTAGCGGGTGTCTGTCTCTCCCACTTTATGTCGGGGGAAACTGTCCTCCCACGAGCACCTATGGGACCGGAGCCCCTTCTACGTTGCGGTAAGGGAGCGGAGGGAGCACGAAGAGCAGATCGAGGGGCGCACGCGGGCAGTTTACCCAGGTTCGGGCCGCGCGGACGCGTAAAACCCTACTCCTGCCTTGGATGTATTGAGCTCGGGAGCTTGAAGAGTTACAGTGCTAGCTACACCGAGCCAGAGAGTTGCTAAGGTTCCGAACCCTTTCTACGTTGTGCATGGGCCTCCTTTTATAGCTCAAGGGGTCACCGACAGGTGTCAACGTAGAGGTGGGTAAAAATGTAATTTTGGTGGTAGTTGTAACAGTGCGGGAATAGTGCGTGAACAGTGGATGAACAGTGGTCTTCACCTAACTTGGACAGTGGGGGACAAGGGCATTAAATGCCCGTCACCGTCAACCCCAAAAGTGACCGTCCATGCTTCTCCGTCCGCCACGGCGGTAGCCTCGTCACCGTGGCTTGCCACCGTGTGCCCAAGGCTGCACAGCCTTCCGCCACGCGTCCCTTGAAGGGCCCCAGGGCGACGCGTGGACAGATGAGCTGGAGCGCGGGCACACAGCATAAGTTCCCCCCGGCAAGCACCTTGCCGGGGCCGTGACCTTGCCGGGCCCGGAAGCTTGTCGCTCTCCGGGTCCTGCCCGGGCGCATGATGCGCCGAGGCATTTCTTGAGGTGTGCATTTCTTGGCCTTCCTGGCAAGCTCCTCTTGCCAGGGTCTTGTACTAAAGTGGTATCCTTGAGCCTGGTGCGGCCTTCCCAGCAAGCTCCTTTTGCCGGGGCCTTGATCTTCTGACTTGTATACTTTGTTCTTGAATGGCTTTATAGGGACCAGAAAGGTTTCCGGCGAGCACGTGGTAAACCCTGCCGCAGGAAGCTGCTACTGCCCGTGCACAAGTTGGGGTACTAAGGTACCCCTATCTTAGTACACCGATAGGAGCCCCCGGGCCTGGGCCACACACGGTGCCGAGCGCTGTTGGGCCAGGCCCAAAACAGTGCACGGGCACACGCAGCCCACGGCAAGCCGTATCCCCTTCCGTATCCGCCGCATCCCTCCCTAACGGCACGCGTCGATTGCGGCGTCGTGGGAGAGATCGTGGCCTGTTCTTTAATGGGAAATGCGGAGCGTCCCCCACTTCCCCCTTAAAAGCAGAGGAATCAGGGGCAGTTCCCTCCTTCGTCTTCATTGCGTCTTAACTTTCCAGAAACCCCCGCTGCTCCTTGCCTCCACCCCTCCTCCGCCGTCTTCCGCATCCGCGGCGCCGTCGAGCTCCTCGCCTCTTCCCTCGCCGCCTCCGCCATGGCTCCGAAGAGCGACAAGGCGAAAGCAGACAAGGCCAAGAAGGAGAAGTCCGAGCAGGCGGCGAAGCTGGCTGCCCTGCGGAAGAGGAGCATGGTCTTCGCGCCGAGGCTTGGCGCGAAGGAGCTGCGGAACAAATATTATCTGTTCTGGTCAGGGGAGACCAAAGCTCATCCCCGCACCAGAGCCTTCCCCGCCGTTGCCAAAGATATGTTCCCCGGCGGGTACTTCTTCTTCGCTGCTTTCTTCCATTGTTGATTGTGCCCTCCGTTCTCGGAGTTCTTTTGTGATATCATGAACACACATGGCCTCCACCTCCTAGACTTTACCCCCAACGCCATCCTTACTATGCCGTTTTCGTACATCTGTGCGAAAACTATGTTGGGATTCATCCAAACGTAGCACTTTTCCGCCATTTCTTCATGCCTAGAGTAGAGGCTGGCGCTCCCCTCTCCGGCGGCATCTCCTGGATCTTCCGGCTGAACAAGAAGGATTCATACCTGAAGGGAGAACTCCGCGGCAAGTGGGAAGAATGGCGTGCAGATTGGTGCTGGGTAGTGGAGGATAAGCCGGAGCCCTTCACCGCGCCGCGCACAACTGCTATAGTGCGCGGCAGAGATTGGAGCGAATTGGCCCCGGAGGACAACAAGCTCAGCATTGCCCTCATTAGGATTATTCGCCTCCGGGTAGCCAATCTGACTATTGGAGAGGTTGGGGCAGATTTCCTCCGCCGCCGCATCGCCCCTTTACAAGAGAGGAAAAGGCCCGCCTGGGAATTTGGCAATGCGACAGATATCATGAGGCTGCGCCCTGGACTGAACTTCAATTTCACTGCTTTGGAGCTGAAGGGGATGGTCCGAGAGCTCTTCAAGCATGACCCGGCCCATCCGGAGTGGTTCAGACCTGCCCGGGGAGTGGTACCGCTGTGCAACAGCACCGCCCGGGATTCTTTGCGCGCGATGATGCCTGCGTGCGACTCCCACGGCGTCGACCCCACTTGGATAGAGCCTCCGCCGGATACAGTGCTGAGCTTTTTCGACAACTTGGTCGAGACGCCCAAGAACACCGAGGAGAACAAGGGCCTCACCCGGGACACTACGGCTCGGGATATAGCCTACATCGCCTCCAGGATGGAGGAGGCCGCCGCAGCTGCGGTGGCGGGTGACTTTGGATACACCGTGGACGAGGCGCAGGCCGCGGACGAGGCGAGCCGAGCAGAGGAGGCGGAAATCCTCAAGCTGCTCAAGCTTCCGCCCGATGAGTTGCCGGGGTGCCTTCTCTGAAGTTTGCCGGGATAGCCGGGGTTGCCGGGGTGAGCGAAGCCGCCGGAGGGAGCGAGGTCGCCGGAGGGAGCGAGGCCGCCGGAGGGAGCGAGGCCGCCGGGCATGGTGCTGGGCCCAGCGGGCCTGCCGGGGAGGAGGAGGAGGACGTCGAAGCTGATGAAGATACCGGTGGATTTCTGGGACTTGACGACGATGCCTCCTCGTCCTCAGAGAACTCCCCGCCTCCGGCAAGTCCTACGCAACCACCGAGGAAGCGCCTCCGCAAGGCGGCTACAGCGACGAGGCCGCAGGCGCCTCGACAGCAGCCTGCGTGCCGGGCGACGCGCGCCACCAGGGCGAGCAAAGTCGTGGAGGAGGCGCCCCGCGCGCCAGCGCCAAGCGGAGGGGGATCCTCCCGGAGCGGAACGGTCGCTCCTCCTGCTCCTCGGGCCTCGGCATCAACGGAGGCTGGGTCTTCGCAGCCCACAGCCCCGGAGACCGCCAAGCGCCCGAGGGAGCCTTCTCCTCCTGTTCCTCGCGCGGGAGCATCTCAGGTGGAGTTCGACTTCTCCGCCCTCAGCTCCGACGACGACGAGGAAGAGGAGTAAGTACTTGCAACTTGTAACTTCTTTGATTTTGTCTTGATCTTCCTTGATGATTCTGATCTTGTTTTTGTTTTGCTTTCAGGACCCTGGCACAGCGGATGGCGAAGAGGACCAAGATCCCTGTGGTTGAGGTTGAAGACAACTCGCCTGCCGCGGCGACCGGAGACGCGCCGGTGGCAAACTTGCCGGATCAACCCGCTGCTCCGAGGAGCAGCCCCCAGCGCAGCCCCCAGCGTAAGTCTGGTTTTCATATTTCTGCTTGGCGGGCGCGCTTGAGGTTGTTGTTTGTACTGATATTTTGTTGTCTTGTTTGTCTTGTGCAGAAGTGGAGCCGCAGCCGCAGGAGCGCCCGGAGACTGCCCCCGACCAGCTACTTCCTCCACCATCCCCGCCAAGGGCGAACTCCCCGGCGAGGGAGAGCGCTTCGCCAAGGACGGGCACCCCGCCAAGGGCGGGCACCCCGCCGAGGGTGAGCAGCCCGACAAGGGTGAGCACCCCACCAAGGGAGGGCGCGGGCGGTCCTCCGCCAGCAGGGGCCACTGCTCCGCCGCCAAGGGAGAACTCCCCGGCGAGGGAGCCTGTCGTTGAAGAAGTCCGCGAAGGTGAGTCTTGCAATTTCTTTTTGAACTTGTCTCTTTGGATATTTGCTTGACTCTTTCTTTCCTTTTTCTTCTGCTAGATCCTCCTGCACCGAAGCGGATGGAGACGGAGACCGCCGGCGAGGAGGGCGTGCACGGCGACGGCGGCAACGCCACTGCCACTGAAGGCATGGCTAGAGCCGACGAGCCTGCCGCTGAGGAGACCGCCCCGACCGCAGACGCCGCGGCTGGAGAGGGGACCGGCGACCACACTGCTGGCCCGGAGGCAGCAGGAGCGTCAAGCGCTGCATCGGCCGCCGACCCCTCCGCCTCCACGGAGCGGTCAGGCGTCTATCTTGAGGCCCCCAACGGGGTCTTTATACAAGTCCCGTGGGGGTCTTCATCGCGAGCCCCCGTGGAGGGAGAGACCTACGATGGAGAGGTCCTCGCCTCCGCGGGGTTGAAGGTTGTTGAAGCACCTGGCGGGAGTGACGAGCCCGAAGAGGAGAAGCTTCTTCGCCAGCTCCTGGCACTGTACCGGGCCAGGCAGGTGAAACTGGAGTCCCGGGAAGCCCTCACCGCCAAGGCTGGAGCTGATTTGGAGAAGCGCGCCGCGGAGCTCCGCGCCGCCAACCAGGCAGCCCTCCGTAACTTGGCGGAGGAGCGAGAAGAGCTTGCCGGGGAGCAGCAAGCCTTCCTCCTGGAGAAGGCTGAGGCAGAAGAGCGGCAGCGGATGGCCGCTGAGGAGTTGTCTCGGCGGGAGGGGGCGCTCAACCAGCGGAAGGTCGAGCTCGACGCCCATGACGACGAACTCACCGCCCAGGAGCAGGCCATTGGCGGGGCCCTGAAGGAGGCAAAGGAAGCTGCCGCCGCCGTGGAGACTGCCAAGAAGGACCTGGAGCTTAAGGTGGATCAGCTGGAGCGGTACCTGAAGGCTAGCGAGGATAGAGTCACCGCGCTCAATGTGGAGCGGGAGAAAGATGCCCACACCAACTCTGACTTGCAGGTACGTCTCTCCAAGAAAGGCGATGAGCTCACTGCCGCCAAGGATTCAATTGCTGACTTGGAGTTGAAGGTCTCCACTCTGACTGATTCGCTCGACGCCACCCGGGACCGCGAGACGAAGCTGAAGGACGAGCTCCGCAAGGAGCGGAACTTGGTGGAGAGCGCCGCCGTCTCAGCGAACAACTTCAGCCGGGCGGTGGAGCAGTGGACTGGCGATCTGGTCACCTCCGCTGCCAACGTTGACAAGGAGATGATGGCGCTGAGGGCGGAGCTCCTTGTGTACTCTCCCGACGAGGACCTCCCCCACAGCGCCAAGTTAAGTCTCTTCTTCAGGGGAATCGCGCCGGCGCTTGCACGGCTGCGGGAGAAGCTCCCCGCGCAGCTGGCCGACGAGTCACGTCGGCTCTGCGCGGGCACTCTGGAGCATGTCTTGACGAAGATCATCTACCGCAACCCTGGCATCAACCTTGTCAACGTCCTCCGCACCTTGCCGGACGACGCTGACCAGGAGGCGTTGAAGGCGCAGGTTGCCCACATCGTCGCCAAGGTGAACAAGGTCACGAGGCGTGAAGGCGACCGCGTAGACTAGGCTTCTTTCTTTCTGTTTCCTTTGTCGTTGCAAAGTACGTTATGGACATGAATCAATTAGTTATTGTGCCAAGTTATCCATTGTACTATATAATCTTATTTTGAGCTATCAATGCGGTGTTATCTCCCTTGCTTTTGGTCCTCCACTTTGTATGCTTTTTGCCCTACGCTTTTAGGGGACTTGCCGGCAAGGGGCCCTTGCCGCGAGCGCTGAGTGCTGGACTCTTAGGAGCCTGCTGGCAAAGGCCTTACCGGCAAGAAACCTTGCCGCAGCTAGTCGCAGCGCACTTAAACTGCTGAGCGAACTCGAAAACGAAGTAAGGGCGCGACACTTGTCGCAGCTAACTTAAGCCGTTGAGCGTGCTCGAAACAGAGTAAGGGCGCGGCTAGCCACGGGTAGGTTCCTCCGCGCACAGGTTTTCCATACAAAGTGTGGTTGTTCAAGGAAGATAACTAAAATTTTAAAAATTTGAATGCTCAAACTTTGGTAACTTAGCTTTCATTGTTTGTTCCCCGATAAGGCTTCTCTCTTGAACAACACTCGGTTCATACCTCCATCTCCTTCCCCCCGGCAAACTTGTGCGCGAGGAATACTCCTTCTGCTTAAGAGGGAAAGAAAAAGAGGAGGAAAACAAGTATAGGGCCTCACGGCCTGCTAGTGCTTACCGGGGATGTGCATTGCACAAAGTGTCAGGTAATGTATGGAAATAACTAATAAAAGCATGTAAACGACATGTAGTGCGAAGCACAAAAGCTTTACTGATGCACGGGATCTGCGCCCGACTTTGTACAAAGGTTTACATGCCACAGCGGCAAGACTTGTACAAAAGGTGGTTGCCGGAGCGGATCACGGCAACCGCGCATTATGGGTGAAACTTGCGAAGATGCTCTATGTTCCAGGAGTTGCTCACCGGTAAGCCTTCTTCGGTCTCAAGGCGGACAGCGCCGGGCCTTGTGACTTGTCTCACCCGATAAGGGCCTTCCCACTTCGGCGTCAACTTGTTGGAATTCTTGGCGGACTGAACACGCCGAAGAACAAGGTCGCCTTCCTCGAGACTCCTGGCCTTGACCTTGCGGCTATGGTAGCGACGCAAGGCTTGCTGGTATCGAGCAGCTCGTACAGCAGCCTGGAGACGTTCCTCCTCAAGGAGCAATGCATCATCTTGTCGCAGTTGCTCTTGCTCGAGCTCATCATAAGCGAGCACTCGAGGAGATCCGTATACGAGTTCCGTGGGGATAACTGCCTCTGATCCATAGACAAGAGCAAAGGGTGTCTGTCCGGTAGCTCGACTTGGTGTCGTCCTGATTGACCAAAGAGCCGCCGGCAACTCCTCTATCCAGTTTCTTCCGCACCTGCGCAGCCTGTCGAAGGTTCTTGTCTTGAGTCCGCACAGCACTTCAGCATTGGCCCTCTCCGCTTGACCATTGCTCCTCGGGTGAGCAACAGAAGTGAAACAGACCTTGGCGCCAAGGTCTTGGACGTACTGCATGAAGGTGCGACTAGTAAACTGTGTGCCGTTGTCGGTGATGATCCTGTTAGGGATCCCGAAACGACAAACAATTGACCTGAAGAACCTGACTGCTGACTGTGCGGTCACCTTTCTCACTGGTTCCACTTCTGGCCACTTTGTGAACTTGTCGATTGCAACGTACAAGTACTCAAAGCCCCCGACTGCGCGGGGAAAGGGGCCGAGGATGTCGAGCCCCCAGACCGAGAAGGGCCAAGACAAAGGGATCGTCTGGAGAGCTTGAGCTGGCTGGTGAATTTGCTTGGCATGGAACTGGCACGCTTCACACTTGGTTACTTGTGCAGTTGCATCTTGGAGGGCTTCTGGCCAGAAGAACCCTTGCCGGAACGCCTTCCCGGCAAGTGCCCTTGCGCCAATGTGGTGGCCACATATGCCTCCATGTATCTCTGCCAACAGCTTCTGTCCGTCTTCTCTGGAAATGCACTTCAACCTGACACCGTTGAGTCTTCTTCTGTAAAGTTCGTTGCCAACGAACTGGTACATACTTGACTGTCTGGTTATCTTCTCTATCTCTTCTGGGTCGTCGGGAAGTTCTCCAGTTTGCAGAAAATGAACGATTTGCTGTGCCCATGCTGGAGCCTGAGGCTCAACAACAAGGACTAAAGGCATGAGGGCTGCTGCAGGAACCTCGGCTTCTACGGCAAGAACCTGCGGTTCTGCCGGAGCTGATGGTCCCCCGGCAAGCCTGCCGGGGCAAGGCTTGTCGGGAACACTTGCTTCGACTGCACAGACCCTTGGATCTGCAGGAGCAAACTGTTCCTCAGCATCTTGGCTGTTGATCCTGGGGACCTTGGCGGCGGCTTCGGGAAGATCCGCCGGCAAGTAGTCGCCGGGGACCAACTTTCTCTTCTTACTTTGCCCAACTGATGGTGTAACGGATGGTTGATATAGCTTGAGCAGGAAGGTCCTTGGTTCCACAGGTAACTTCATTGCAGCACACTTTGAGAGGCCATCTGCAATATCATTCTGAGCTCTCGGAACGTGCTCCATTTGCAGACCTTCAAAGTGCTCTTCAAGCTTCCTCACTTCATCAACATAGGCTTCCATCAAAGGGCTCAGGTAACTCTTGTTCACTTGTCGGACCACCAACTGAGAATCTCCCCGCACAATCAACTTCTTGATCCCAAGTTCGGCCGCAATTCTGAGGCCGGCAAGCAAACCTTCATACTCAGCAGTATTGTTTGTTGCTTGCTCCTTGGGAAAGTGCATCTGGACAACATACTTGAGATGCTCTCCGGTGGGCGCTATGAGCACCACGCCGACACCGGCGCCTTGCAGCGAGAAAGCACCATCAAAGTACATTACCCATTCACTGCTCGTTTCTTGGACGGGGACGCTTCTCTCTGGAACTTCCTCATCGGGCGTTGGGGTCCATTCAGCTATGAATTCTGCCAAAGCTCTGCTCTGTATGGTTGAAGTACTCTCAAACTTGAGACCAAAGCTTGACAGCTCCAGTGCCCACTCGACGATCGTGCCTGTTGTTTCTGGATTATGCAATATCCTCTTCAACGGAAAGCGAGTGACCACCGTTATCTCGTGTGCTTGGAAGTAATGGCGCAGCTTTCTCGAGGCCATGAGGAGGCCGAAAAGCAACTTCTGCACCCTAGAGTATCTTGATCTAGCCCCCTGCAGAAGGGAACTCACAAAATACACTGGGCGCTGTACCATCTTCCTTCGCACTTCTCCTTGTTCCTGCGCAGACTTGTCCTTGTCGGGGCCAGAGCTCGTCGGGGAAGCCCCCTGCTTGTCGCTGGATTCGCTTGCCGGTGGTGTAGATTCCTCATCCGCCTCCCTTTCCGCTACTAACGCAGCACTAACCACCTGATTGGTTGCTGCTAAGTATAGCAGCAACTTTTTTTGTGGCCTAGGTGCGACAAGTATTGGAGTGGAGGACAGGTATCCTTTCAAGTCTTGCAGCGCTGCCTCCGCTTCCGGAGTCCATTTCATAGGACCCGCCTTCTTCAAGATTTTGAAGAAAGGCAGGGCGCGTTCTGCAGACTTTGAAATGAACCTGCTGAGGGCAGCCACACAACCCGCAAGTCTCCTTACGTCCTTGACGCGCTTCGGGGCTTCGATCTGCTGGATGGCTTTGATCTTGTCGGGATTGGCTTCAATCCCCCTCTGGGACACAAAGAACCCGAGAAGCTTGCCGGAGGGGACTCCGAAGATGCACTTCTCGGGGTTCAACTTGAGCTGGATCTTGCGCAGATTCTCAAAAGTCTCTTCCAGATCTTGTATCAGGGTATCTCTGCTCTTGCTTTTGACCACTATGTCATCCATGTAGGCTTCCACATTTCTGTGAATCTGTGGCTCAAAAGCAGTGTGCACCACCCTTGCAAATGTCGAGCCTGCATTCTTCAATCCAAAAGGCATGCGTATGAAGCAATATGTGCCGCATGGAGTAATGAATGCAGTCTTCTCTTCATCTTCCTTGGCCATAAAAATCTGGTGGTACCCTGAGTATGCATCAAGGAAGGAAAGCAGCTCACATCCGGCGGTGGAGTCAACAATCTGGTCAATACGCGGCAAGGGAAATGGATCCTTGGGACATGCTTTATTCACATCAGTGAAGTCTATACAAAGTCTCCACTTCCCATTGGCCTTGCGTACGACAACTGGATTGGCCAACCACGTAGGATGGATCACGCCTCTAACTAGGCCTGCTGCTTCCAACTTCTTTATCTCCTCGGCGATGAATTCTTGGCGCTCCACGGCTTGCTTCCTGACCTTCTGCTTGACGGGCCGCGCATGAGGACAAACATCAAGCTTGTGCTCAATTACCTTCCTGGGAACGCCGGGGATGTCAGATGGTTGCCACGCAAAAACATCGACATTCGCTCGCAGGAAGGCAACGAGCGGGCTTTCCTATTTGTTGTTGAGCGTAGCACTGATGGTGAAGGTACCACCAGTGCCGTCCTCCTTGGCGGACACCTTCTTGGTTGCCGGTGGAGCTGCCATCCCCTTCTTGCACTTGTCGGTGGAGCTCGATGGTGCGTCCTCGACGGCAGCGCAGCACTCCGAAGAGGTGCGTTTGCCGGAGAGGGCCCCAAAGCACTTGCCGGACTTGGTCTTTGTCTTCTCCCCCCCGGGAGCTTCTGCGGCAAGTGTGTTGCTCTCTGCTGCGGCTGCTGCATCCCGGTATATCTTGTCGGCGCAGATAAGCGCGTCCTTCTTGTCGCCAGGAACAGAGATGACGCTTATCGGCCCCGGCATCTTGAGTACGTTGTAGGCATAGTGGGAAGCTGCCATGAACTTGGCGAGGGCAGGACGTCCAAGTATCCCATTGTATGGCAATGGGATATCGGCCACGTCGAAGGTTATCCTCTCCGTCCTGAAGTTGAGCTCCCCCCCAAAGGTCACGGGCAATGTAATCTTCCCCTTTGGCTTGCTCCTTCCCGGGTTTATTCCTTGGAACGACCCGGTTTCTTCGAGCTCGCCGTCTGCGATCTGGAGTTTCTTGATCACAGCTGAGGAGATCAAGTTCAGGCCGGCCCTGCCGTCAACCAACATTTTGGTGACCTTGAGGTTGCGGATAGTTGGTGAGACCAACATCGGCAAGCACCCGACCGCCGTTGTGCGGTCAGGGTGGTCCTCAAGGTCAAAAATGATGGGCGTGCTGGACCACTTCAGCAGCCTGCGTGACTCGACGGGCGGCTCAGCTGCGTTTACTTCCCGCACCCACTGCTTGATTTGGCGGTGGGAAGTGTGCAGAGAGGCGCCTCCGTCGACACACAGGACTTATGTGGCCTTCTGGAACTCCTGCTCGCTGTTATCTCCTTCCTCCATGTCGTCGTCGTCGTCTTCTTCCTCATCCTTGTCGCGGCCCCGGGGAGGTCGATCACCTTGCCGCTGCTTGGCCTTGCCGCGGCGTCCTCCCCGGCCATTGAACGGCCGCTTCTTGCTGGGCTCTCCCCCGCCTCCTTGGGCCTTCTCCTTGTCGCGACGCTCGTATTCAGCCTTCTGCTGTTCTACGAGGTACTCGACTCGTTTGCAGTTCTGAAGGCCGTGGCCCTTGGTGCGGTGGATCTTGCAGTATTGCTTGTCGGAGCCGTCCTGCTTGTCGGCTGCCGCTACAGGGGCAGGCTCCTTGCCGGAACCGCCAGCCTGTGCCTTCTTGGCGGGAGCCTCCTTGCCGGACTGCTCGACGACTAGCACCTCCTTGCTCTTCTTTCTTCTATTGTTTCGCCGCCGGCTCTTCTTTGCCGGGGCGGCGTCCTCACTGTCGCTTCCTCCTGCGCCAGTATCCTCTCCGCGGAGTCTCCTCCCCTCTTCGGCGCGTGCGCACTTGTCAGCCAGAGCGTAGAGCTCGCTGACATCCCGAATCTTCGTCATGGCCATCTCTTCCCTCATGTGGCGGTTACGCACGTTCTGGTGAAACGCGCTGATAACTGCGGCAGGGTGGACGTCGGGAATGTTGTGTTGCACGCGGCTGAATCGTTGAATGTACTTGCGCAGGGATTCTCCCTCCTTCTGGGCCAAGATGTAGAGATCGCTCTCCTGGCCGTGGGGTTTGTGGCCGCCCGTGAAGGCGCCAACAAACTGATGGCACAAATCGAAGAAATGGATTTCTCCGGCAAGTGCATAAGCCAAGAACGGACGTTTGGCTTAAGCACTAGCGGGAAGTAGTTGGCTAGTATCTTTTCGTCGCGTCCCCCGGCAGCCTGCACCGCGATGGTGTAGATGCTGAGGAACTCCGAGGGGTGCTTCTTGCCGTCGTACTTCTCGGGTACGTCGGGCTTGAAGTTTTTCATGCTGGGCCACTGGACTCGTCGCAGCTCACGGGTGAACGCAGGGCAACCTGCCGCTTACGGCAAGTCGCCTGGCTCACCGGGCGCGTACCTGTCGACAGCGGTCCCAGCGCGATGATCCGATTGTCGCCGGGCTTCTCGTCGGCGCTCGATGCGCGTCCGAGCGTCTTCTTGCCGCCGGTCGTCAAGGACTTGGCGCTGGTCCCGACGAGCCCGCGGATCCGACGACGCCGTGGAGTCGTCGTCGACGTTATTCCGGCGGGGCGGCGTCTTCTGCTTCCGCGGCGGGGAGTGCACGGTAGTTGCACCCCCGGCGGTCTTGTCGCCATCGGCCTTCGTCTGGTCGACTTGCCGTGGCCGCGACGTCGCAGGCTGCTGCGGCGTGTCGTTGTTGGCGAAGGCGATGAGGCTTTGGATCGTCGCCCTCCAGTCTTCGGCCTTGTATGCCGCTGGAGGGAAGTCGAGAAGCAGTTGCGCTCTTGCTAGAGCTTCTGCTGGAGAGGAGGGGAGCGGTGGCGAGTGGTGCGAGGAGCGAGATATGCTCGGACTTCTAACAGGGTTAGAAGGAGCAGTCTCTCGCCCCGGCGACCGCGCCTTGCTCGTGCCAGGACGATGGCCTTGAGCGTCCCGCGATCCTCCAGTTTGTCCTTGCCCCAGCAAGCGGATGGTACCTCCTGTACCATGGCGCTGCTGGCTTGGCACCTCCCGAGATAGGCGTGGTGCGTCTACGGACACCGAGGCCTTGGAATTCGCCCGGTCGTCCGTCTTGTCCTTAGATTTGGTGGCGCCGTGAGTTTCCTCGCCGGCGACCACCCTTCCGCCGGCGTCTCCTCTACCAACCGTTGGTTCTGGTGGCAGCGGGACCGATGCAGACGGGCCTCCGACCTCCGAAGCCTTCTTCTTCGGAGGCATGCTGGTGCTGCTGATGAAGTTGATGAAGCTGGAGAAGTTGATGAAGAATGCGCCCGCGTGAGCGCCGGATCAGGTTCGCACAACCTCGACGCCCCCTACCTGGCGCGCCAAAGATGTCGGGGGAAACTGTCCTCCCACGAGCACCTATGGGACCGGAGCCCCTTCTACGTTGCGGTAAGGGAGCGGAGGGAGCACGAAGAGCAGATCGAGGGGCGCACGCGGGCAGTTTACCCAGGTTCGGGCCGCGCGGACACGTAAAACCCTACTCCTGCCTTGGATGTATTGAGCTCGGGAGCTTGAAGAGCTACAGTGCTAGCTACACCGAGCCAGAGAGTTGCTAAGGTTCCGAACCCTTTCTACGTTGTGCATGGGCCTCCTTTTATAGCTCAAGGGGTCACCGACAGGTGTCAACGTAGAGGAGGGTAAAAACGTAATTTTGGTGGTAGTTGTAACAATGCGGGAATAGTGCGTGAATAGTGGATGAACAGTGGTCTTCACCTAACTTTGACAGTGGGGGACAAGGGCATTAAATGCCCGTCACCGTCGACCCCAAAAGTGTCCGTCCATGCTTCTCCGTCCGCCTCGGCGGTAGCCTCGTCACCGTGGCTTGCCACCGTGTGCCCTAGGCTGCACAGACTTCCGCCACGCGTCCCTGGAAGGGCCCCAGGGCGACGCGTGGACAGATGAGCTGGAGCGCGGGCACACAGCATAAGTTCCCCCTGGCAAGCACCTTGCCGGGACCGTGACCTTGCCGGGCCCGGAAGCTTGTCGCTCTCCGGGTCCTGCCCGGGCGCATGATGCGCCGAGGCATTTCTTGAGGTGTGCATTTCTTGGCCTTCCTGGCAAGCTCCTCTTGCCAGGGTCTTGTACTAAAGTGGTATCCTTGAGCCTGGTGCGGCCTTCCCGGCAAGCTCCTCTTGCCGGGGCCTTGATCTTCTGACTTGTATACTTTGTTCTTGAATGGCTTTATAGGGACCAGAAAGGTTTCCGGCGAGCACGTGGTAAACCCTGCCGCGGGAAGCTGCTACTGCCCGTGCACAAGTTGGGGTACTAAGGTACCCCTATCTTAGTACACCGAAACTTTAGTCGGATCGGATTCGATGAATAGGGTCCTTATGAAGGGTAAATAGCAATTGACAAATCACCGTTGTGGCTTTTACGTAGGTAAGAAATGTTCTTGCTAGAAACCCATAGCGGCCACATAAAATGTGCAACAACAATTAGAGGACGTCTAACTTATTTTTGCAGGGTATGCTATGTGATGTGATATGGCCAAAAGGATGTGATGAATTATATATGTGATGTATGAGATTGAACATGTCCTTGTAATAGGAATCACGACTTGCATGTCGATGAGTATGACAACCGGCAGCAGCCATATGAGTTGTCTTAATTTATTGTATGACCTGTGTGTCAATGAAAATGCAATGTAATTACTTTACTTTATTGCTAACCATTAGCCATAGTACTAGAAGTAATAGCTGGCGAGACAACTTCATGAAGACACGATGATGGAGATCATGATGATGGAGATCATGGTGTCATGCCAGTGACGATGGTGATCATGCCGCGCTTCGAAGATGGAGATCAAAAGCGCAAGATGATATTTGCCATATCATGTCACTTTAGAATTTGCATGTGATGTTTATCATGCTTACATCTTATTTGCTTAGAACGATGGTAGCTTAAATAAGATGATCCCTCACTAAAATTTCAAGAAATGTGTTCCCCCTAAGTGTGCACCATTGCGAAGGTTCATTGTTTGAAGCACCACGTGATGACCGGGTGTGATAGATTCTAACGTTCGCATACAATGGGTGTAAGCCAGATTTACACATGTGAAACACTTAGGTTGACTGTACGAGCCTAGCATGTATAGACATGGCCTCGGAACACGAGAGACCAAAAGTTCAAACATGAGTCGTATAGTAGATATGATCAACATGGAGATGTTCACCGTTGATGACTAATCCATCTCACGTGATGATCGGACACGGCCTAGTCAATTCAGATCATGTATCGATCACTTGGATGACTAGAGGGATGTCTATCTGAATGGGAGTTCATTAAATAATTTGATTAGATGAACTTAATTATCATGAACTTAGTCTAAAATTGTATTTAAAAGCTATCTTGTAGACCCAATGGCCACTCTAATGTTGCCCTCAACTTCAACGCGTTCCTAGAGAAAAACAAACTGAAAGACGATGGAAGCAACTATACGGACCGGGTTCGTAACTTGAGGATCATCCTCATAGCTTCCAAGATAGCATATGTCCTTGAAGCACTGCTAGGTGACACACCCATTTTCCCAGCAACTCAAGATGTTATGAATGCCTGGCAGTCGCATAGTGATGATTACTCACTTGTTCAGTGCGGCGTGCTTTACAGCTCAGAATCGGGGCTCCTAAAGCGTTTTGAGCAACACGGAGCATATGAGATGTTCCAAGATCTGAAAATGGTTTTCCAAGCTCATGCCCGGGTCGAGAGATATGAAGTCTCTGACAAGTTCTACAGTTGTAAGATGGAGGAAAATAGTTTTGTCTGCGAGCATATACTCAAAATGTCTGGGTTGCACAACCGCTTGTCTCAGCTGGGAGTTAATCTTCCAGATGACTCGGTCATTGACAAAATCCTCCAGTCCCTTCCACCTAGCTAGAGCTTTGTGATGAACTACAATATGCAAGGGATGGAGAAGTCCATTAGTTGTATTCCATGCTGAAATCAGCAGAGGTGGAGATCAAAAAGGAGCATCAATTGTGGATGGTGAATAAGACCACTAAGTTCAAGAAAGGCAAGGGTAAGAAGAACCTCACGAAAGATGGCATGGGAGTTTCCATGACCGGTAAGCCAGTTGCCAGGAAGAAGCAAAAGAATGGACCCAAGCCTGAGACTGAGTGCTTTTATTGCAAGGGAAAATGCCACTGGAAGCGGAATTGCCCCCAAGTTCTTAGCGGATAAGAAGGCCAACAACGTCAAAGGTATATATGATATACATGTTATTGATGTGTACCTTACCAGCGCTCGTAGTAGCTCCTAGGTATTTGATATTGGTGCAGTTGCTCACATTTGTAACTCAAAACAGGAGCTGCGGAATAAGCAGAGACTGGAGAAGGACGAGGTGACGATGCACATCGGGAATGGTTCCAAGGTCGATGTGATCGCCATCGGCATGCTACCTCTACATCTACCTTCGGGATTAGTTTCAAACCTCAATAATTGTTATTTAGTACCATCTTTGAGCATGAACATTGTATCTAGATCTTGTTTAATGCGAGATGGCTACTCATTTAAATCCGAGAATAATGGTTGTTCTATTTATATGAGAGATATGTTTTATGGTCATGCCCCGCTGATCAATGGTTTATTTTTATTGAATCTCAAACGTGATGTTACACATATTCATAGTGTGAATGCAAAAATGAGTAAGATTGATAATGATAGTCCCACATACTTGTGGTACTGCCGCCTTGGTCATATCGATGTCAAACGCGTGAGGAAACTCCATGCAGATGGACTTTTGGAGTCTCTTGATTATGAATCATTTGACACATGCGAACCATGCCTCCTCGGCAAGATGACCAAGACTCCTTTCTCTGAAACAATGGAGCGAGCAACCAACTTGTTGGAAATAATACATACTGATGTATGCGGTCCAATGAGCATTGAGGCTCGTGGTGGCTATCGTTATGTAATCACCCTCACTGATGACTTAAGTAGATATGGGTATGTCTACTAAATGAAACAAAAGTCTGAGACCTTTGAAAAGTTCAAGTAATTTCAGAGCGAGGTAGAGAACTAACGTGACATGAAAATAAAGTTATTACGATAAGATCGTGGGGGAGAATATTTGAGTCACGAGTTGGCACGCACTTAAGGAAATGTGGAATTGTTTCACAACTCATGCCGCCTGGAACACCTCATCGTAATGGTGTGTCCGAATGCCGTAATCGCACTCTATTGGATATGGTGCGACCTATGATGTCTCTTACCGATCCACCGCTATCATTTTGGGGTTATGCTTTAGAGACTGCCGCATTCACTTTAAATAGGGCACCGTCTAAATCCATTGAGACAACACCGTACGAATTATGGTTTGGGAAGAAACCTAGGTTGTCGTTTCTGAAAGTTTGGGGATGCGATGCTTATGTAAAGAAACTTCAACATGAAAGGCTCGAACCCAAATCAGAAAAGTGCGTCTCCATAGGACACCCTAAGGAAACTATTGGGTATACCTTCTACCTTCGATCCAAAGGCAAGATATTTGTTGCCCAGAATGGATCCTTTCTGGGGAAAGAATTTCTCCCGAAAGAAGTAAGCGGGAGGTAAGTAGAACTTGATGAGGAAATTGTATCCCCTCTTGACCTGGAGAGTAGCGCAGCAGAGGAAGATGTTTCTGTGGTGCCTGCACGGACTAGAGAGGAAGTTAATGATGATGATCATGAAACTTCGGATCAAGTTTCTACTGAACTTCATAGGTCCACGAGGACACGTTCTACACCGGAGTGGTACGGCAACCTGATAACCCACAAGTGTAGGGGATCACAACTGTTTTCGAGGGTAAAGTATTCAACCCAAATTTATTGATTCGACACAAGGGGAGCCAAAGAATACTCTTAAGTATTAGCAGCTGAGTTGTCAATTCAGCCACAGTTGGAAACTTAGTATCTGCAGCAAGATAGTTTAGTAGCAAAGTAATATGATAGTAGCAGTAGCGGCAATAAAAGTAACGATAGTGTTTTTATAGTTTTTGTGATAGTAGCAACAGAAAATTAAATAAGCAACGGGCAATATAGGTAAAGCTCGTAGGCATTGGATAAGTGATGGGAAATTATGTCGGATGCAATTCATCATAAAGAAGTTATAACCTAGGGTGACACAAAAGTAGCTACAATCCATCAATGCAATGTAGGCATGTATTCCGAATATAGTCATACATGCTTATGGAAAAGAACTTGCATGGCATCTTTTGTCCTACCCTCCCGTGGCAGCGGGGTCCTATTGTAAACTAAGGGATATTAAGGCCTCCTTTTAATAGAGTACCGGACCAAAGCATTAACACATAGTGAATACATGAACTCCTCAAATTATGGTCATCATCGGGTGTGGTCCCGATTATTCACTTCGGGGTTGCCGGATCATAACACATAGTAGGTGACTATAGACTTGCAAGATACAATCAAGAACACACATATATTCATGAAAACATAATAGGTTCAGATCTGAAATCATGGCACTCGGGCCCTAGTGACAAGCATTAGGCATAGCAAATTCATAGCAACATCAATCTCAGAATATAGTGGATACTAGGGATCAAACCCTAACAAAACTAACTCGATTACATGATAGATCCCATCCAACCCATCACCGTCCAGCAAGCCTACGATGAAATTACTCACGCACGGCGGTGAGCATCTTGGAATTGGTGATGGAAGAAGGTTGATGATGACGGTGGTGACGATCTCCACTCTCCGGAGCCCCGAACGGACTGCAGATCAGCCCTCCCAAGAGAGATTAGGGCTTGGCGGCGGCTCCGTCTCGTGAAACGCGATAATTCCTTCTCCCTGATTTTTTTTCTCCCCGAAAGTGAAGATATAGGATCTGGGGGTACGTCGGTGGAGCACCAGGGGGGCCACGAGGCAGGGGGCGCGCCCCCACCCTCGTGGACATGCCCTGGACCCCTTGGTGTGGATCTTCTTGCAGATATTTTTTATATTTTCCAAACTAATTCTCCATTGATTTTCAGGCGATTCCGAGAACTTTTTATTTCTACACATAAACAACACCATGGCAGTTCTGCTGAAAACAACATCAGTCCAGGTTAGTTCCATTCAAATCATGCAAGTTAGAGTCCAAAACCAGGGCAAAAGGGTTTTGAAAAGTAGATACGTTGGAGACGTATCAACTCCCCCAAGCTTAAACTTTTGCTTGTTCAAGCAATTCAGTTGATAAACTGAAAGTGATAAAGAAAAACTTTGACAAACTCTGTTTGCTCTTGTTGTTGTAAATATGTAAGCTAGCATTCAGGTTTTCAACAAGATCATGAACTACCCACATTCACAATAACTTTCAGGTCTCAAGACTACTCATATCAATGGCATAATCAACTAGCGAGCAATAATAATAATCCTCGGATGATAACAGTTTCTCAAAACAATCATGATATGATATAACAAGATGGTATCTCGCTAGCCCTTTATGAGACCGCAAAACATAAATAGCACCTTTAAAGATCAAGGACTGACTAGACATTGTAATTCATGGTAAAAGAGATCCAGTCATGATCATACTCAATGCAAATTAATAATAATACATGCAACGATACAGGTGCTCTCCTACTGGTGCTTTTTAATAAGAGGATGATGACTCTGCATAAAAGTAAATATATAGGCCCTTCGCAGAGGGAAGCAGGGATATGTAGAGGTGCCAGAGTTCGATTTTTAAATAGAGATGAATAACATTTTGAGCGGTATACTTTCATTGTCAACATAACAACCAAGAATCTCGATATCTCCCATGCTACGCACATTATAGGCGGTTCCCAAACAGAATGGTTAAGTTTATACTCCCCCAACCACCAACAAGCACACTCCATGGCTAGCCTGAAACAACGGGTACTGTCCAAACCAGCAACAACCCTGGGGGAGTTTTGTTTAATTATTCTGATTTTGACCATGGGACTGGGCATCCCGATTACCAGCCATTTTCTCATGAATGATGAGCGGAGTCCACTCATCGTGAGCATAACCCACCTAGCATGGAAGATATAGACAGCCCTAGTTGAAACATGAGCTGTTCGAGCATACAAAACAGAATTTCCTTTGAAGGTTTAGAGTTTGGCACATACAAATTTACTTGGAACGGCAGGTAAAGCCTGCATATAGGAAGGTATGGTGGACTCATGGTGAATAACTTTGGGGTTTATGGAAGTGGATGCACAAGCAGTATTCCCACTTAGTACAGGTGAAGGCTAGAAAGAGACTGGGAAGCGACCAGCTAGAGAGCAACAACGGTCATGAACATGCATTAAAATTAATCAACAATGAATGCAAGCATGAGTAGGATATAAATCACCATGAAATAAATATCGTGGAGGCTATGTTGATTTGTTTCAACTACATGCGTGAACATGTGCCAAGTCAGATCACTTAAATCGTTCAAAGGAGGTTACCACCCATCATACTGCATCACAACCATTTTAATACCATGTTGGCACGCAAGATAGACCATTATAAACTCTCAGCTAATTAAGCATGGCATAAGCAGCTATGATCTCTAATTGTCATTGCAAACCTGTTTCATTCATAACATGCTGAATTGAGAACGATGAGCTATCATATTTGCAAAAGCAAAATAGGTCAAGTTCATACCAGCTTTATCATCTCAATTAGTTCATCATATATCATCCTTATTGCCTTTCACTCGCACGACTGAATGGTGTGGATAACAATAATAGTGCACGTGCATTGGACTAAGATGGAATCTATGGACATTTAATACAAGAGAGAAGACAAGGTATTATGGCTCAAGGTTAAATCAACAACAAAGCATATGAGAGCCACTAAGCATTTCATCATGGTCTTCTACTCTTAACCCCCAAAGAAAAAAAAGAAACTATTTACACGGGGAAGCTCCTAACAAGCAAAAGAAGAACGGGAAATCTTCTTGGGTTTTCATTTTTCTTACTATTACTACAAGCAAAGAAAGTAAACTAGCTAGAAGCTACAACTAATATATTTTTTCTGGGTTTTTCTAGCACACAAGAAAAAGACTAAGAAAAAGAAAATGAAACTAAGCAGGGATGGTATAGTGAAAGAGTGTGAGCACCGACAACTAGAATAAGTGTGAACATGAATGTAAAGTCGGTGAGAAACATGTACTCCCCCAAGCTTAGGCTTTTGGCCTAAGTTGGTCTATGGCCAGTATTGGCCTGACGGATATCCAAAGTCGTAGTTGGGGTTGTACTGGGATGCAGCAGATACTGCATGGTGAGCTGCATCTCAAAGGCGGCTTGCCTCCGTCATGTTATAATAAGCATTTGCGTCCTCCATAGTTATACTGTATCGCCCTTTTTCCTGAAAGTTGAACAAAGTAGGGGCAGGAAGAACAATAGGGATGGCATGCTGCCTGTTAAAGATTAGTTGATATTTGAGGGTCTGATCATCCCACTCTATAAACCTGTGACTAGTCATAGCATGACAATCTAAATAAGCAGGGGGTAAAGGTTCATCATTCACGTGCACAGACACACCAAGAAAGCGGGTTATGCGGGTAGCATAGATCCCACCAAATAAATCTCCATGCAAGCCATTATGGTGTAGCCTACGTGCAACAATTTCTCCCAAGTTATATTGCCTATCACCTAGTACAGCACTCCTGAGAACACTAAGATCAGGGACACACTTGTGACAAGCCTCATCCTTACTGTTTATGCATCTACCGATAGAGAGAAAAGTAATGAATAGCAGGAAAATGAATGCTCCCTATGGTAGCCTGTGTGATTTCCTTGGATTCCCCCACTGTAATACTAGCAAGGAATTCTCTAAATTCAGATTTGCGAGGACCACTCATACTACCCCACTGTGGGAGCTTGCAAGCATAATTAAAATCCTCTAAATCCATGCTATAATATTTATCATACAGGTCAAACAGTATAGTGTGAGAATTATGTGAAGATGAAAATGTAAACCTTCTCACAAAGCTATCAGTTAAGCCACGTTATTGAGGACACTTATCTTGTATGAAGTCCTCGAGGTCAGCGTTGCGCACGTATGCGTAAAATTCACCCTTGATGCTAGCTTGACCCATGAACTCATCTGACGACCATTCACAGGGCCTTACGTCAGCATCCCTTGGTAGTTCATCGTCTGGCTCTTGGAACGCGAGCCTCGGTTCTTGCTTCCTTGAAGAACCACCTTGGAAGTTTCTCCTAGACATTTTTCTAAAAATTTCTGAAATTTTTAGTAACTCAAAATAAAAGTTAACCAAACTCAATAAGATTGATAGCAACAACTCCTACTAGTGCCTAGAGACTATATCATGCATTAGAACAACTTGGGACCAAGAAAATTTGACATGCAATCTCAAGAACAAGGTCAACACAACAACATAAATTTGCAACAAATAAAGCACTAGAACAAAAACTAATTGGACCAATGGAGGAGTCACATACCAAGGAACAATCTCCCCAAACAGTTTGGTGAATGGTGCTTTGAGCAAGGAGATCGAAAATGGCAGCTAGATGAGCTAGAACTCGGGTTTGAGCTGGTTGGTGATTTTTTTGGGAGGAAGAAGAGGAGCATGTGTGCAGGAATAAGTCCACGGGGGCCACGTGGGGCCCATGAGGCAGGGGGCGCGCCCTCGGCAGGGGGGCGCGCCCTGGACCCTCGTGGCCACGTGCTGGCTCCCCTCGCTGTGTGCTTAGTGCCATATTTCCTCAAATATTCTATAAAAAATCATATTTCATTTTCATGGCATTTGGAGAACTTTTATTTTTGGGATATTTTTTTATTGCACGGATAAGTCTGGAAATAGACAGAAAATATAATTTTTGCTTTTATTTATCCTAATTAACAGAAAGTAAAAAAAAGGATACAGAAGGTTGTGCTATCTAGATTCACATATCCCATGTTCATCAAAAGGAATCCATTAACAAGGTTGATCAGGTCTTGTTAATAAACTCTTTCCGAGTAACATGAAACCGGAGAATTTTCGAATAACACTAGGTTACCTCAATGGGGATATGTATGTCCCCAACAATAAGTATGTCATATGTCTTCTTGATAGTAGGAAGAGGAAATTCAAAACCTCCAATAGTAATAGTTGAAATTTTTCCAATATAATTGATACTGTGGACCTGAGGTTGTTTCCTCGGAAAGTGTACCGTATGCTCATTACCATTGACATGGAAAGTGACATTGCCTTTGTTGCAATCAATAACAGCTCTTGCAGTATTCAAAAAGGGTCTTCCAAGAATAATAGACATACTATCGTCCTCGGGAATATCAAGTATAACAAAGTCTGTTAGAATAGTAACATTTGCCACTACAACAGGCACATCCTCAATAATACCGACAGGTATAGCAGTTGATTTATCAGCCATTTGCAAAGATATTTCAGTAGGTGTCAACTTACTCAAGTCAAGTCCATGATATAAAGAGAGAGGCATAACACTAACACCAGCTCCAAGATCACACAAAGCAGTTTTAACATAGCTTCTCTTAATGGAGCAAGGTATAGTACGTACTCCTAGATCGCCTAATTTCTTAGGCATTCCACCCTCAAAAGTGTAATTGGCAAGCATGGTGGAGATTTCTACTTCAGGTATCTTTCTTTTGTTGGTAATAATATCTTTCATATACTTAGCATATGGATTTGTTTTAAGCACATCGGTCAAACGCATATGCAAAAAGATAGGTCTAATCATTTCAGCAAAGCGCTCAAAATCCTCATCATCCTTTTTCTTGGATGGTTTCGGAGGAAAAGGCACGGGTTTCTGAACCCATGGTTCTCTTTCCCTATCGTGCTTCCTAGCAACAAAGTCTCTCTTATCATAATGTTAATTCTTTGATTGTGGGTTATCAAGATCAACAGCAGGTTCAATCTCTACATCATTATCATTGCTAGGTTGAGCATCATCATGAACACCAACATTAATATTATCACTAGGTTCATGTTAATTAACCAGATTGTGTCTCAGCATCAGAAATAGATATATCATTGGGATTCTCAGGTGTGTTAGCTACAGGTTCACTAGAAGCATGGAAGGTTCTATCATTTTTCTTTTTCTTCCTCTTAGAAGAACTACGTGCATCTAAATTAGCTCTCTGAGAATCTTTCTCAATTCTCTTAGGGTGGCCTTCAGGATACAGAGGTTCATGAATCATTTTACCACCTCCAGTTGCAACTCTAACAGCATAGTCATTATTCTTACTATTTAATTCATTGAGCAAATCGTTCTGAGCCTTATGTACTTGTTCTACTTGAGTGGTGACCATAGAAGCATGTATACTAATAAGTTTCGGTTCACCTTTAGCTCTAGACAGGTAATCACTCAAGCGTTTAATCATATAAGCATTGTGTTGTAATTGTCTACCAACATAAGCATTGAAGTTTTCTTGTTTCACAATAAAATTGTCAAACTCATCTAAGCATTGGCTAGCAGACTTATAACAAGGAATATCACCTTCATCAAATCTATAAAGAGAATTTACCTTTACTACCTGTGTCGGGTTATCAAGACCATGTATTTCTTCAATCGGTGGTAAATTCCTAACATCTTCAGCCTTAATACCTTTTTCTTTCATAGATTTCTTTGCCTCTTGCATATCTTCGGGACTGAGAAATAGAACACCTCTTTTCTTCGGAGTTGGCTTAGGGGCTGGTTTAGGAAGTGTCCAATTATTTTCATTGGCCAGCATATTATTCAATAGTAATTCAGCTTGTTCAACTGTTCTTTCCCTGAAAACACAACCAGCACAACTATCCAGGTGGTCTCTGGAAGCATCGGTTAGTCCATTATAAAATACATCAAGTATATCATGCATCTCAAGAGGATGATCAGGCAAAGCATTAAGTAATTGGAGAATCCTACCCCAAGCTTGTGGGAGACTCTCTTCTTCCATTTGCACAAAGTTATATATTTCCTGTAAGGCAGCTTGTTTCTTATGAGCAGGAAAATATTTAGCAGAGAAGTAATACATCATATCCTAGGGACTACGCACACAACCAGGATCGAGAGAATTAAACCAAGTTTTAGCATCACCCTTTAACGAGAATGGAAATAGCTTAAGGATATAATAGTAGTGAATCTTTTCATCATTGGTAAACAGGGTGGCTATATCATTCAACTTAGTAGGATGTGCCACAACAGTTTCAGATTCATAGCCATGGAAAGGATCAGATTCAACCAAAGTAATAAACTCAGGATCAACAGAGAATTCACAATCCTTATCAGTAACACAGATAGGTGAAGTAGCAAAAGCAGGGTCATCTTTCATTCTAGCATTCAAGAACTTTTCTTTCAACTTAGCAAATAACATCTTAAGATCATATCTATCATTGCAAGCAAGAAAGTCTCTAGCAGTTTCTTCATCCATAACATAACCCTCGGGAACAACAGGCAATTCCTATCTATTGGGAGTAGCTTCATCATCACTTTCATAAATATCATCAGCTTCAGTATTTGCATTCTCCCTAACCTTAGCAATTTGTTCATCTAGAAATTCACCTAGTGGCATAGTATCAGGCATAGAAGTATTTTCATCATACATAGTAGAAGTAGCGTCATCAAGAACATACGACATATCAGATTCAATAGGAGGAGTAGGTGTCGCAAGTTTACTCATAACATAAGGAGAATCAAGTGCAGAGCTAGATGGCAGTTCCTTACCTCCCCTTGTAGTTGAGGGTAAGATCTTGGTTTTTGAGTCCTTCAAATTCTTCATAGTGATCAATAGATATAAATCCCAAGTGACTTAAAGAATAGAGCTATGCTCCCCAGCAACGGCGCCAGAAAATAGTCTTGATAACCCACAAGTGTAGAGGATCGCAACAGTTTTCGAGGGTAAAGTATTCAACCCAAATTAATTGATTCGACACAAGGGGAGCCAAACAATACTCTTAAGTATTAGCAGCTGAGTTGTCAATTCAACCACACCTGGAAACTTAGTATCTGCACCAAGATAGTTTAGTAGCAAAGTAATATGATAGTAGCGCTAGCGGCAATGTAACGATAGTGTTTTTGTAGTTTTGTTGATAGTAGCAACGAAAAGTAAATAAGCAACAAGAAATATAGGTAAAGCTCGTAGGCATTGGATCGGTGATGCGAAATTATGTCGGATGCAATTCATCATGTAGAAGTTATAACCTAGGGTGACACAAAACTAGCTCCAGTTCATCAATGCAATGTAGGCATGTATTCCGAATATAGTCATACGTTCTTATGGAAAAGAACTTGCATGACATGTTTTGTCCTACCCTCCCATGGCAGCCTGGTCCTATTATAAACTAAGGGATATTAAGGCCTTCTTTTAATAGAGTACTAGACCAAAGCATTAACACATAGTGAATACATGAACTCCTCAAACTATGGTCATCACCGGGAGTGGTCCCGATTATTGTCACTTCGAGGTTGCCGGATCATAACACATAGTATGTGACTATAGACTTGCAAGATAGGATCAAGAACACACATATATTCATGAAAACATAATAGGTTCAGATCTGAAATCATGGAACTCGGGCCCTAGTGACAAGCACTAAGCATAGCAAAATCATAGCAACATCAATCTTAGAACATAGTGGATACTAGGGAACAAACCCTAACAAAACTAACTCGATTACATGATAGATCCCTTCCAACCCATCACTGTCCAGCAAGCCTACGATGAAATTACTCATGCACGACGGTGAGCATCATGGAATTGGTGATGGAAGAAGGTTGATGATGACGATGGCGACGATCTCCACTCTCCGGAGCCCTGAACGGACTCCAGATCAGCCCTACCGAGAGAGATTAGGGCTTGGCGGTGGCTCCATCTCGTGAAACGCGATAATTCCTTCTTCCTGATTTTTTTTCTCCCTGAAAGTGAAGATATAGGATCTAGGGGTACGTCGGTGGAGCACCAGGGGGCCCACGAGGCAGGGGGCGCGCCCCCCACCCTCATGGACAGGCCCTGGGCCCCCTGGTGTGGATCTTCTTGCAGATATTTTTTATATTTTCCAAAATAATTCTCCGTTGATTTTCAGGCGATTCTGAGAACTTTTTATTTCTGCACAAAAACAACACCATGGCAATTCTGCTAAAAATAGCATCAGTCCGGGTTAGTTCCATTCAAATCATGCATGTTAGAGTCCAAAACAAGGGCAAAAGGGTTTGGAAAAGTAGATACGTTGGAGACGTATCACAACCCTATCCTGGAAATCATGTTGTTAGACAACGGTGAACCTTCGAACTAGGAAGAATCGACGGCGGCCCGGATTCCGACAAATGGCTCGAAGCTATGAATTATGAGATAGGATGCATGTATGAGAAAAAAGTATGGACTTTGGTGGACTTGCCCGATGATCAGCAAGCCATAGAGAACAAGTGGATCTTTAAGAAGAAGACTGACGCGGATGGTAATGTTACCATCTATAAAGCTCGGCTTGCCGCTAAGGGTTACAAACAAGTTCAAGGAGTTGACTACGATGAGACTTTCTCACCCGTAGCAATGCTGAAGTCCATACGAATCATGCTAGCAATTGCCGCATTTTAAGATTATGAGATCTGGCAAATGGACGTCAAAACAACATTCCTCAACTGTTTCCTTAAGGAAGAATTGGATATGATGCATCCAGAAGGTTTTGTCGATCCTAAGAATGTTGACATGGTGTGCAAGCTCCAGCGCTCCACCTATGGGCTGGTGCAAGCATCTCAGAGCTGGAACATTCGCTTTGATGAAGTGATCAAAGCGTTTGGGTTTATACATACTTTTGGAGAAGCCTGTATTTACAAGAAAGTGAGTGGGAGCTCAGTAGCATTTCTCATATTATATGTGGATGACATATTGTTCATGGGAAATGATACATAATTTTTGGAAAGAATAAAGGCCTACTTGAATAAGCATTTTTTAATGAAGGACCTTGGAGAAGCTGCTTACATATTAGGCATCAAGATCTATAGAGATAGATCGAGACGCCTCATTGGTCTTTCACAAAGCACATACCCTGACAAGATATTGAAGAAGTTCAATATGGATCAGTCCAAGAAGGGGTTCTTGACTGTATTGCAAGGTGTGAGATTGAGCCCAGCTCAATGCCCGACCACGGCAGAAGATAGAGAAAAGATGTGTTTCATCCCCTGTGCCTCAGCCATATGCTCTATTATGTATGTCATGCTGTGTACCAAACCTGATGTGAACCTTGCCATAAGTTTGGTAGGGAGGTACCAAGCTGATCCAGGAATGGAACACTAGATAGCGGTCAAGAATATCCTGAAGTACCTTAAAAGAACTGAGGATATGTTTCTCGTTTATGGAGGTGATGAAGAGCTCGTCGTAAAGGGTTACCTCGATGATAGCTTTGACACAGATCAGGATGACTCAAGTCACAAACCGGATACATGTGTATTTTGAATGGTGGGGTAGTCAGCTAGTGCAGTTGCAAGCAAAGCGTTGTGGCAACACCTACATGTGAAGCAGAGTACATAGCTTCTTCGGAAGCAGCACGGGAAGGAGTCTGGATGGAGGAGTTCATCACAGACCCATGAGTTATTCCCAATGCGTCGGGCCCGGTGACTCTCTTCTGTGACAACACTGGAGCTATTGCCATTGCCAAGGTGCCCGAGTTTAACAAGAAGACCAAGCACATCAAGCGCCGCTTCAACTCCATTCGTGGTTATATTCAATATGGAGACATAGATATTTGTAAAGTACATACGGATCTGAATGTCGCAGATCCATTGACTAAACCTCTTCCACGAGCAAAACATGATCAACACCAGAACTCTATGGGTGTTCAATTCATCACAATGTAACTAGATTATTGACTCTAGTGCAAGTGGGAGACTGTTGAAAATATGCCCTAGAGGCAATAATAAAATGGTTATTATTATATTTCCTTGTTCATGATAATTGTCTATTGTTCATGCTATAATTGTATTAACCGAAAACCTTAATACATGTGTGAATACATTGACCACAACAAGTCCCTAGTAAGCCTCTAGTTCACTAGCTCATTGATCAATAGATGGTTATTGTTTCCTGACCATGGATATCGGATGTCATTGATAATGGGATCAAATCATTAGAGAATGATGTGATGGAGAAGACCCAATCCTATTCACAACACAAGATCGGGTAGTTCGTTTGCTAGAGCTTTATTAATGCCAAGTATCTTTCCATAGACCATGAGATTGTGCAACTCCTAGATACCGTAGGAATGCTTTGGGTGTATCAAACGTCACAATGTAACTGGGTGGCTATAAAGTTGCAGTACAGGTATCTCCAAAAGTGTCTGTTGGGTTGGCATAAATTGAGACTGGGATTTGTCACTCTATATGACGAAGAGGTATCTCTGGGCCCACTCGATAATGCATCATCATAATGAGCTCAATGTGATTAAGGTGTTAGTCAGGAGATCATGTGTTACAGAAAGAGTAAAGAGAGTTGCTGGTAACAAGATTGAACAAGGTATAGGGATACCGACAATCGAATCTCGGATAAGTAACATACCAATGGACGAAGGAATTGTATATGGGATTGATTGAATCCCCGACATCGTGTTTCATCCGATGAGATCATCGTGGAACATGTGCGAGCCAATATAGGTATCCAGATCCCATTGTTGGTTATTGGCCGGAGAGGTATCTCGGTCATGTCTGCATGGTTCACGAACCAGTAGGGTCTACACACTTAAGGTTCAGTGGCGCTAGAGTTGTAAGGGAAATTGTATGTGGTTACCGAAGGTTGTTCGGAGTCCCGGATGAGATAACACACATCATGAGGAGTTCCATAATGGTCTGGAGGTAAAGATTTATATATGGGAAGTCCAGTTTCAGCCACGGAAAGAGTTTCGGGGGTCATCAGTATTGTACCGGGACCATCGAAAGGGTTCCAGGGTCCACCGGGTGGGGCCACCTACCCCGAAGGGCTTAGTGGGCTGAATAAGGGTGGGGACCAGCCCCTTAGCGGGCTGGTGCGCCCCCAAGGGCCCAAGGCGCCTAGGGTTAGAAACCCTAGGGGTTGGGGGCGCCTGCCACCTGCAACTCCTCCTCCTCCTCCTCCGTAGCGCTTGGCGTAGCCCTACCGGAGAACCGGAAGCTCCACCACCACGCCGTCATGTTGCGAGAGCTCTCCCTCAATTTATCCTGCCCCTTGCTGGATCAAGAAGGAGGAGACGTCCCTGGGCCGTTGTCGGTGTACTAAAGTAGGGGTACCTTAGTATCTCGAACTTCTGCACGGGCAGTTGCAGCGCCCCGTGGCCGGGCTTGCCGTGCGGCCGCCAAGGCCCACAGTGGCTCCTTTGGAGCCATTCAAGAACAAAGTATTCGAATTAAAGAAACAAGGCCCCGGCAAGAGGAGCTTGCCGGGAAGGCCACTCAAGGCTCAAGACCCCTTCTTTGGGACAGGACCCTGGCGAGAGGAGCTTGCCGGGAAGGCCGAACATGGCATTTCAAGAGACTTGCCGCGATGAGCCGCGCGTCCCGGTAAGACCCGGAGAGCGACAAGCTTCCAGGCGCGACAAGGTAGCGGCCACGGCAAGGCGCTTGCCGCGGCAAACTTCCACTAAGTGCCCGCGCTCCAGCTCATCCGCCCACGCGTCGCCCTGGGACCCTTCCAGGCACACGTGGCGGAAGGCTGTGCAGCCTGGGGTACACGGTGGCAAGGCACGATGACGAGGCCACCGTCGTGGCAGACGGTGGCGCCCTGACGGACGCTTTTTGCACTGTTTGGGCGACGGCGACGGGCATTTAATGCCCTTGTCCCCTGCCGTCAGGGTTTGGTATGGAGCACTATGCAAACACTGTTCCAACTACCACCCCTTTTACGTTTTTACCCATATCTGCGTTGCCACTTGTCGGTGACCCCTTTGACCTATAAAAGGAGGCTCGTGTGCAACGTAGAAGGGGTTCGGATCATCGATCACTCTCGCGCTCGGTACTGCTAGCGATAAGCACTGTAGCTCTTCTCGCTCCCGAGCCAAGAACACAATACACACCAAGGCAGGAGTAGGGTTTTACGCATCCGTGCGGCCCGAACCTGGGTAAACTGCTCGCGTGCTTGCCTCGATCTTGTTCTTCGTGCATCCTCCGCCCCCTTGCCGTACCGAAAAGGGGCTCCGGTCCCATAGGTGTTCGTGGGCGATCAATTTCCCCGACATCTTTGGCGCGCCAGGTAGGGGATTGCGTCGAGGTTGCGTGAACCTGATCCGGCGTTCACGCGGGCGAAATCTCCACCAACTTCGTCAACTTCATCGACTTCATCGACATGCCGCCGAAGAAGAAAGCCTTGGAGGCAGCAGGCCCGTCTGCGTCGATCCCGCCACCACCGGAGCCAACGGTTGGTGGGGTAGACGCTGGCGGAAGGACGGACGTCGGCGAGGAAACTCACGGTGCCGCCAAGTCGAAGGACAAGACGGACGACCGGGCGCATTCCAAGACCTCGGCGTCCGTGCACGCACCGCGCCCCTCTCAGGAGGCGCGGGAACGGCAGCGTCGTGGTACTCAAGGTACCATACGCTTGCTGGGCCAAGGTCAAGCTGGCGGTTCACGGAACGCTCAAGGCCAACATGCCGGCACGAGCAAGGCGCGGTCGCCGGGACGAGACGTTGCTCCTTCTAACGCAATTAGAAGTCCGAGCATATCTCGCTCCTCGCACCGCTCACCACCGCTCCCCGCCACTCCAGCGGAAGCTCTAGCTCGAGCTCAACTGCTCCTCGACTTCCCTCCAGCGGCAGACAAGGACGACGACTGGAGGGCCACCATCCAGAGCCTCATCGCCTTCGCCAACAACGATACTCCGCAGCAGCCGACGACATCGCGGCCGCGGCAAGTTAGCCAGGCGCGGGCTTATGGCGACAAAACTGCCGGGGGTGCAACCACCGTGCACTCCCCGCCCCGAAGGCCAAAATCACCGACTCGGCGGATCAACCTCGACGACGACTCAACTGCGTCGTCGGACCCGCGAGCTCGTCGTGATCAGCGCCAAGTCCTAGACGACCGACAGCAAGAGGACGCTCGAACTCACATCGAGCGTCTAAGAGAAGCGCGGCGTCAATCCGACCAGCGCGCCGGGCCCGCTGTCGACATGCACGCGCCCGGAGGACCAGGCGACTTGCCGTACGCGGCGGGTTGTCCTGCGTTCACCCATGAGCTGCGGCAAGTCCAGTGGCCCAGCATGAAAAACTTCAGGCCCGACGTACCCGAGAAGTATGACGGCAAGACTCATCCGTCAGAGTTCCTCGGCATCTACACCATCGCGGTGCAGGCTGCCGGTGGACGAGACGAGAAGATACTCGCAAACTACTTCCCGCTAGTGCTCAAGCCAAATGTCAGATCTTGGCTCATGCACTTGCCGGAGAACTCCATTTCTTCTTGGGCCGACCTGTGCCATCAGTTTGTCGGCGCCTTCACAGGCGGCCACAAGCCCCATGGCCAGGAGAGTGACCTTCACGTACTCGCCCAGAAGGAAGGAGAGCCCCTGCGAAAGTATATCCAAAGATTCAGTCACGTCCTGCACAACATCCCAGACGTCCACCCTGCAGCGGTTATCAGCGCGTTCCACCAGAACGTGTGTAACCGCAGGATGAGGGAGGAAATGGCGATGTGCAAGATCCGAGACGTCAGTGAGCTTTATGCCCTGGCCGACAAGTGCGCACGCGCTGAGGAGGGGAGGAGACTCCCCGGAGAGGATACTGGAGCAGGGGGAATAGATAGCGAAGACGCCACCCCGGCAAGGAAGAACCGGTGGCGGAATAACAGGAAAAAGAAGAACAAAGAAGTACTGGTCGTTGAGCAGTCCGGCAAGGAGGCTGGCGCCAAGATAGCTCAGGCCGGCAGCTCCGGCAAGGAGAATGCCACTGTAGCGGCCGCCGACAAGCAGGATGGCTCCGACAAGCAGTACTGCAAGATCCACCGCACCAAGGGCCACGACCTCCAGAACTGTAAAAGAGTCAAGTACCTCGTCGAGCAGCAGAAGGCTAAGTACGAGCGACACGACAAGGAGAAGGCCCAGGGAGGTGGTGTGGAGTCCGGCAAGAAGCGGCCATTCAACGGCCGGGGAGGACGCCGCGGCAAGGCCAAGCAGCGGCAAGGAGACAGACCTCCCCACGGCCGCGACAAGGACGAAGACGAAGACGACGATGAAGACATGGATAACAGAGATAACAGCGAGCAGGAGTTCCAGAAGGCCACAGAAGTTCTGTGCGTTGACGGAGGTGCTTCTCTGCATACTTCCCACCGCCAACTCAAGCAATGGGTGCGTGAAGTTAATGCTGCAGAGCCACCCGTCGAGTCGCGCAAACTTCTGAAGTGGTCCAGCATGCCTATCATCTTCGACATTGAGGACCACCCTGATCGCACCACTGCGGTCGGGTGTTTTCCGATGTTGGTTTCACCAACCATCCGCAACCTCAAGGTCACCAAGATGTTAGTTGACGGCGGGGCCGTCCTGAACCTGATCTCCTGTGCTGTGGTCCGGAAACTCCAGATCCCCGACAGCGAGCTCGAGGAAACCGGCACATTCCAAGGGATCAACCTGGGAAGGAGCAAGCCGAAGGGGAAGGTCACACTGCCAGTGACATTTGGCGGAGAGCTGAACTTCAGGACCGAGAGGATCACCTTTGATGTTGCTAATATTCCATTACCCTACAATGGAATACTTGGCCGTCCATCGCTCGCCAAGTTCATGGCAGCCTCTCATTATGCTTATAACATGCTCAAGATGCCTGGCCCGATAAGCGTCATCTCTGTCCCCGGCGACAAGAAGGACGCCCTTATCTGTGCCGACAAGATTTACCGGGATGCAGCAGCCGCAGCAGATAGCAAGACACTTGCCGCTGAAGCTCCCGGGGAGAAGAACAAGACCAAGTCCGGCAAGAGCTCTGGGGCCCACTCCGGCAAACGCACCTCTTCGGAGTGCTGCGCTGTCGTCGAGGACGCACCATCGAGCTCCACCGGCAAGTGCAAGAAGGCAATGGCAGCCCCACCGGCAACCAAGAAGGTGTCCGCCAAGAAGGACGGCACTGGTGGTACTTTCACCATCAGTGCCACGCTCGATCCTAAATAGGAAAGCGCGCTCGTTGCTTTCCTGCGGGCGAATGTCGACGTGTTTGCATGGCAACCGTCTGACATCCCCGGTGTTCCCAGGAAAGTAATTGAGCACAAGCTTGCCATTTGTCCTCACGCGCGGCCCGTCAAGCAGAAGGTTAGAAAGCAAGCGGTGGAGCGCCAAGAGTTTATCGCAGAAGAGATCAAGAAGCTGGAAGCGGCAGGCCTTGTCAGAGGTGTGCTCCATCCCACGTGGTTGGCCAATCCTGTCGTCGTGTGTAAAGCAAATGGGAAGTGGAGGCTTTGTATAGACTTCATCGATGTGAATAAAGCTTGTCCCAAAGATCCATTTCCCTTGCCGCGCATTGACCAGATTATTGACTCCACGGCTGGATGTGAGTTGCTTTCATTTCTTGATGCATATTCGGGATACCACCAGATCTTTATGGCTGAAGAAGATGAGGAGAAGACCGCATTCATTACTCCATGTGGCACTTACTGCTTCATACGCATGCCTTTTGGATTGAAGAATGCCGGTTCAACGTTTGCAAGGGTAGTCCACACTGCTTTTGAGCCACAGATACACAGGAATGTAGAAGCTTACATGGATGATATAGTGGTAAAGAGCAAAGACAGGGCTACTCTGATTCAAGATCTAGATGAAACCTTTGCAAACCTGCACAAGATCCAACTCAAGCTTAACCCCGAGAAGTGCGTATTTGGAGTCCCCTCCGGCAAGCTTCTCGGGTTCTTCGTGTCTCAAAGGGGGATTGAAGCCAACCCCGACAAGATTAAAGCCATCGAGCAGATCGAAGCTCCGAAGCGCGTCAAGGACGTACGAAGGCTTGCCGGCTGCGTGGCTGCTCTCAGCAGGTTCATTTCTAAGTCTGCGGAACGCGCCCTGCCGTTTTTCAAGATCTTGAAAAAGGCAGGTCCAATGAAATGGACTCCGGAAGCGGAGGTAGCGTTGCAGGACTTGAAGAGGTACCTGTCCTCCACTCCAATACTTGTCGCACCTAAGCCACAAGAGAAGTTGATGTTGTACTTAGCAGCAACCAATCAAGTGGTTAGTGTTGCGTTGGTAGCGGAAAGGGAGACAGATGATGAGCCAACAGCCCCGGCAAGCACGTCCAGCGACAAGCAGGGGGCTTCCCCGACAAGCTCTGGTCCCGGCAAGGATGGGTCTGCGCAGATGCAAGAAGAGGTGCGGAAGAAGATGGTGCAGCGCCCAGTTTATTTTGTCAGTTCCCTCTTGTAGGGAGCTAGGTCAAGATACTCTGGGGTGCAGAAGCTTCTTTTCGGCCTCCTCATGGCCTCGAGAAAGCTGCGCCACTACTTCCAGGCACACGAAATAACAGTGGTCACTCGCTTTCCGCTGAAGAGGATACTGCAAAATCCAGAAGCAACAGGCAGGATTGTCGAGTGTGCACTGGAACTGTCAAGCTTTGGCCTCAAGTTTGAAAGCACTTCAACTATCCAGAGCAGAGCCTTGGCATAGTTCATAGCAGAATGGACGCCAACGCCAGACGAAGAGATTCCAGAGATGAGCATCCCCGCCAAAGAAGCAAGCAAGGAATGGATAATGTACTTTGACGGTGCCTTTTCGCTGCAAGGCGCCGGTGCCGGCGTGCTTCTCGTCGCGCCCACCGGAGAGCACCTCAAGTACGTGGTCCAGATGCACTTTCCCAAGGAGCAGGGAACGAACAATATTGCAGAGTATGAAGGTTTGCTTGCCGGCCTCAGAATCGCAGCAGAACTTGGGATCAAGAAGCTGATTGTGCGGGGTGACTCGCAGTTGGTTGTCCGCCAAGTGAACAAGAGCTACCAGAGTCCATTGATGGAAGCTTACGTCGATGAAGTAAGGAAGCTTGAAGAACACTTTGAAGGCTTACAGATGGAGCACGTTCCAAGAGCTCAAAACGACATCGCGGATGGCCTGTCAAAGTGTGCAGCACTAAAGCTACCTATGGAACCGGGGATCTTTGTGCTCAAGCTAAGTCAACCATCCGTAACACCATCAACTGGACAAAGTAAGAAGAGAAAGTTGGTTTCTGGTGACTACTTGCCGGCAGAGCTTCCTGAAGCCGCCGCCAACAAGGTCCCCAAGATCAATGACAAGATTGCTGAGGAACAGTCTGCTCCTGCAAGCCCAAGGGTTTGTACAATCGAAGCAGGCGTTCCCGACAAGCTTTGCCCCGGCAAGCTTGCCAGGGAACGTCAAGCTCCGGCCGAGCCGCAGGTTCTTGCCGTAGAGGCTGATGTTCCCGCAGCAGCACAGATGCCTTTAGTCCTTGTTGTTGAGCCACAGGCTCCAGCATGGGCGCAGCAGATTGTCCGTTCCCTTCAAACAGGAGAACTTCCCGAAGAACCAGAAGAAATAGAAAGAATAACCCGACAGTCAAGTATGTATCAGTTTGTCGGCAACAAACTGTACAGAAGGAGACTCAACGGTGTGAGATTGAAGTGTATTCCCCGGGAAGACGGGCAAAAGCTGTTGGCAGAAATACATGGAGGCATATGTGGTCACCACATTGGCGCAAGAGCACTTGTCGGCAAGGCGTTCCGGCAAGGTTTCTTTTGGCCAGAAGCCCTCCAGGATGCAACTGCACAAGTAACCAAGTGTGAAGCGTGCCAGTTCCATTCCAAACAGATACATCAACCAGCTCAAGCTCTCCAGACGATCCTTTTGTCCTGGCCATTTTCGGTCTGGGGGCTCGACATCCTCGGCCCCTTTCCCCGCGCAGCCGGGGGCTTTGAGTACTTGTACGTCGCCATCGACAAGTTCACAAAGTGGCCGGAAGTGGAACCGGTGAGAAAAGTGACCGCACAATCAGCAGTCAAGTTGTTCAGGTCGATTGTTTGACGTTTCGGAATCCCGAACAGGATCATCACCGACAACGGCACACAATTCACAAGTCGTACCTTCATGCAGTACGTCCACGACCTTGGCGCCAATGTCTGCTTTGCTTCTGTTGCTCACCCGAGTAGCAATGGTCAAGCGGAGAGGGCAAATGCTGAAGCGCTGCGCGGCCTCAAGACAAGGACTTTTGATAGGCTGCGCAAGTGCGGAAGAAACTGGATCGAGGAGTTGCCGGCGGCTCTTTGGTTAATTAGAACGACACCAGATCGAGCCACCGGGCAGACACCCTTTGCTCTTGTATATGGAGCAGAGGCAGTTCTCCCCACGGAACTCGTATACGGATCGCCTCGAGTGCTCGCTTATGATGAGCTCGAGCAAGAGCAGCTGCGGCAAGATGACGCGCTGCTCCTTGAGGAAAACTGTCTTCAGGCTGCTGTACGAGCTGCTCGATACCAGCAAGCCTTGCGCCGCTACCATAACCGCAAGGTTAAAGACAGAAGTCTCGAGGAAGGTGACCTTGTTCTTCGGCGCGCTCAGTCCGCCAAGAATTCCAACAAGTTGACGCCGAAGTGGGAAGGCCCTTATCGGGTGAAACAAGTCACAAGGCCTGGCGCTGTCCGCCTTGAGACCGAAGAAGTCTTACCGGTGAGCAACTCCTGGAACATTGAGCATCTTCGCAAGTTTTACCCATAAGGCGCGGTTGCCGTGATCCGTTCCGGCCACCACCTTTTGTACAAGTCTTGCCACTGATGCATGTAATCCTTTGTACAAAGCCGGGCGCAGACCCCGTGCATCAGTAAAGCTTATGTGCCTCGCACAACTCGTCATTTCATGCCCTTTTTACTTTCTCGCATATACTGTCTGACACTTTGTGCAGCACGTATTCCCGGTAAGCAATAACGAGCCGCAAGGCTCCATATCTCTGTTTTCTCTCCTTTCTTTTCTCTCAAGCAGAAGAAGTTTTCCTCGCGCACAAGTTTTCCGGGGGGGAAGGAGATAGTGGTATGGACCGAGCGCCGTTCAAGAGAGCCTTGCCTTGCCGGAAAGCAAACGACACAAAAGCTAAGTTGCCAAAGTTTGAGCAATCAAAATTTTAAATTTTTGAGTTATCTTCCTTGAACGACCGCGCTTTGTATGGAAAACCTGTGCGCGGAGGAACCAACCCGTGGCTAGCTGCGCCCTGACTTTGTTTCGAGCACGCGCAACGGCTTAAGTGTGCTGCGACAAGTGTCGCAACCTTACTTCATTTTCGAGTTCGCTCAACAACCTAAGTGTGCTGCGACTAGCTGCGACAAGGTTTCTTGTCGGCAATGGCATTGCCAGCAGGCTGCTAAAGTTCCGCACTCAGCGCTCGCGGCAAGGGTCCCTACGCCGGCAAGTTCCCTAAAAGCGTAGGGTAAAAGCATACAAAGCAATGAAGTCAAGTAAAAGGAATAACATTGCATTAACTACCCAAGATAAAGTTATATTACAAAGCAACTTGTCGCAGTACTAATGGACTATTGTTCATAACGTGGCTGACAGCAACAAGGAAAGAAGAACATAAACGAGACTAATCCGCGCGGTCGCCCTCGACCCTCTTGATGCCGCCCACCTTGTTCACGATAGGCGCGACAAGGGCCTTGAGCGCCTCCTGGTCAACGTCCGGCGGCAAGGTCCTGAGGACGTTGGTGAGATTGAGGCCCGGGTTGCGGTGCACTATCTTCATCAACACCTTCTCGAGGGCCCCTGCGCAGAGCTTGCGCGACTCGTCCGCCAGCTGCTTTGGGATCCTTTCCCGGAGCTGCTGGAGGGACGGCGCCACCCCTCTGAAGAACAAACTCAGCTTGGCGCTGTGGGGGAGATTCTCGTCGGTGGAGTACCCGAGGTGCTCCGCCCCCAGCTCAGCCAGCTCCTTGTCGATGTCGGCTGCGGCGGCGACAAGGCCCTCGGTCCAGTGCTCCACCGTCAACCTGAAGTTGTTTTGGGAGAGGGCGGCGCTGTCCAACAGTGCCCTCTCGGCCCTAAGATCCTCCTTCAGTTTCGTCTCCCGCTCTCGGGCGCCGTCAAGTGATGTGGTGAGGGTGGAAAGTTTCAACTCCAGATCGGCAATGGAATCCTTGGCGACGGCGAGCTCCTTGCCCTTGTTGGAGAGGCGGACCGGCAGCTCGGAGTGGCTGTGGGCGTCCTTCTCCCTCTCCGACACAAGTGCGGCAACCTTCTCTTCGCTCGTCTTCAAGTGGACCTCCAGTTGCGCCACCCTCGCCTCCAAGTCCCTCTTGAGGGTCTCAACAGCCGCAGCGGCGTCCTTCGCTTCCTGCAGAGCTCCGCCAAGAGACTGTTCGCGCGCGGCAAGCTCATCCTCGTGGCTATCGAGGTCGACCTTCCGCTGCGTCAGTTCGCCTTCTCGCCGGGACAACTCCTCGGCGGCGAGCCGTTGCTGCTCCTCTGCTTCGGCCTTCTCCAGAATGAAGGCCTGATGCACCTCGGCAAGCTGCTCTCGCTCCTCCGCCAAGGATCGGAGAGCCGCTTGGTTGTTGGCTCGGAGCTCTTCGGCGCGTTTCTCCAAGTCGACGCCCGCCTTGGCGGCCAGAGCCTCTCGGGACTCCAGCTTGGCCTGCCGGGCGCGGTACAAGGACAGAAGCCTCCGCAGAAGCCGCTCCTCCTCGGGCTCGCTACTGCTGCTGGGCGCGTCGACGAACTTCAGCCCGGCGGAGGCGAGGACCTCCCCGCCGAAGACCTCTCCCTCCGCAGGCGCCCTCGACGTGGACGCCCACGGGAGCTGGATGAAGACTCCGTTGCCGGCCTCCAGATAGGCGCCTGGCTCGGCTGTGGCAGCGGAGGGGTCGGCAGCCGGCGCAGCGCTTGACGCTCCTGCGGCCTCAGGGCCGTCAGTGCGACTGCCGGTCCCCTCCTCAGCTGCTGCGCCAGCGACCTTGGCTGCCTCCTCGGCGGCGGGCTCTTCAGCACCGGCCGCCCCTTCAGTGGTTGCGGCGTCGCCGGTGTCGCCACGCGCGTCCTCCTCGACGGCGACCTCCGTCTCCATGGGCTCGGCTGCGGACGGGTCTGACAGAAGAAAGAAAAGGAAGAAAAATAACAGTCAAGCAAATATCCAAAAAGAGAAATTCAGAAAAAGAAAAGTCCAAGGGATTACCTGCGCGGGTCTCCTCTTCGGCAGGGTTCCTTACCGGGGAGCTCTCCCTCGGCGGCGTGGAGGTAACTCCCGCCGGTGGAGGACCAGTAGCGCCGTCCCTTGGCGGAGTGCTCGCCCTTGGCGGGGTACCCGCCCTTGGCGGGGTGCTCGCCCTTGGCGGAGTGCTCGCCCTTGGCGGGGTGTTCTCCCTCGCCGGAGAGCTCCTCCTTGGCGGAGTAGTTGAGACGCGCGGCTCGTCGGGAGCGATCTCCTGGCGCTCCTGAGGCTGCTGCTCTGCTCCTACACAAATCAACAAACAGAACATTAACAAGAAAAGAAGGCCCACGCGCGCCCGGCAAACGGAAAGTGGACAAAGGACTTACGCTGGGGGCTGCGCTGGGGGCTACTCCGAAGAATAGCTGTCGGGTCCGGCAAGCTTGTCGCAGGCGCACCCCCGGCCGAAGATGCGGGCTCGTCCTCAACAAGGATCACTGGGACTTTGGCCCTCTTCGCCGCCCTCTGGGCCAGGGTCCTGGAAAGAAGATAAGATCAGAATCAGACAAAAGAAGTACAAGACAAGAATCAACAAGGAACAAGAACCGCGAAGACCCACTCTTCTTCCTCCTCGTCGTTGGAGCTGAGCGCCGAGAAATCGAAGTCCGGCTCGCGCGTCCCGGCGCGAGGAGCTGGGGGAGTGGGCTCCCTCGGCCGCTTGGCGGGGGCAGGGGCAGTGGTCTGAGAAGACCCCGCTCCAGTCGTCGCCGTGGCACGAGGGGCGGAAGGAGCAGTAGAACCGGTCCAGGAAGATCCCCCTCCGGCTGCTGTTGAAGTACGAGGCCCCCCCTTGGCGGCCTTGCTCGCCGCGGCGGTGCGTGTCGGGCGACGCCGCGGCTGCTGGCCCACCTGCCGCCCCGTCGCGTCTGCGGCCTTGTGGAGGCGCCTCCTTGTTTGAGCCGGAGGACTTGCTGGTGGTGGTGAGCTACCCGAGGACGAAGAAGATGAGTCAAGGTTCAGCGAGCCGCCTGAGTCTTCGGCAGGATCGCTCGATCCGACGCCCTGCTCGGCGGGCTCGCTCGACTCTGCGCCTTGCTCGGCGGCCTCGCTTGTCCCGACAAGTTGCCCGGCGAGCTTCCCCGCTTTGACAAGCTCTTCCTCCTCGGCAAGAATTACCGCCTCCGCTGCATCCGCCTCCTCCACAGTATATCCAAACTCGCCCGCGGCCCTGGCTGCAACTGCCTCTTCCAACCTGGTGGCAATATACGCCATCTCCTGGTCGGTAGTGTCGCGGGTGAGTCCCCTCTTCTCGTCGGGTTTGATTGGCAGCTCCACCAGGTTGTCGAAGAACGTCTGCACGGCTTCGTCAGATGGTTCCTGCCAAGTGGGGTCGATCCCGTGGGAATCACAAAAAGGCATCGCCGCGCGGATGGCGCTGAGCGCCGAGCTATTGCACAATGGAACTATGCCTCGCGGCAACGCAAACCACTCCGGGTGGGCGGAATCGTACTTGAATAGCGCTTGGAGCATTGCGTTGAGCTCCAAGACAGTGAAATTGTAGTGGAGGCCCGGGCGCAGCCTCATGATGTCTGCCGCGTTATCAAACTCCCAAGCAGCCCTCTTCCTCTCCTGGAAGGGAGCGATGCGGCGGCGAAGAAAGTCTACCCCGACGGCACCTACGGTGAGTCTGGCTTGCCGGAGGCGAAGAATCCGAGTGGTGGCTATCTTCAGCTTGTCGACCTCGGGGGCCAGATCACTCCAGTCATTGCCGCGTACTGCTGCAACTTGGCGCCGGGAAGTAAACGGCTGCGGGTCGGCCTCCATAATCCAACACCAGTTGGCCCTCCACTCGTCCCACTTGCTGCGGAGCTCCCCCGTCAAGTAAGCCTCTTTCTTATGGAGCCTAAAGATCCAAGAAATCCCGCCGGACAGAGGTGACCCTGACTTGACTCGGGGAATGAAGTAATGGCGGAAGAGTGCTACATTGGGGTAAACTCCGGCGAAATTTTCGCACAGATGTGCGAAAATGGCCATGGTCAAGACGGCATTTGGGGTGAAGTCAAGGAGATGAAACCCGTAGGTATTCATGATATCACAAAAGAACTCCGAGAAGGGCGGGCAGAGCCCGCAATAGAAGAACAGAGCAAAAAAGCCATAGCCGCCCGAGAACATCTCGCAGGCCACAGCGGGGAGTACCTTGGTGCGCGGATGCGCCTTTGTCTCCCTCGACCAGAAGAGGTAGAAGGTGCCTTTCAGCTCCTCCGCACTGAGCTTCGGCGGGAAGACCGCCATCTTCTTCCGCATCGCTACTAGCTTCAGCGCCTTGGCGGACTTCTCGGCCTTCGCCTTGTCGCTCTTCGGGGCCATGGCGGGGACGATGGGGGAAGTCGGTGGCGTTGGTGATGCTGGCGGCGGCGGAAGGAGGGCGGAGCGCTGCTCTTTTTCGACCTTTGGGGAGGAGGGGAGCGGCGGGGGTTTCTGGAGGATGAAGAAGCAATGGGCGAATGGAAGGAACTGCCCCTGTTTCCCCTGCTTTTAAGGGGGGAGTGGGGGACGTTCCGCATTTCCCATTAAAGAAACATGCCACGATCTCTCCCACGACGCCGCGATTGACGCGTGCCGTTGGGGAGGGGCGCGGTGGATACGGAGTGGGATACGGCGTGCCGCGGGCCGTGCATGCCCGTGCACTGTTTTGGGCCTGGCCCAACAGCGCTCGGCACCGTGTATGGCCCAGGCCCGGGGGCTCCTGTCGGTGTACTGAAGTAGGGGTACCTTAGTATCCCGAACTTGTGCACGGGCAGTTGCAGCGCCCCGTGGCCGGGCTTGCCGTGCGGCCGCCAAGGCCCACAGTGGCTCCTTTGGAGCCATTAAGAACAAAGTATTAGAGTTAAAGAAACAAGGCCCCGGCAAGAGGAGCTTGCCGGGAAGGCCACTCAAGGCTCAAGACCCCTTCTTTGGCACAGGACCCTGGCGAGAGGAGCTTGCCGGGAAGGCCGAACATGGCATTTCAAGAGACTTCCGCGACGAGCCGCGCGTCCCGGCAAGACCCGGAGAGCGACAAGCTTCCGGGCGCGACAAGGTAGCGGCCGCGGCAAACTTCCACTAAGTGCCCGCGCTCCAGCTCATCCGCCCACGCGTCGCCCTGGGACCCTTCCAGGCACACGTGGCGGAAGGCTGTGCAGCCTGGGGTACATGGTGGCAAGGCACGATGACGAGGCCACCGTCGTGGTGGACGGTGGCGCCCTGACGGACGCTTTTCGCACTGTTTGGGCGACGGCGACGGGCATTTAAAGCCCTTGTCCCCTACTGTCAGGGTTAGGTATAGAGCACTATGCAAACACTGTTCCAACTACCACCCCTTTTACATTTTTACCCTTATCTGCGTTGCCACCTGTCGGTGACCCCTTTGACCTATAAAAGGAGGCCCGTGTGCAACGTAGAAGGGGTTAGGATCATCGATCACTCTCGCGCTCGGTACTGCTAGCGATAAGCACAGTAGCTCTTCTCGCTCCTGAGCCAAGAACACAATACACACCAAGGCAGGAGTAGGGTTTTACGCATCCGTGCGGCCCGAACCTGGGTAAACAGCTCGCGTGTTTGCCTCGATCTGCTCTTCGTGCATCCTCCGCCCCCTTGCCGTACCAAAAAGGGGCACCGGTCCCATAGGTGTTCGTGGGCGATCAGTTTCCCCGACAGCCGTGCATGTGTTGAACGCGGAGGCGCCGTCCATTCGGCGCTTGGATCGGATCTTCTATGATTTGAATTGCCGCGAGTACGACTCCATCAACCGCGTTCGTGTAACGCTTCCGCTTAGCGATCTTCAAGGGTATGAAGATGCACTCCTTCTCTCTTGTTGCTAGCATCTCCTAGATTGATCTTGGTGACACGTAGGATTTTTTTGAATTATTACTACATTTCCAAACAGCATATATACACATGTACATTCTCTGCTAGCCCTCTATATGCACATACATGTGCTTACGTGTCTCCCGCACACACATTATCTCTAGGCCTCTCTCGCACACATTGCCCCCTCTTTCTCACTAGTAGGCGGATATGATTCCATCAGATCATTCAGTAAGATATCCCTAACTGTCGGGCTAGATGGTAATAAGAGGAAAAGTTTTACCCAAGTATGGGCCCTTGAAGTTGAGGAAAAAGCCTACTTCCGGTACTATATATTTGTGATAGGGGTGTGTACAAATTACACGTGAATACCATGCATTGTGTGTGTGTATACTATCGACGAACTAGCCCCCGGGCTTATATAACATACTCGAGGCCTAGCTAGGGTTACAAATCGTATATAGCCGGCTTATCGTCAGTTGGGGTGGAGTCCTCCACGACTCTGGTAGCTTCGTCTTGTATGTCGAGTCCTTCATGGGCTTCGTATAACATGTATTGGTCCAACCTATGTGGCGCGGGATGGAACCGACCCATGAGTCCTCACGTCGACCCACCACAACTAGAAATGATGTGCCCACCACACCCCACACACAATCGGCCACTAAGAAAATAAGCATATACAATAGAACAAAGTTATACATGAAAGTTAATTGCATGGTGCATCCAATAATATTTGTTCCGCATTGTGAATGTTATATCTTATCCTAAAAAATTACTCACGGGGAAGAGAAACGAAGGGCATGTCTCTCTTTGTCACCACCGCACCCCCCCTCTCTCTACACCACTACCACATACGCACACAAACTATCTCTCGGCCCTCTAAAACTATGCCCTTGACACATTCACGCGTGACGGTCACTGTATTTCAAGCGAAAGCACTATACGGTCATTGGACTTCAGAATATGCTCATTACGGTCACCGTATATAATCTTGTGGTGATCATACAATACCTAGCGCACCATATGTCTCAATATTTTGTTGATGACACTGAAGGTCATTGTATTTGATGCATGCTCCGTATGTTGTTGACGACACTTACGGTCATTGTATTTGAAGTGAAAGTACGATATGGTCACTAGACTACATAATAAGCTCATTACGGTCACCATATACATTTTGTGGTGCTAAGAAACTTGTGGTTGGATGGTTAGGAGGACAATGGTATCCCTAGCCCACGAGGGTTAAAATCCTGGTGCTCGCATAAATCCTGGATTAGTTTCAATATTTCTAGCGATGTGCGTTCAGTGGGAGGAGATGTTCCCCTTGACTACGAGGCGCCTATATATGGTCACTTCATAAAATTTCAAGATGATATGCTGGCTCACTCTCTCGAAGGTGCTCATAGGGGTAGGGTGTGCATGTGTGCGCTTAAAGCGTTGAGTGTTTGCGCGTATATATATGAGCGCTTGCATATGTAATGTGTTAAAAGAATACATGTCATGATTATACGTTCACTGGCTCACCGTACAACTTCATAATTTCTTGATGCCATGATCAATTGACCAGTCAAACGGTCCACGTGGCGCAACTAGTGTTGCACCATCAGCGCACATAACCCCACGGCCCACCTGTCAGCGAGTATATGAAAGAAAGAAATGGTAGCTTGCGTCTGTACTATGTTAATAAAATACATTTTCTGGTTATCATACGGTCACTGGCTCACCATACAACTCCATAGTTTGTTGATGACACGATCAATTGACAAGTGAAATGGTCCACGTTCATTAGCACACATTACCATGGGGCACACATATTAGTGTGTATATGAAAGACAGAAATGGCAATAAATTAGTGACCGGTGGGGATTCGAAGTCCTGAGACCTCGGGTGCGCAGCCCTAACCACAACGGACAAGGTCGCCTTGTGATGATATGCTGAGCCGGCCATTTTAATTGCACGCACGCACGGGCCACTATGGTGAATACAAACAAATCACACATGCACACAAACACGCCCGCAACACTCACACGAACACATGCACGCATGCAGGCGTGCAACACTGACACGTACACATGCATGCATGAACACACGCAGGCATGCATGCAACACTAAAACGTACACATGCACGCATGCAACAATCGCACGCCTCTATGCACACAACACATGACGCAAGACACACGCTCAACCTATACGTGCATGCACCCTTTGTTAAGGACTTAAGGACATGGATTGTCACGATTATTAATCAATCTTATCCGTGATAAGCAGAACATTGATGTTTGCAGCGGTCTCTATGAATCAATTTTATCATGCGGAACCGGCTCCTCTGCAGTGCGTTGCTTGCGTTGGGTCACTGACATGCAGGCCAGGTACCCAACGGGCCCACACGTCAGTGGAAGAGCGGCACAATGTCGTACGTCAGAGTCGAGGGCACCGCTCACTGCACACTCTGCTGAACACACCTCCTTGCCGCATTCAAACGCCTCCATGAAACCCGTGTCAAAGCCGAGAAACCCACTCTGGCCACACGTCCGTTCATGACCGGGCCGACATTAAACACAACGCCGACCTAGATCCTCCCTCCCGCCGTCTATTTAATCTCCTATTTAATCGTCTATTTAGTCGCCGTGAAATTTTGCCATGTGTTATTTTCATGGATATTTTGCTGTGTGAAAACAAATTTAAATATGAACAAATAATCGGTGTCCGTGGTCTTCTATCGGGACACGGTTGGATGGCCTCATAGTACTCGTAGTGTAGAGTAGTAGGAGTAGTACAGTGGTAGGAGTAGTACCAAAACAATTTCCTTGGAGTCCGTGCTACAGCAAAGCTACCCTAGGCTATGTTACTACTCCCTCCTATCCAACCAAGGTAGACTGTGAGTGGTGGAATTAATTTCATAATTTGCACAAGTACTTAATTAGTACGCTCATTTTTCTCAAAAAGTTAAGTTTACCAATGCATTAATTACAACGAATGCATGCATGACCACTAAATTTCTATGAACGTCTACATGCATTGGTGAGTTTTCTCTTGATACTGCTTGCATCGAATGGTTTAAGGCACCTCGAAGTCCAAATATGTGATGGTTGTAAGTACTAGTACAATTGAGACTTATCAAATGAAATATCGATTTTTTTAGATGAACCCTATACCGGAAAGGATGGAGTAGTATGTAGTACTACCTCCATGGTGCGTACGTATTCCATAAAATAAAATATTCTCAAAACTAAGTCACTCAACCTTTATTTGCTTGTTTCACTTCCTGCCTCATTGCCTCGAACAGACGATGCCAAACTCCCCTGCCCTACCGCACGGGAAAAGACCCGCGCTCGCCATTTTTAGTCCGAGTTTGTATCGATGGATCGCGCAACGAAGCTAAAACCAAGCCGTGTCGTGTACTCCACCGTCGTACTAAAAGAGTGGAGACATTGGCTTTCATGAATGTTATACTTCCTCTCACCGACATGTGGGACATATAGCAACCAGGTAGAAATGTCATGCACCAAATAACAGTGTAGAACAGCAGGGGACGCACCCCAGTCATAACGCCCCAGTAGTAGTAGTAATGAGCAATGATACGTCAAATCACAAAGACGTACCTTTCCCCCAGATGGAAGAAGCAACCATTATTTCACACTTCGCTGAATCTGCTTCTCCATCATCACCTTCAAGAAAACACCGTATTGCTTCTGCCATAGTTCTGCCTTAAGAGGGACGCGCATCTCCTTGGTACATCATGACACGTTGGACCGCATGACACGCAATGCTCCCCTGCCTACCACTCGATAAAATCACCTCATTTTTACTACTAACTAGCAAGAGGACCATGCGTTGCACGGAACATCAAGATTCATTTATACGAGTTGTTTATGTTGTGGGAGACAAAGATGAATGGGAGAAGGGCTTATCTACAAATGTGGGGATGGGTGCAGGTAACTTTTTGCAAAATTGTCATAGTTTTCTTTCTATCCGTCAGATATAGATCGGACGGCCTATATTGCAGGAAGGCAGGCACACCATCATCACCAACTCAGTTTTCTATAAGAGTAGAGCTCTGGATATTATCTTTTTAGATCAATATTAGTTGGGATTCACCAAGGAGCAAAACCAGGTGGTAGACTACTCCTATCGCGTTGGCGTAGCAACTCAGCAGGGTCAGCCCGCACACGAAATGGCGACATACTTACAGGATCCCTTTGGCCGACATGTGGCTCATCCACCATCTTGGTCCACGTGCGATGCACTAAATTACATTTCGGAGCAGCGGTTGGACTTGGAGGCACCCTAGTCGTAGCGCTGCAGTAGTAGTAAATGAGCAATGAGGGGTCAAATCACAAAGCCCCACCTTTCCCCCATTAAGCTGGACGGATGAAGCATCCATCATTTCACTCTAGGGCGCATGAGCAATGATGTGTGCGATAGCTACCTAGGGTGCCCTAGGGTATGAGCCTCCACTACAAATATGATTTACGAACATATGCATTGCATTGATACGTGCCCCCTCTCTCTCATGCACACACGTACTCTCACGAGTCATGACTCTCCCGAGTCCTCTCGCACCCACCGTCTATCTGTAGGTAGACGTCACACACATATGTGCTCTTCACACCCTACCCTGGGAATTTCTAAAAAATAAAAGACATCCTGCACCTTTTATTTTAACTCACATGTCACACACTTATACTTTTACTCTAGTGTCAAACATTGTTTGGGCGTAGTATATTGTACTCTCATGAAGAGAAACGGTGCACGCACGCACTCTCTCACACCCACTCGCGGGTACACGTAGGAGCGCATTTTGTTTTTTTAATCTAGGAGCGCATTTGTTTACAAAGAGGCATCCTCATTTTGACTAGTCTACTTTTCAACTTGATGGAGGGTCGGGGACCGCACGTCAATGATACAGTACATAGTGTGTCCTGGACGCGGTGTTCTGATAGTGCGACCTGGAAGCAGTGGGACGTTATTCATCGAGTTTTATTTTTACTTGAACTTTAGATGAAAATAGTGGTTCACATGTATTCAAATTAATAACGGTTGCTACAACCAAATCACTCCACTATGCATATAAATAGGAGCCTCGGCGCTTGCTTCACTAGGGTTCCTCTCTTTTACTCTCTCATGCTCTCCAGATCTAAGCAAGACATAGGTGGCCACACTCTCTCTCTCTCTGCTCACCACTGGTCACAAACCCGGCCGGACCACCTCGGCTGGGGCCTGGGTGAAGGTGCATCATCCACGCGGTCAGCGGCGACAAGGGAGGAGACTAAAAGCTGCTGGTGCATCCCGATCGGCGGTCCTGCCATTCTCTCCGGGACAGCGCCGGCTCGGGAGGGCCTCTGACACCTTCTTCCTCCCCGCGTTATCGTGTCCAAGATGTGGTATTGTGACCTCTCTTATCTCTCTTGGTCTATGACTCGGGTTATGGTTAGTTGTTGTATGTACATGTAGTTCAAATATAAATTACGGTCATTAAATGGCTAGAAAATCACTTAAATGACTTAAAAGGTGAAGTGACCACTAAATTTTTCCAAAATTTGACATGACAGTTGTATTAGTAATACAAATTTTCTCGTACATTTAAAACACCATCCGTTGCAACTTTACTTCAAATTTGTCCTTCATAGCTAACAAAAAATATAGACAACATCAGACACAGTTTTTTGTAGGAGCCGTTTGTGATGAAAATTCTTGGGTCTATTTAAGTCTTCCTCCTTAATTCCGCCAGCTTTTCTGCAACAGTGTCGGCAACCCCCGAATCAACGAATCCCGATCCCCATTCCCGCAACCCCTTCTTGCAAAGATATCGCCATGGAAACGCTTCGTGAAGGCCCGTACGATGGCTGCGTCCTCCCCGAGCACTGTAGCCTGTGCCGAGGGCGCGGCCGCCTACGCTGAGAGTGCCACCGCATCCACATTGAGTACGGCCGCATCCGCCGAGAGGGCGTCTGTGGCAGCCGACAGTGCAGCTGCGGCAGCCGAGACGGGTGCAGCCGCTGCTCCGACGACGGCTACAAACACTGAGAGCGCTCGAGCTGCCGTCCCTGCCGCCGATGTCGACCTGGCCCGGGTCGAGGCCTTCCACACCAAGATCGAGGACGCACACGCCAAGATATTCCAGGCCACCTCAGAATCCACCATGCAACCCACGTCCGAAAAAGGCGGCGGTGGCCATGGAGCACCTGGTTCCTCATTAGATCGCCGAGCAGGAGCTGGAGATGCAGGAGGCAGCGGATATCGAGGAGCGCTGGGAGGAGGAGTTGCGCGTGGCCGAGTTCGAGGTAGAGAAGAGTTTTTCCGTCAAGGAATTGGCGGTCGAGTACCAACGCAACCTCTGGCGCAGCCACTACTATGAGTACTATAACCTCGAGGGTGGCTCCAAGGACGAGGATCAGGACGAGGACGCGGTCAACTTTAGCAGGGGGGACGCAGAGTACACCAACGACGGCATCTTGCCAGGACAAGTCATCAACATCTCATCTCACACCGGCGATGCATAGGACGGCGCAACGGCGGCTTTGTTAAACTTATGTGTACTTAGGCTTTGTTTCTAATGCTGGTCTTTTGTTAGAGCAATGTTTAGGTCAACTCGCTCTGTTTAATTACGAAAATTGCTCGATTCCTTTTTTTAACATAAAATTTCTCAATTCAGTAAGTCTGGTATGGGTGTTGTACACTTTTTTGTGTGTCCCAATTAGCAAGCGATGTTAAATTTTGCAATGATGTGGATGAGGACAGTACCCGGATAAATCTCTACTCTTGTAAAAATAGAGTTGGTGATGATGGTGTGCCTGCCATCCTGTAATATAGGCCATCCGATCTATATCTGACAGATAGGAAGGAAACTATGACAATTTTGCAAAAAGATACCCGCACTCCTCTCCACATTTGTAGATAAGGCCTTCCCTCATTCATCCTTATCTCCCACAGGATATATAAACTACTCATATAAATGCATCTTGATGTTCTGTGCAATGCACGGGCTTCTTGCTAGTTTCCACCAAAATTTGAATTATCAAACTCATCACATGCGCGTAAAGGAGAAGAATCATTTGCGATTCACACAATCGTTCAAAGTGAATGGTGTCCGGCGGCACCGCGCGCAAAGTTTCACTCCACATTTTGAATTTTTTCGCCTACTGCCGAAATATGTACCCCAGCCCCCTTCCCCACGCCCTTTTCTCCCCGACCACAAGTCACATTTCCCCTATTTCCTCCTTCCTCCCTTCCTAAGCTATAGCAGCTTCCTCGCTCTCGCCTTCTTGCATCCTACCGCCGGGGTCGCCATGGTCTTCTTCAATGACCTCTCTAGCGGTTCCTCCTCCAACGATGACTCCTTCACCACTCGGGTATGCCTCTCTATTGTCTCTCCCGATGCCGTCTTTGCCACATCCCGACGACACTAAGGTATATCTTCATTCGAAACTGGCCTTGCTCTACTTCCCCAGCTTCCCACGTGGCTGCGTGTGGATCTTTTTCTACTTCCATCGTCTTTTCCAAAGCCACCTCAACTTTTACTATTATTAGAGTTAAAGCTAGTTCACACAGTCGAATCTAAGAGTTGGTTCAAATATGGAAGAAAGTGGGAAAGTTGTAGCATGAATCTAGGACATGGTTCTAAGAGGAAACATGGGAAAGTAGTAGATACCCAACCGGTCTCTTGGTTGAAAAGGCGAAGAAAGCGGGGTGGATGGTGAAGGGTGGGGGGGGGAGTGGACCTGTCTCTTGGTCGAAAAAGAAAGGAAGTGAGGGGTGATGGGGGGACAACGTGAATGACAACGAGCAGGTCTAGATTTCCTGTGCTCACATAGGAAAATGTCGCCGAGGAGATAAATAATGGGACAAATGCAGACATGCTGCCTGAATGTTTGCCGCCCTCGGCAACCACATCTGCCTCACCACTTAATGGCACTTTTTCATACTGCCAATGTAGTGCTAATAGTATAACACCATAGATGTTGTTGTTAATCATATGCCACTTCAAACAACTGTCACTGCATAAATAACCGTATTTCATATTTGCGCAAACAGGGATGTCTATCTCCATATCGTTTCTATTTATGCAATCAAAAGTACACACCTCAGTTTTAGTAGAAATGCACAAAATGAGATGGCTATTCCTCGCTGCCGTCCTCAAACCTCCCGTCTTTGAGGTATTCCTACAATGGTAGTAACTAGGTAGAATGACCAACGCAGTCTAAAAGAAGTTGATTCATACGTTTACTTCCTGATTACAGTGCAGGGACAAGTAAAAATAACTGCATCCTAGTCGGGAATGCACTTTCTCCCAGATCAAGGATGGACAGAAGACTAGCTGGCACAGCTACGCGGAAGTTTTTGGGATAGGTGCGCGGACAAGAGGCATTGTGGTCTGCTTATTTCTGCAAATAGTGTTTCTTAAATTTAGTGGAACTGTACAAGAAGTTCAGATGGCCAGTACACTACATGGTTCAGTTCAGCATTCCAGCTGAGAACACAATTATAATTGGTTTTTCTGGAGTGAGAGAACCTAACCATGGATGGTGGCAACAAGAAAAACCAGAGTAAACTCCAGGAAATTAAAGCCTGCCTAGGGAGGCCCTTTGCTTAGAGAAGCCTTGCTTGATTTTTCCTAATTTGTAAAGCTTCTCACAACTTTCTCTTTTGCTGTGAATTAGTAAATGTTTGTTATGTTCTATGAATCATTGAGATGTATAAAATTGCTTAACTTATGCTTTTCAAGTATTTGATGAAGACGAGTTTAATTTGAATGTTCCACATGAACGCTGGACTAGCGTGTGAATGTTTCGAATTTACATTGTGGCCTCAGTTAACTGCATGAACCACTGCAACAAGATATCGTAGTTTCTTATATGTTAGAATCATAGTTCTCGAACAAGTACTCTACTTCATCAAACACACACTGCCCATATGATAAACGGATAATCCGTGACAACTTATGTCTTACCATGCCATATTACATGAAAAAACTAGTGAGGATGCATTTGTTTCGGCAACAATTAGGATGGTTCTCTCTTGATTCACGTGCACAAAAAAGTAGAAGTAGTTCCCATAGACGGATTCAAACAGAGTACTAGCCCCAGAGGGCTCGATAATAGGCAAGCTTTGAATAATTAGACACAATCCAAACTACCTTTAAACACTAGCCAGTGCAACTATTTCATGCCTCGATCTAATTTGGAATGGACACAAGACGAACCTTGCCATGAACATCATCGAGGACGTCCGGCAGCAGCTCAATCGTGTGAACCTTCCTGAAGATAACCTTGTGGCCTTGCCACTTGTAAAATTGGTTGTGAAGGCATGCCATGTCAACTTCCTGCTTAAGCTTGACAAGAACAGTATGCCTCACAAACGAAGGAGTAGCTTTGAACTTCTTGTGCTTTAGTACACCCTGGACAACATGGCTGACAACAGTGAGGCTGGAATACATCTCGACTTTGGTATAAGTGCAAATGGCTTCCAGGATCCAATAGACTAAGAACTTTGTTTTCTCATTGCGTATACTCAGGTCATCCACCTCATAGCGAGTGACATGTACAACCACACAATCCTTGTGTGCATCAGGGCTCTAATTGAAACAGAAACAAATTCTGAATTACTTTCCAATATAAGAAACACAAGTTTTTTAAACCACTATGTAGAGTTAAAAGTATGCATGACAGGGAAGGTAGGATGGCATCGAAGCTAATAAAATTTTGCATTATTTATCACCACATACTTAGATGAAAACACACAATCGAGATTGGCATGGAAGAAAATCACCTTGGGCAGCTCAGCGGGGGGGGGGGG
>LR738711.1:566401755-566700972 GCA_902687465.1 Secale cereale | reverse complement strand
CAGGGCCACGGGGGCTGTAACATCAAATGGGGCGTTGACAATCTTAGTAGTGGCCGTGAGCGTATCTGGGGTCGGCTCGGTGGCGGCCTCCATATTCTTGGAGCTCTCTGTCTCGTGGGGATCAGCCTCCCGTGTCTGCTGCAACATCGGCAGATCTTTGCCTGGTTCTCCTTGGTCCATCATGAAACTGATGAATACTAGGAGACAACTGAATGGAAAACACAATCGCAATGACAAGGGAAGAAAAAAGAGAGTGAGGATCGGTTACTGCTTTGCAAAAGTTTTTTTCTTCTAAAAGAAAATATACCAACATCACGGATCCGCTTACCTTCCTTTCGTTGGGAGAGAAGAACAATGCAGATGCGAGTGTTGGCTTTCTTGAAGACGGCGAGGGAGAAGGGAATTCAGTGAAGAATAAAATGATGGTTGCTTCGTCCATCTAACTTAGACCGCGAGGAGGTGGGGTTTTTGAAATGACGGCTCGTTACAGCCGCGTTACGACTGGGGTGTCTCTCCACCTGCATAATGCCTTATATTTAGTGGATGTCATTTAGGCCCGCGCGCTGCATGGCCTGCATGTCGGTGAACCAAAGTAAAATGGCATTCAGCAGCGGGAAGCATTTCGATGACCTTGGAGGAGCCAGAAGTGGTAGTGTATCCACTGTACTAGTAGTAATTGTTTTCTGGGTAGATGTAGAGTGTCTCGGTTGTGCTAGTTGTAATTGTTTCTCTGGGCCCAAGACAAAACAGCCCATCCACCCTAGTAAATAATAAATAAAATCAATTCAAAAGCCCATATGTTTACTTAATGAGAGGCGCTACCCTGCACACCGCCCCCCAAAAAACATGGGTGCTCTTCTTCCTCCTCACTGCCACCCACCTCATGCCATCTCGCTCCACTTGTACCCCCAAATTCCTCACCTCACTCCTACAAAAAAACCAGTTCCCCTTCTTCCTCACTACTACAGAAAGACCCAGATCCCCTTCTTCTTCACTCCCACTACAACTAGGCTCATCATTCGTTACTCTGCTCAAATCTGTGAGCTCAACGCGACGCCCTCGAGGAAAATGGAGTTGGCTGACCACAATGCCACGAAGATGAGGCTCTCGCCAGCGGCGACGCCTGTTGTAGATGCCGCACCCGGCAGCGTGGGGAGAAGCAGAGAGCCCACCCCCACCGGATCCCTGGAACCTGTAGATCTTCGGCAGACCGCATCAGCGATCTCCTGGACGCCATCCTTGGGGAGATCATCTCGCTTCTCCCCACCAAAGATTACTGTCGCACCCAAGTCCTCTCCATTCGGTGCGCCCTCTATGGCGCGCCGCGCCCCTTAATCTCAACTGTTGGCAACTATCTCTCTTTAATGATTTTGAACTCCCAGAGCCATCATCTCCTCCCACCAGGGCTCCATTCAAGGCCTCTACATCCCGTCATGCTACCTAAGCGAGCATAGCATGCCCTACATGGTGGACCCCTGGCTGAAATCCCCTGAATTCACAGAACTACAGCTGCTTGACTTCTACTATTCCCCAGGAAATCACCTACCAGTTACCGAACGCCATGTACTTGTGTCCTCAGCACCGATGTCCATCTCGCGGTTTTCTCCACACCGCCACCTTTGCATTGTGAGACCTACAAGATAATCTGGTACTAAACCTTCGACTCCCATTTCGCAAAAAACTTTTACTTGTGCGGATTCGGATATTGGAGGCCTCATTGCATAGCATCATCCACTCCAGTTGCCCTACCCTTGAGTGTTTGGTACTTGTTTTCACAGTAAGAATCGGTTGTCTCCAAATAAAGTCGCCTAACCTTGTAAGAATTGGAATTTCTTTTGGCAGAAGGTAGCTCATCATCGAAGATGCCCCTTCACTTTAAAGGTTGATACTGATTCTAGTTATTCACTGTCGCAAATAACTGTCGTCTCTACGCCTAAACTGGAGACCTCGGGTGTAATACATGATCTTTGTGCTCATTTCAAGATGGTGTTTGGCTCCACAGTTCTTCAGGTACTGTATATTGTGATCTACACTTGTAAACAAAAGCTGCATTTTAAATTTCTGCGCATAAGTTCTATATCATCTTGGAGTACTCATTTTGTACTAATATTATGTTCTATGCTCAATTAAGAGTTTCTCCATGGATAGCCTATCAATGGTGCTGGATTCTGTCAAGATCTTATATATCCAAATGAATAGTTTTGATCTGAACAAGATTATTGGCTTGCTGCAATGCTTTCCATGTCTGAAGAAGTTGTATGTAAAGGTGATAATTTCACGCACATTGGAAGCCCGCGTATAGTGTACTAGAATTAACCATTCAGTTGTTGCTCTTTCGAAACTCTTTTTTTTAGACCTGGACTATTTCAATGTTCATGACTATTTAGGCAACAGGACGAGGTAAGAAAGTTATAACCAATCATTCGATCCTTAAGCACTGGGATTTTCTCACTTCTCATGACATTCGATTGAAGACAATAATGCTGGAACGATATTTAGCCAACCATGCAAACACTAGATTTGTCACATTCTTCCTGCTGAATGCGAGGTTACTATTTTCCATCATGCTTAAGTTTATCAGCAGCATGGTTCGGACGGATGTGTATGTAGACAAGCAAAAAAAGGAGTTTCACGTGGACAAAAGGGCTTCTGAACGTGCCCAGCTTGTATTTACAACATCTTGTGGTCATAATCCAGTGAATTTTATGACCCAGGATGTTCATTCTATGGACCTGACCAATCCGTTTGACTGTGACTGCCGAAAACAGTGCTGGAGTTAGATGTTCTTGCCCTTTTCAATCAGGGTTTATTCTAAACCCGATGAACAATTAACCCTCGTGCTTTTGTATAGTTTGTACGCTGGAGTTAGATGTTGTTTCCCTTTTCAACTCGGCTGTGACTGTCATATTTTATTTGAAACAAGGCAAATGGCTTGCCATTTGTTTAATTAAGAGTGAAATATTGTAAAAAAATCCCAACCGAGGGAAATAACATCTCTATCGCCGGCTGCTTGAGCTCACTGTGCATTATAGAACCCAAGTGATTAGCCCCCACCAGCACCCACAAACTTATTTTGAGCTAGCACACAAAATGGCTGTAAACTTTCATAAGAAAGGGTACATGACCTTGACAGATTTGGATTCTGACCCATGCCATTCAAGGTGGTGTCGACTTAATTACTAGTCAACCCTCGTACTCCCCTCCGCCTGCGACTAGACTGGTGCATCTTCCACGGATCCTGTTCGTTCCGTCTGAGGCCATGCCATCGTACTCCGCCTTGGTTCGCTCGCCCTGCGTGGTGCGCCGCCGTATGGCGTTGTCAACATCATCAACAACCGAGAGGAACAAGGAGATGACTATACGGGGAGAGGATGACAGTAGGGACCCACCAGGGTCATAGCAGTATGCAAGCAAGTGCCTCGTTATTACAAGCCCAAAAAAATGGTTCCTCCTAACGGTTGGACATCTGGGTCCCATGCCATTGTAATGTAGTCTTTAACGAGAGAATTACACAATGAGCAGCTGACACCAGGGACCTAGCTGGTCGCGCAGTTGTTATTTACTTTTTTGAGGAACAAGAAGTTGTTATTTCTACTCTTATTATTATATATCTTATAAAAAACAGATTTGGTGATGATGGTGTGCCTGCCATCCTGCAATATAGGCCGTCCGATCTATATCTGACGGATAGGAAGGAAAATATGACAATTTTGCAAAAAGATACCTGCACTCCTCTCCACATTTGCATATAAGGCCTTCCCTCGTTCATCCTTATCTCCCATAGGATATATAAACTACTCATATAAATGCATCTTGATGTTCCGTGCAACGCACGTGCATCTTGGTAGTTTATACTAGTTTTAGAGATGGGTCAGGGTAAGGGGTTGTGTGTGGGCTATGACCCGTCTAGCCAGGGTTTTATTTTATATTTACCACATGATGAGCCCAGTTGTGTTTTTGTCTTCCTGAAAATGGCTAGCCCAGTTCTACTTTTTTTAAAGAAATAGCCAGCGGAGGCCTACTTGCTTTCTCAGCCCTGCTGGGCTGCAGATCTTTCAAGACGAGAGCGATGTATTAACTTGCCCCGAAAATGAAGTAGTAAGAAATGGGATGTAAATTTATAAACACAGCGAACTGGCAATTAGTTTCAAATATTATTTTTTAAAGATTTCAATATTTGGAATTTAGTTGTTTTTTGCTGGGCAACTCATGTTGGATTATAAATTGATATAAATTTATTATTTTAAATTAGTTTGAACGTGACTCAAAATTTTGGGATTAAAAACAGTTCGGACCGCGCCAAAATATGCAAAATTTTGTACAATTTTTAAAACGTAGCCACAATGTGGGCTGTAATGCTAACAAAAAGTATATGGGCTCCAAAAAACCCTTAAGAATTAGCAAATGGGCTGTAAATTATTATAAATAATGGCAGATGGGTTGTGTGCTCTTTTCCACAGATTTGACGCGGACTTGTGCGCCTACTATAGGTTGACGCGTACGCTTTCGTAAAAAAAGGTTGACACGCACGCAAGGCCGTGTCAACTTAGTCAACACACGAGAGCAGTGACTGTTGGATGTCCATCCAACGGCCGCCATGCTTTTTCAATCTCTGCTCTTCCTGCTCCAGCCGCTGAACCAGCGCCGGTGGAACTGCTTGCTCCCTCCTCCCATGGCGGCTGTGCTGCCCCGCAGGCCTCACCGCCCACCCTACTCCATCGCTAGCCAGCAGGCCATTCCTCTACTCACCCACACCACCTACTATTTTTCGACGACGACAGTCGAACAAGTAAACCCTCATACTCCCAACCGTGTGGGCAGTAACTGCCGAGTCTTCCCCGGCTCTCGGTCATTCCCTTCCCAGGCCTCGCTGTCGTCTGATACGTCTCCAACGTATCAATAATTTTTTATTATTCCATGCTATTATATTATCTATCTTGGATGTTTCATATGCATTTATATGCTATTTTATATCATTTTTGGGACTAACCTATTAACCCAGAGCCCAGTTCCAGTTTCTATTTTTCCTTGTTTTTGAGTTTCATGGAAAAGGAATATCAAACGGAGTCCAAACGGAACGAAACTTTTTGGAGATTTTTCTTGGTCCAGAAGACACAAGATGGACTTGGAGTACACACCAGCGGATCTTTGAGGTGGCCACAAGGGTGGGGGCGTGCCCAGGAGGGTAGGGCATCCCCCCTACCTCGTGGGCCCCTCGTGCCTCCCCTGACCTACTTCTTTCGCCTATAAATTCACATATATTCCGGAAATACCAGAGGGAGGATCGAAAACCACTTTCCATCCGTCGTAACCTTCAGTTCACACAAGTTCCCATCTGGAGGCCTTTTTTGGTAATCTTTCGAAGGGGGGATCAACCACGGAGGGCATCTACATCAACCCTATTGCCTTTCCGATGAAGCGTGAGTAGTTTACCATAGACCTACGGGTCCATAGCTAGTAGCTAGATGGCTTCTTCTCTCTCTTTGATCCTCAATACCATGTTCTCCTTGTTGTTCTTGGAGATCTATCTGATGTAACATTCTTTTGCGATGTGTTTGCCAAGATCCGATGAATTGTGGGTTTATGAACAGATTATCTATGAATATTATTTGTGTCTTTTCTGAATTCTTATATGCATGATCTAATATCTTAGTAATTCTCTTCAAATTATATGTTTTGTTTGGCCAACTAGATTGATATTTCTTGCAATGGGAGAAGTGCTTTGCTTTGGGTTCAATCTTGCGATGTTCAATCCCAGTGACAGAAAGGGACATGACATGTATTTTACTGTTGCCATCGAGGATAACAAGATGGGGTTCATCATATTGCTTGAGTTAATTCCGCTACAACATGTCATCTTGCTTAGTGCGTTACTTTGTTCTTATAAACTTAATACTCTAGATGTAGAATTGTTCCGGTCGATGTGTGGAGTAATAGTGGTAGATGCAGGCAGGAGTCGATCTACTTGTCTTGGACGTGGTGCCTATATTCATGATCATTGCCTTAGATGTCTTCATAATTATTTGCTTTTCTATCAATTGCTTCGCAATAATTTGTTCACCCACTGTAATATTTGCTATCGAGAGAGAAGCCTCTAGTGAAACCTATGGCCCCCGGGTCTATTTGACATCTTATAAGTTTCGGATCTACAATTTTGCAATCTTTAAATTACCAATCTATGAACCAAAAACCCCCAAAATATTTACTTTACTTGTTCATCTATCTCTATCGGATCTCACTTTTTCAAATAACCTAGAAGGGATTGACAACCCCTTTATAGCATTAGGTGCAAGTTGTTTGATTGTTTGTGCAGGTATTTGGCGACTTGTTTGTAATCTCCCACTGGATTGATACCTTGGTTATCAAAACTGAGGGAAATACTTACTTCACTTTGCTACATCTCCCTTTACTCTTCAAGGGAAATACCGACTCAAACTCGGGAAAGTAGAGAGGAAGCAAGATTTCTGGCGCAGTTGTCGAGGAGATCTACACCAAGTCAAGAACCACCAAGTACCTTTCATTAAACTCTCATCTCTCGCATTTACATTATTTGCCATTCGCCTCTTGTTTTACTCTCCCCCACTTCTAATTTTTTTTCAGAAAAACACAAAAAGATTTGCCTTCTTTTTGTTTTCCTTTTTCTCGTTTGATCGTATGTTTGCTTTTGTTCCCATGTGCCTTCTATTTGCTTGCATCTTTACTTGCTAAAAATATTTTGATATGGATCACCTCAAAATTTTCTAGCTGGATAATCTTTGATCCATATGTGCTCGTGCTAAAACCCCAACTAGTTTAGTTGAGGGAAGATCCTTAGATGAGCATGCTCATTTGTGCGTCACCGTTTGTCTGAAAAAGGGAGACTTTTATGGCATTAAATAAATAGTTTGTTGTGTTATGCTTGGAATCTTTGTGAGATTTACGATTTTACTTGATGCTCTAAGAACGCTCAAAAGACCTTCTCTACCTATGAGAGTTTAACGATAATGAAATCTTATCTTCTTATCAAAAGGGTGTTTATAGTTTCTATGATATCGAACAAATTGAAGAATTTGTTGCCTTTAAGGGTGCTTATGAAGTTGTGTTTTGATTGAAAATTATGATATTACTCTTTACAAATCTGAAAATTTTGACATACTTAAATATTACTATGAAAACTATGCTCACAATGCCTATGTTAAGGAATTTATTGAGAGAATGACCACTGCTTTGGAAGAAAATAATTTCATGCATGAATCTATAGATAATTATGATTCCGATGATTTAAATGAAATATCCCTTGATGAACTTGATGCTTGCTATTCTTATGCCCATGATGCCAATATTGATGGAGATGAATTTGCTATAGTTCCTTATGTTAAGCATGAGATTATTGCTATTGCACCCATATTTGATAGTTCCTTGAATCAAAAGCATGATTGCAATGATATTAATATAAATCTTATCAATTATGCTAATGATATGCAAAACCATAAGCTTCGGGATGCTAATTTTTCTATGTCCACTACTTGTTGCAAATATCATGATTGGGGAGATTCTTCTTATAATCTTGAAAATTTATTTAAGCCCCTTGATGAATATGAGATTAATAATAATGTTTGCAATGATATAGAAGGTGGGTTTGGAAGAGTGTCAACTTTAGATTCCACATATTTTGAGAATTTTCAATCTTATGGAATTTTTGACAAAAGTGGGTTTGGAGAAGACATGACTTTTGTTAATGTTGATACCACTATTGGAAGAGTGTCTACTTCGTATGCATGCGGATCGTGTTGAGAATATGATTTGTGATAGCTATATTTTTGAATTTGCTTATGATCCTACATGCAATTATTATGAGAGAGGAAAATATGGTTGTAGAAATCTTCATGTTACTAAATTACACCTCTTCATGTTGAGATTGATCTTGTTTTCTTTTTCTTCCTTGCATATGCTAGATATTGCTTGTCTTGATTTGTTTTCCTATAAAATGCCTATGAATAGGAAGTATGTTGGACTTAAATGTAATTTTAACAAGGTATATGATGCTATTTTTTGTGCTTCAAGTCTTATCTTTCATGTGAGCATCATTGAAATTAATTAATGCCAAGCTATGGGCGTTAAACAATTGTGTTTGTTGGGTGGCAACCCAATTTTATTTTTGCTTTTTACTTTTTGGTTCTGTTTTGCAAGTTTTACACATTATTACTTCTGTAGTGATTGTGTTTTGGTGTTTTAATTAGTGTTTGAGCCAAGTAAGAACTTTGTGATGGCTTACGGTGATCGTTGATTTGATTTTGCTGAAAAACAGAAACTTTTGCGCCCAGTGCAGAAAATTCAATAAATCATTGGAACGTAAAAACCATCTAAAAGTTTTACACAAAATTAGTATACAAATTTCCCACGTTGTCCAATTTTTTTAGAATTTTTGGAGTTACATAAGTGTGCGAAGTTTTCAGATTGCTAAAGACTGTTTTGTTTTGACAGATTCTGTTTTTTGTGTGTTGTTTGCTTATTTCGATGCATCTAAGGCTAGTACCGGGGGGAGTATGAACCATGTAAAAGTTGAAATACAGTAGATATTACATCAGTATAAAATTAGAATAAGATCACAACAGTACCTTGAGTGGTTATTTGCTTTGTTTTACTAACGGAGCACACAAGATTTTCTGTTTAGTTTTGTGTTATGAAGGTTTCAAGTTTTGGGTAAGGATTTCATGGACTATGGAATAAAGAGTTCCAAAAATCTAAGCTTGGGGATTCCCTAGGCACCCCAAGGTAAAATTCAAGGACGGCCAAGAGCCTAAGCTTGGGGATGCCCTGGGAAGGCATCCCCTGTTTCGTCTTCATCCATCGGTAATGTTACTTGAGGCTATATTTTTATTCACTACATGATATGTGTTTTGCTTGGAGCGTCGTGTATGATATGAGTCTTTGCTTTTTAGTTTGTCACAATCATCCTTGCTGTACACACCTTTTGAGAGGGACACGCTTCAATCATGATTTGTTAGAATACTCTATGTGCTTCACTTATATCTTTTGAGCTAGGCAATTTTGCTCTAGTTCTTCACTTATATCTTTTAGAGCACGACGGTGGTTTTATTTTATAGATATTGTTGAAATATTTTGTTTCACTTATATTATTTTGAGAGTTCTTAACAACAGCATGGTAATTTTCTTGGGTTATGAAACTAGTCCTAATATGGTAGACATCCAAAGGAGATATAATAAAAACCTTCATATAGAGAGCATTAAATATTATGTGAAGTTTGAATCCTTGTAATTGTTTTGAGATGTTAAGATGGTAATATTAGAGTCATGCTAGAGGTAGTTTGTCAGGTTAAAGAAATAATTGTGTTAAGGTTTGTGATTCCCGAAGCATGCACGTATGGCCTATGTAACCAAATTGGCGCGCACTGTATCTTGATTGTTTCCTCTTTGTGGGAAGGTTGGGGGCGCGCGATGGTTAACTCCTACCAACCTCCCCCCTAGGGGCATGCGTCGTAGTGTTTTGCTTTGAAGGCTAAGTAGATTTCTTGCAATAAGTATGTGAGTTCTTTATGACTAATGTGAGTACATGGATTATATGCACTCTCACCCTTCCACCTTTCTAGCCACTCTAGTGCCACGTAATATTCGCCGGTGCATAAAACCCTACTTTTACCGTCCATAAAACAGCCACCATATCTACCTATTATGGCATTTCCATAGCCATTCCGAGATATATTGCCATGTAACTCCACCGTTCCGTTTGTTATGACACGCTTCATCATTGTCATATTGCTTTGCATGATAATGTAGTTGACATAGTATTTGTGGCAAAGCCACCATTCATTTCATACATGTCACTCTTGGCTATTGCACATCCCGGTACACCGTCGGAGGCATTCATATAGAGTCATATCCTTGTTCTAAGTATCAAGTTGTAATATCGAGTTGTAAGTAAATAAAATTGTGATGATCATCATTATTAGAACATTGTCCCATGTGATGTTATCAAAAATAAAAGAGGCCAATGAAGCCCAAATAAACAAAAGAGGCTAAAGAAGCCCAACAAAAAAAGAGAGACAAAGAGAGAAGGGACAATGTTACTATCTTTTTCGACACTTGTGCTTTGAAGTAGCACCATGTTCCTCATAACAGAGAGTCTCCTATGTTGTCACTTTCATATATCACTAGTGGGAATTTTTCATTATAGAACTTGGCTTGTATATTCCAACGATGGGCTTCCTCAAATGCCCTAGGTCTTCATGATCAAGCAAGTTGATGCACACCCACTAGTTGTCTTTTTGAGCTTTCATACACTTATAGCTCTAGTGCATCCGTTACATGGCAATACCTACTCACTCGCATTAATATCGATTGATGGACATCTCCATAGTCCATTGGTTTGCCTAGTTGTTGTGAGAATTTCTCCCACCTATTGTCTATTACCACCTCCATTCCACCCATAGTGCTATTTCCATGCCTCGCGCTCATATATTGCGTGAAGAGTTGAAAAAAGGCTTGGAAAAGTAAAGCGTGAAAGCAATTGCTCCGCTAACTCCGGGATGGGCATGAGGGGTGTTTTGTGTTAAGAAAAGGGAGCGTAAGGACTATATGATTTGTAGGGATAACGTTCTTTAGCCATGTTATTTTTGAAGCATTATAGATTGCCTTTAGTATGATTAAAGTATTATTATTTTGATATTGAGAAACTTTTCATTTGAGTCTTATGGATCTGAACATTTATGCCACCATAAAGAATATTGCATTGATAAATATGTTGGGTAGCATTCCACTTCAAAAATTCTGTTTTTATCATTACCTACTCGAGGACGAGCATAAATTAAGCTTGGGGATGCTTGATACGTCTCCAACGTATCTATAATTTTTTATTGTTCCATGCTATTATATTATATATCTTGGATGTTTTATATGCATTTATATGCTATTTTATATTATTTTTGGGCTTCACCTATTAACCCAGAGCCCAGTGCTAGTTTCTGTTTTTTTCCTTCTTTTTGAGTTTCAAGGAAAAGGAATATCAAACGGAGTCCAAACGGAATGAAACTTTTTCGAGATTTTTCTTGGGCCAGAAGACACCAGATGGACTTGGAGTACACGCCAGGGGATCTGCGAGGCGGCCACAAGGGTGGAGGGCGCGCCAAGGGGGCTAGGGCGCGTCCCCCTACCTTGTGGGCCCCACGTGCCTCTCGTGACCTACTTCTTCTGTCTATGAATTCACATGTATTCCACAAACATCAGAGGGAGGATCGAAAACCCTTTTTTTCCACCGTAACCTTTTGTTCCCGCAAGATCCCATCTGGAGGCCTTTTCCGGTACCCTTCCGGAGGGGGAATCAACCACGAAGGGCATCTATATCAACCCTATTACCCTTCTGATGAAGTGTGAGTAGTTTACCACAGACCTACGGGTCCATAGCTAGTAGCTAGATGGCATCTTCTCTCTCTTTGATCCTCAATAGCATGTTCTCCTCGTTGTTCCTAGAGATCTATATGATGTAACATTCTTTTGCGGTGTGTTTGCTAAGATTCGATGAATTGTGGGTTTATGATCAGATTATCAATGAATATTATTTGAGTCTTTTCTGAATTCTTATATGCATGATCTAATATCTTATTAATTCTCTTTGAATTATATGTTTTGTTTGGCCAACTAGATTGATATTTCTTGCAATGGGAGAAGTGCTTTGCTTTGGGTTCAATATTGCGGTACTCAATCCCAGTGACAGAAAGGGACATGACTTGTATTGCATTGTTGCCATGGAGGATAACAAGATGGGGTTTTCATCATATTGCTTGAGTTAATTCCGCTACATCATTTCGTCTTGCTTAAGGCATTACTCTGTTCTTGTGAACTTAATACTCTAGATGCAGAATCGTTTCGGTCGATGCGTGGAGTAATAGTGGTAGATGCAGGCAGGAGTCGGTGTACTTGTCTTGGACGTGGTGCCTTTATTCATGATCATTGCCTTAGATGTCTTCATAATTATTCGCTTTTCTATCAATTGCTTCGCAATAATTTGTTCACCCACCGTAATATTTGCTATCGTGAGAGAAGCCTCTAGTGAAACCTATGGCCCCCGGGTCTATTTTACATCTTATAAGTTTCGGATCTACAATTTTGCAATCTTTAAATTACCAATCTATGAACCAAAAACCCCCAAAATATTTACTTTACTTGTTCATCTATCTCTATCGGATCTCACTTTTTCAAATAACCTAGAAGGGATTGACAACCCCTTTATAGCGTTAGGTGCAAGTTGTTTGATTGTTTGAGCAGGTATTTGGCGACTTGTTTGTAATCTCCTACTGGATTGATACCTTGGTTCTCAAAACTGAGGGAAATACTTACTTCACTTTGCTACATCTCCCTTTCCTCTTCAAGGGAAATACCGACTCAAACTCGGGAAAGTAGAGAGGAAGCAAGATTTCTGGCGCAATTGTCGGGGAGATCTACACCAAGTCAAGACCCACCAAGTACCTTTTATTAAACTCTCATCTCTCGCATTTACATTATTTGCCATGCGCCTTCTATTTGATTGCATCTTTAATTGCTAAAATATTTTGATATGGATCACCTCAAAATTTTCTACCTAGATCATCTTTGATCCATATGTGCTCGTCCTAAAACCCCAACTAGTTTAGTTGAGGTAAGATCCTTAGATGATCATTCTCATTTTGTGCATCTTCGTTTGTCAGAAAAAGGGAGACTTTTATGGCATCAAATAAACAGTTTATTGTGTTGTTCTTGGAATCTTTGTGAGATTTATGATTATACTTGATGCTCTAAGGACCCTAAAAACACCTTCTCTACCTATGCGAGTTTAACGATAATGAAATCTTATCTTCTTATCAAAAGGGTGTTTATAGTTACTATGATATCGAACAAATTGAAGAATTTGTTGCTTTTAAGGGTGCTTATGAAGTTGCTTTTTGACTGAAAATTATGATATTACTCTTTACAAATCTGAAAATTTTGACATACTTAAATATTGCTATCAAAACTATGCTCACAATGCCTATGTTAAGGAATTTATTGAGAGAATGACCACTGCTTTGGAAGAAAATAATTTCATGCTTGAATTTATTGATAATTATGATTTCTATGATTTGACTAAAATATCCCTTGATGAACGTGATGCTTGCTCTTCTTTTGCCCATGATGCCAATATTGATGGAGATGAATTTGCTATAGTTCCTTAAGTTAAACATGAGATTATTGCTATTGCACCCATACTTGATAGTTCCTTGAATTAAAATCATGATTGCAATGATGTTAATATAAATCTTATCAATTATGCTAATGATATGCAAAACCATAAACTTCGGGATGCTATTTTTTCTATGTCCACTACTTGTTGCAAAAATCATGATTGGGGAGATTCTTCTTATGATCATGAAAATTTATTTAAGCCCCGTGATGAATATGAGATTAATAATAATGTTTGCAATGATATAGAAGTTGGGTTTGGAAGAGTGTCAACTTTAGATCCCACATATTTTGAGAATTTTCAATCTTTTGGAATTTTTGACAAAAGTGGGTTTGGAGAGGTCATGACTTTTGTTAATGTTGATCCCACTATTTTGGTAGAGTGTCAACTTCATATGCATGCGGATAGTGTTGAGAATATGTTTTGTGATAGCTATATTGTTGAATTTTCTTATGATCCTACATGCAATTATTATGAGAGACGAAAATATGGTTGTAGAAATCTTCATGTTACTAAATTACCTCTCTTCATGTTGAGATTGATCTTGTTTTCTTTTTCTTCCTTTCATATGCTAGATACTGCTTGTCTCGATTTGTTTTCCTATAAAATACCTATGAATAGGAAGTATGTTAGACTTAAATGTAATTTTAACCAGCTATATGATGCTATTTTTTGTGCTTCAAGTCTTATCTTTCATGTGAGCATCATCAAAATTAAATAATGCCTAGCTAAAGGTGTTGAACAATAGCGTTTGTTGGGAGGCAACCCAATTTTATTTTTGTTTTTTACTTTTTGGTTCTGTTTTGCAAGTTTTACACACTATTACTTCTGTAGTGATTGTGTTTTGGTGTTTTAATTAGTGTTTGAGCCAAGTAAGACCTTTGTGATGGCTTACGGCGATCGTTGATTTGATTTTGCTGAAAAACTGAAACTTTTACGCCCAGTGCAGAAAATTCAATAAATCACTGGAACGTCAAAACCTTCTGAAAGTTTCACACAAAACTAGTATACAAATTTCCCACATTGTCCGATTGTTTCAGAATTTTTAGAGTTACATAAGTGTGCAAAGTTTTCAGATTGGTACAGAATGTTATGTTTTGACAGATTCTGTTTTTATGTTGTCTGCTTATATTGATGCATCTATGGCTAGTATCGTGGGGCGGGGGTATGAAACATGGAGAAGTTGAAATACAGTAGATATTACATCAATATAAAATTAGAATAAGATCACAACAGTACCTTGAGTGGTTATTTGCTTTGTTTTACCAACGAAGCTCACGAGATTTTATGTTCTGTTTTGTGTTGTGAAGGTTTCAAGTTTGGGGTAAGGATTTGATGGACTATGGAATAAAGAGTGCCAAAAGCCTAATCTTGGGGATTCCCAAGGCACCCCAAGGTAAAACTCAAGGACGGCCAAGAGCCTAAGCTTGGGGATGCCCCGGGAAGGCATCCCCTGTTTCGCCTTCATCCATTGGTAACTTTACTTGAGATGTAGCGTAGCGGTAGTTTTCCCTTGGCAAAGATACCAAGGATCGAATCCCGTGAGACTCCGAGGGTCGACAAGAAGGTATCAATAGCGCCAGAGACTTTTGCTTTGACAGGACCTGCAGACAGATACAAATAACTTTGCTCCCAACGAGTACAGAGAGGTTGGCAATCCCTCCGGCCTTGTCGTTTACAAAGGATCAAACGCAAGAGATAATAGTGATAGGTATGACTGCAACTAGTAAATAAGAACAGGAAGTAAATAGCGGGTGTGATCAGTGATGGTAATATGGACCGGGGTCCCATGATGTTCACTAGTGATGTCTCTCTCCCAAAAGACGATAAAACAGCTAAGCGAGGTAAACAAATTACAGCTCGACAATTGACAGGATTATGTGCGCAAACCAATGCGAACTATGCTGCAAAGAAAGGTAGAGGCTCAAAAGCATGGGCGGTACGCCAAGGCAAGTAGACCGAAATCCATCTGCATCTACTACTAATCATCCACCTTGAGATATCTATCCAGAACATCTCGTTGGTATTAAGTTGCGAGTCCCACCCATAGTGTAAACTCAAAGCAACAGACAACTGCATTAAAAGAACTTTGCATAAAGTAAACAATCCTTGCACCCGCAAGTACAAGCACCGTTGTTTTCCCCCTTGTGGCAACAGCACATCCCCTAGACTCATGTTTCTGTCACTCAAGCTAGTCATCGAGGGGCATGAACCCACAATCAAGCATAACGTTCCCTCTTGGAGTTACTACCTACTACTCGGCCAAAGCAATAAATAGCAACGGAGAACATGCAAGAATTACTCAAGAACATAAATATAAAAGAGGTGAATCAAATATATTACTCACACACAATCTGAACATAACCTCATAATCCATCGGATCCCAGCAAACTCAGCATAGCAACAACATAAAGATTACATATGTGCCTCGATCATGTAGGGCAGCTCACGAGGTCTAATCGATGAAGAACAAAAAGGGGAGGAGAACATCACATAGCTCCTGGTCATGGACCCATGGTCCAAGGGGGACTACTCACAACTCATCCGGGAAGCGTCCATGGTGGTGGAGAAGCTCCCGGTGGTGGTTCTCCCCTCCGGCAGGGTGCCGGGAAGAGTTCTCCTGGTGCTCCCGATCTTGGAAGCGCGGCGGCGGCGGAACAGATATGAGATCGCGAAAAAGGGTTCCGTCCTCGAGGGTTTCGGGACGCGATGTAAATATATGCCAAAGGGGGTCACCAGAGGAGGTAAGTGGGGCCCAGGCGCCCCCCGGCGCGGCCAGGAGGGGGGCCGCGTGGGCAGGCCGCCTGGGCTGCCCCTGGCTCCCCTCTGGCCCCACTTCTAGCGCGTGGAAGCTTCTGGAGCGCTGCTTTTTTATATATATTTTCCCGGAATTTTTCTGGCAAATTAAGTAATGGGAAAACCTGAAATACAAAAATAGAAGAAAATAGAAACTGGCACTGGGGTGCACTGAGTTAATAGGCTAGTCCAAATATGATCAAAAGTGTATGGAAGTGCATAAATATCATAGCAATATCACACAAAAGAGGCATGGAGCAAGCAGAAATTATAGATACGTTTTGGACGTATCAACATCCCCAAGCTTAATTCCTGCTCGTCCTCGAGTAGGTAAATGATAACAAGCATAATTTTTGTGGTGACATGCTACCAAAGAATCTTTCACAGTCACATGACAAATGCTTACTGAGATAATGAATCTTTAGTAATTAAGTTGCCTCATGAGAATATCACAAAGAACTGAAAGTTTTACAATATGATACTGAAACACCCAATAGATTTGTAGTGAGCATGGTGTGCAAACATGACAAAGTGATACCTCGCTTGCCCCCTTTAGTGAAGCAAAACATAAATGCAGGAGCACCTCCGAAGTTTAAGTGACGACTAGATACAATGATTTCAGAATAAGCGATATCATAATCATGCAGAAGACAATGGTACTTTGGGACAATGCACATTACACTCAGAATGACAATCATGCTCTCAATAGTTGGTGCTTTGAAGAAAGAAGGTGGAGACTCTCGAACCGTGGATTTTGATGGCAAGGTTGAAAACCCGTGGTTGGAAGCAAAGACTAAACATGTATCAGAGCTCTTGGTTTTAACAAATAGAGGTAAAAATGATTTTTGGGCGATGCATATTTCGTCAACGAATGCTAGTAGATAACTCAATTACTTCTCGAGCTGGACAAGTTTCGAGGAACAGCTCCCGCACGGGGACGATCACATCCCCTTAATCTCCTTTGATTATCACTGCCAAAAGTTTTCTGATTTCTCATGAACAAAGCGTGAAGGAGGGTTTGTTTGTTGTATTTTTTTATGAGCCGGGCGCACTCATGCCAGTTCCTTTTCATATTAGGGGTTTGCAGATTAGACATGCAATCCCGGGGTAAAACTTGTCCAACTTAAAAAGATCATGAATTAACTACTACTTCCTCATGAGCTAAAACAGAGGCACAGAAGAGAAATGCTTTTGAATAATTTTGAGATGGTACAAGAAAGTCTTCGTTAGGAATGGCAAGTAAATACCATATATAGGAAGGTATGGTGGACTCATATGGCATAACTGGTTTCAAGGATTTCGGATGCACAAGCAGTCAGTCCGCTTAGTACAGGTGAAGGTTAGCAAAAGACTGGGAGCGGCCAACTAAGAGAGCAATGACGGCCATAATCATGCAGAGCGACAAAGCAACATTGAATCGGGCATGGAAGTTATATCGCTACTCAGAAATTAAAGATCATCAAGGCTTGATAGACTTTCTTTACAGTCTTAAATATGCGTGAGCATATGCCAAGTCAATCAAAATAAATTCTTGGAGGAAGATATCACTAAACCATACCACATCATAGGCAAACAAATCATGCTGGTACTTCAATAACACATTAAGAACCCCCAGCTATTTGAGACTAACCATAAGAAAACATGAACTATTAAGCACCATTATGCACATAGCATTTTTATCATAGACATATCAACCAGTGCCACAGAAGCCAACTCTCTTAACAAGATAAGCATGATAACTCAAGAGAGTTCCAGAAGCAACCAACTAAACAAAAGCTCTTTAAAAAGAAAAGCATGAAAACTAAGAGCTAAACATGACAGTAGCTATTGAAAGAACATACACGGCAAAGATAAGCATGAAAATCCTATGTTATGTTCTAGGTTGAAGTGGAGCGTGTTTCTCTCCCACACAAAGAAAGCTGGGTTCTAACTCGTTATGAACAGCAAGCAAAGCTAAAGAAAACTAAAAAGGAAACTAAAAGCAAGACGCTCCAAGCATAGCACATAATGCATGAAGTAATTAAAATATAGTGGAACGAAAGACGAACTGATAATTGTTGATGGAGAAGGGGATGCACGGGGGCATCCCCAAGCTTAGACGCTTGAGTCTTCTTGAATATTTCTTGGGGTGCATGGGGGCATCCCCAAGCTTGAGCGTTTGACCCTCCTGAATCTTTTTATCATCTTCCCTCGCACACTTGAAAACTCCCTTCATACATAACTCATCATAATCTGATTAGCGAGGTTAGTACCCATAATAAAACAATTTTTCCTTGCTGTAAATAAAGATAATCTTGAAGATCTACTGTTTCTCAAGATTGCCAAAAGGTTTTTGCAAAGAAAAAGCAAGCTCAAGGTTTGCAAAACGAAGAAAAGGCAAAACAGGACAGAATTTGTGAAAAACAGACCAGCGGGTAGTAAATAATTTTTTCGGGGCACTTCTGCAACTCAAATCAATAAACTTAGAACAGACGCCCGAAAGCCAATTGTAAAGAGCACGCTGTCGAAAAAATTCAGAACAAAAATATGATCTGGTGATTTTATACGAATTTTTCTGTCCAAGGACAGAATCTGTTTCCTGTACTGCACGTCACAACTTTTGAACTTTCTTGCAATCGGAGGCTAAACTTGGCACAAAGCTGAAAAGAGAAGATACAATGATGTTGCTACAGTAGTAACAAACATCAAGACCACTAAAACTGAAAGAACAAACTGAAAGCAAAGATAACAAGGGTTGTCTCCCTAGAGCTCTTTCTTTATAGCCATAAAGATAGGCTTAAGACTTTAGTGATGCTCTCGTAGGAATAAGAGTTGAAGAACAAAAGAGACAATCAAGTAGCAAATACCAAACACATTTAAGCCTAACATGCTTCCTATGCATAGGAATATTGCAATAGAATAATTCATTGAAGCACAAAGCAACTAGCATAGGAAGGCAAAACAAGCATAACTTCAAAATATTCACCATAAAGAGAGGAAACTTCTTATTATTAAGATATTTAGAACCATGTCTCCCTCTCTCAATATAAATTTCAGTGGCATCATGGATGAACTCAACAATATAACTATCACATAAGGCATTATTTCCATGATCCAAAAGCATAAAAGTGTAATTACTCTTCATATAAGCAAAATCTTTCTTATTAGGAATAGTGAGAGTAAGATTATCATAACCATCATGGTAATCATCGTATTTAGGAGGCATAATATCATCAAAATGTAAATTTTCTCCTCAAAAGTTGGGGGACTAAAAATATCATGTTCATCAAACGTGTCATCCCCAAGCTTAGAGCTTTCCATGTCATTAGCAATATCGATATTTAAAGAAAGCATACTAATAACATCACCACCATCATGATTGTTATGCAAATAATAAAGTTCCATAGGTTTTTTTAATTTTCTCTTCAAACACATCATGTCCCAAAGCAAGGTAGAGCTTATAAAGCTCTCTCATATTTTTGTTGTTTTCCATTAAGCAAAACTAGTGAAAATAAAAACAAGAAACAAATAGATTTAATTGTAAACAAAAAGATTTAATAGACACCATTAGATGTCTAGAGATCACAAAAACTGAAAGGTAAACTAACAAGACTAAAAAGCAAAGATAAAAGATAGCGTGCAACTCCCCTATCTTGAAGAGTGGAGTCCCCGGCAACGGCGCCAGAAAACTTTGCTTGATGGCTTCTCGCCCCTCGTTGGTTACCCCAAGTGGAAGGTTTGAGATGTAGTGTAGCGGTAGTTTTCCCTTGGCAAAGATACCAAGGATCGAATCCCGTGAGACTCCGAGGGTCGACAAGAAGGTGTCAATAGCGCCAGAGACTTTTGCTTTGACACGACCTGCACACAGATACAAATAACTTTGCTCCCAACGAGTACAGAGAGGTTGTCAATCCATCCGGCCTTGTCGTTTACAAAGGATCAAACGCAAGAGATAATAGTGATAGGTATGACTGCAACTAGTAAATAAGACAGGAAGTAAATAGTGGGTGTGATCAGTGATGGTAATATGGACCGGGGTCCCATGATGTTCACTAGTGATGTCTCTCTCCCAAAAGAAAATAAAACAGCTAAGCGAGGTAAACAAATAACAGCTGGGCAATTGACAGGATTATGTGCGCAAACCAATGCTAACTATGCTGCAAAGAAAGGTAGAGGCTCAAAAGCATGGGCGATACGCCAAGGCAAGTAGACCGAAATCCATCTGCATCTACTACTAATCATCCACCTTGAGATATCTATCCAGAACATCTCGCTGGTATTAAGTTGCGAGTCCCACCCATAGTGTAAACTCAAAGCAACAAACAACTGCATTAAAAGAACTTTGCGTAAAGTAAACAATCCTTGCACCCGCAAATACAAGCACTGTGTTTTCCCCCTTGTGGCAACAGCACATCCCCTAGACTCATGTTTCTGTCACTTAAGCTAGTCATCGAGGGGCATGAACCCACAATCAAGCATATCGTTCCCTCTTGGAGTTACTACCTACTACTCGGCCAAAGCAATAAATAGCAACGGAGAACATGCAAGAATTACTCAAGAACATAAATATAAAAGAGGTGAATCAAATATATTACTCACACACAATCTGAACATAATCTCATAATCCATCGGATCCCAGCAAACTCAGCATAGCAACAGCATAAAGATTACATATGTGCCTTGATCATGTAGGGCAGCTCACGAGGTCTAATCGATGAAGAACAAAGAGGGGAGGAGAACATCACATAGCTACTGGTCATGGACCCATGGTCCAAGGGGGACTACTCACAACTCATCCGGGAAGCGTCCATGGTGGTGGAGAAGCTCCCGGTGGTGGTTCTCTCCTCCGGCAGGGTGCCGGGAGGAGTTCTCCTGGTGCTCCCGATCTTGGAAGCGCGGCGGCGGCGGAACAGAGATGAGATCGCGAAAAAGGGTTCCGTCCTCGAGGGTTTCGGGACGCGATGTAAATATATGCCAAAGGGGGTCACCAGAGGAGGTAAGGGGGGCCCAGGCGCCCCCCCCCCCCGGCGCGGCCAGGAGGGGGGCCGCGTGGGCAGGCCGCCTGGGCTGCCCCTGGCTCCCCTCTGGCCCCACTTCTGGCGCGTGGAAGCTTCTGGAGCGCTGATTTTTTATATATTTTTCCCGGAATTTTTCTGGCAATTTAAGTAATGGGAAAACGTGAAATACAAAAACAGCAGATAACAGAAACTGGCACTGGGGTGCACTGAGTTAATAGGTTAGTCCAAATATGATCAAAAGTGTATGGAAGTGCATAAATATCATAGCAATATCACACAAAAGAGGCATGGTGCAAGCAGAAATTATAGATACGTTTTGGACGTATCAGGCCACAAGGGTGGAGGGCGCTCCAAGGGGGGTAGGGCGCGCACCCTACCTTGTCGGCCCCTCGTGCCTCCCCTGACCTACTTCTTCCGCCTATAAATTAACATATATTCCAGAAACATCAGTGGGAGGATCGAAAACCACTTTTCCGCCGCCGTAACCTTCTGTTACTGCAAGATCCCATCTGGAGGCCTTTTCCGGTACTCTGTCGGAGGGGGAATCAACCACGGAGGGCATCTACATCAACCCTATTACCCTTCCGATGAAGTGTAGAGTAGTTTACCACAGACCTATGGGTCCATATAGCTACTAGCTAGATGTCTTATTCTCTCTCTTTGATCCTCGATACCATGTTCTCCTCGTTATTCTTGGAGATCTATCTGATGTACTATTCTTTTGCGGCGTGTTTGCCAAGATCCGGTGAATTTTGGGCTTATGATCAGATTATCTATGAATATTATTTGAGTCTTTTCTGAATTCTTATATGCATGATCTAATATCTTCATAATTCTCTTCGAATTATCTGGGTTTTTTGGCCAACTAGATTGATATTTCTTGGAATGGGAGAAGTGCTTTGATTTGGGTTCAATTTTGCGGTGCTCAATCCCAGTGACAGAAAGGGACATGACACGTATTGTATTCTTGCCATCGAGGATAACAAGATGGGATTTTCATAATATTGCTTGAGTTAATTCCACTACATTATGTCATCTTGCTTAAGGAGTTACTATGTTCCTATGAACTTAATACTCTAGATGTAGAATCGTTTCGGTCGATGTGTGGAGTAATAGTAGTAGATGGAGGCAGGAGTCGGTCTACTTGTCTCGGACGTAATGCCTATATTCATGATCATTGCCTTAGATATCTTCATAATTATTCGCTTTTCTATCAATTGCTTGGCAGTAATTTTTTCACCCACCATAATATTTGCTACAATGAGAGAAGCCACTAGTGAAACCTATGCCCCCCCCCCCGGGTCTATTTTACATCTTATAAATTTCAGATCTACTATTTTGCAATCTTTTACTTTTCAACCTATAAACCAAAAACCCAAAAATATTTACTTTACTTGTTCATCTATCTCTATCGGATCTCACTTTTGCAAATAACCTAGAAGGGATTGGCAACCCCTCTATAGCGTTGGGTGCAAGGTGTTTGATTGTTTGTGCAGGTATTTGGCGACTTGTGTGTAATCTCCTACTGGATTGATACCTTGGTTCTCAAAACTGAGGGAAATACTTACTTCACTTTGCTGCATCTCCCTTTCATCTTCACGGGAAATACCAACACAAACTCTGGAAAGTAGCGAGGAAGCATCATGCACCACCCTGGTGCTCTCGGCTCGACGTGGTCAACGTGGTCAACGAACGACATCCATCGGAAGAGGACTATACATGCAGAGGATGACAGCTGGGTCCATGGGCGTACGCAAGGAAGTGCCTCCTTATTATGCGCAAAATAATGATTCCTCCACTTGACAGCAGGGACCCACCGGAAGGGCCTCTTTATTTCGTGAAAAAACGTTCCTCCCGCTAATAGCTCGGACCCACCAGCTATATATTCGCACGCAAGGAACTGCCTCCTTATTACGCACAAAAAAATGAATACTACCCCTGCTATCTGGGACCCACCATAGTTGGAGGCTGACTTGTGGGCCTACTAAGTTGACACGGACGGAAGGCTTTGTCAACTTAGTTAATAATGAACGATTCTAGCTCCAGTGAGCGTACGATGTCCATCCAACGGTCATAGTGCTTCTTCAACCTCTGTCTTCTTGCTCCAGCCGCACAAACCAGCGCCGGTCGTGTCGCCTACTCCTGCTTCCCGTGGCCGGCTCTACTGCCGCGCAGGCCTCACTACCCCACCCTACTCCCATTCCTGGCCTGGCCATCCATGTACTCACCCAGGCCTGCTGTTATTCTCCGGCAACGACAGCCTCACACTGCAGCTCAACCAGTAAACCCTCGTACGCCCCTCCGCGTGGCAAACAACTACTGAGTCTTCCACGGTTATGTGTCATTCCTTTCCTAGGCCTCGTCGTCATCAACCGCCTTGGTGCACTCGGTGTGGCGTGGTTAACGTGGTTAACGAATGACTTACATTAGAAGAGGATTGTACATGGAGAGGCTGACAGCTGGGTCCACGGCCGCAGCAAGGAAGTGCCTCCTTATTACGCGCAAAAATAATGATTCCTCCACATGATAACAGGGACCTACCGAAAGGGCTCTCTATTTTGTCTTAGCTGTATTTTGTGAAAAAAAAGGTTTTTCCCCTGACGGCTCGGACCCACCACTATATCTTCGGACTCAAGGAAAGTGTCTCCATATTAGGCGCGGAAAAAATTGAATGCCCCCTGACAGCTCGGACCAACCATCAATAACTTCGCACGCAAGGAAGTGCCTCCTTATCCTCCCTGACAGCTGGGATCCACCTGGTCGAAGCATACGTAGCATTGTCATTCTGGTCAGAAACGTGTATGTACATACTGGTTGATCGGTATCTCTGCAACGATGAACCATGGACGAGCAAGCAGCGGCACGTATAGTAGTAGATCCCCCGACGTAGCAGTTCAGGCAGTCCCTTCAAAACCGTGTATACGTATGTACAGCCAGAGGGCAAAAAATATGGCTACGTACATACATACGGGCGGAGTCTCGAAAGCGTACTCGCGCATACGTACGGCAGCAATGGCGTCATGTTCATCGGTAGCCAACCGGCAGGGTCAGAACAGAGAAACAACATCGTGTTCATCGGAAGGCAACCGGCATGGACGGTACAGCCGAAACCTGGTGTGGCGTACCGCAAAACGGAGGGAAACGGCCTTCTGCACGAGAGCGTAAGATTGAAATAGGGTCATGTTCATTGGGAAGGGTCTGGCATACCGCAAAATGGAGGAAACAACCTTCTGCTCGACCGACTACAGTAGAAACGAGATACTGTTCATCGGGATTGGTCTGGCGTACCACAAAACGGAGCAAACAGACTTGTGTTGGAGCGCTACGGTCGAAATGGGGGTCCTGTTCATCAGGAGGGGAGTGGCATCCTGCAAAACGGGACTCCACGGGCTACTGTTCACCCACCATCGATTTCCTCCAGCCTCCACCTACACTGTTTATCCATCGTGTCTTCCTCTACCTCCACCGGCTACTGTTCAACCAGCCCTCCACGGGGTCCTCTTCACCCAACCAACCCTCCACCGGCTACTATTCAACCAGCCCTCCATGGGGTCCTGTTCATACACCCCAACGCCGAGGTTGTGGCGGCCTCGTCTCAGGGTCCTATTCATCCGGCGGTAACCACAATGGCCTACTACCACGGGGTCCTGTTCATCGAACCCCCGTCGGGAACTGTTTATCCAACCCCAACCACGTATGCCTTGACTCGTTCATCCAACCCCACGTTCATTGTTCATCAAGAGGCAGCAGCTGGTTCGGTCAGCTTAAGTAAGCAGCCGTAGCGATCGATCGAGTTCAGTTAGCAGCGATAGCGAAGGAATCACTCAGGTTCAGTTAGTAGCCAAGGGATTGATCGCTTGGGTTCAGTAACGTAGCTAGTGCAATCGCTCGGGTTTAGTAAGTGAACGCCTTGCTCGGGTTCAGTTAGAGCCCAATGCCTCGCACATACACACGACGTGTACGAGAGAAACGCGCAAACCTCCGTGCATTTCTCCGCCCCGACCACCCACCGTAACCGAGAACTCCCCGAAATTTTCCCTGCCCTCGCTTCTACCATGATTTTTTCCATCATGGATGGCCCAAATAATGTCATGCAGGTGCATCTCCGGTCCGCCCAGGACGAAAAGCCCATTTTCTATCATAGAAGTAGGAGCCCACCACATCTATGATGATACCGGTTTTTGTCATAACTAGCGGGTCAACCCGCGCAATTGCGTGACTAGAGTTGATTTTTCAATAAATAATATGTCTTTGCTATTTTTCTTAATAGTGTTACTAAATCTCAGTCGACTGAGACTTCATTATGCCTCAGCGATGTTATATTCGTGTGATTTTATATGAGATCCATTCAATTTTATTCTGATATTCTCTTTCTATATTACATGTTACCTCATTTACCCGAGGCTTGATTAAGTCTTAATCGATTGATACCTGAGAAAACCCTTTTTCTTAATCATATATACCTGCATTTATCATTTTTGGACATTGTATAGAAGTATATAATTATTGTATTTTCTTTAAAGATAATTATTGCCAGTTGAACACCTCCATATGCATTGCCCTTTTCATAACATTCTTTGTGTTTAAGTTACCTCGGTCTATTAGCTTAGTTCTCTAAGCATTTATTTGCAATCAATGTCTGGCACTTTTCTATTTGTCTATTTTTACTATATGGTCCTAATCCATCCCGAAATACTGGAAGACGTAGGAAGAAAAAAATTATGTGCTACTTCCTACCTTCGCCCCTAAATATATGTAAGACGTTTATCTATTCAATACAAAGTTAGTAGCTAATGCCCAACTGCGTTAGAAAAGAAAATTCTAGGATTGAAAAATTAAATAGTTTTTTTTTACAAATGGAGGAGGATCCCCGGCCACTGCATCTGGACGATGCATGCATCCACTTTATTAACTATTCAGACAAAACCTTACAAAGTAATACAACAGTCAGACTAAAGCCACCGTCTAGGCAACATCCGTTGCTACTTCTATCCATGTGATGAAGGGATGCTGATAGTCTGGGCCTAATACCAAAACAGACCTCGCAGCTAGACCTACCATCTAAGACCTGAGGTCCCAATCAGGACGCCTGTTGGGTATGGCCACCTACCAATCCGGCGCACTTCTCAACCAGGACGCCTGCCGGGTATGAGTCCGCCGCAGCCACCAGCCACCAATCCATCTTAAGTGTTGTACTGCTGCATCGACCTTGGCCGGTCTAGCTACTGTCGACGCCACCACGACGCCAGACAGTGCCACCTCCCTGCGCGAGTCCATCTCCGCGCATCATACGTCGAGTCTTCACGGCGCCATGCCGCCGAGATCCGCCGCCATCAATGTGTAAGCTGAAGCACCGCTCCACCAAAAAGCCTTCCACTGGTCCCTCGGTCCATGTACACCTCCACGAATGATGCCCCCAAGAGGGAAACGACACCATAGCACCGTCATCAGATGATCTACTGATCTAGGGTTTCCCCCGAAGGTAGCATAGAGTGGCCTTGAACTTCTCCACGGCGATGCCTTCAAGAAGGGAACGACGTAGACAGCGCTGCCACCGCCAACCTTGACAGCTAGCCGAGAGCAGGTTTTCACCCAGATCGTTTTGAAGATCCTCCCTCAAGCATCTCGTGCACGGACTGCCGCCAACTTTGTCGGGGACTGGACGAAAGGGATCCAGGCCGCCGCCACCTGACCGGTCATGGCACCACCATGGAACCTACAGCCGGCGCCGCCAGGCCCACCGCGCTCGCCTGTAGATGCACACCGGAACCGTCGGCCCGCCCAAGCCCATCTGGGCAAGACGAGATCGGTGATCTCGGTCGCCGCCATAGGGGCCACTCCGCCGTGGAGAGGTTGCGCCTTCGCTGACACCGCCGTCACGCATGTCGTAGGGATCCCGACGCTCCTTTCCGCCAGATCTGCATCGAACGATGCGCCACCGCCGCCCAGAAAAAACACCACCACCGCGCGAGGGATAAGGCCCTGCCACCGCCATCATAGGCGAGGCTTCACCGGTGAGACCTCAGGCCGCAGTAGGGCGGAGGAGGCGAGGAGAGGGGGCCTAGGGCCGGCGACGTGGTCGCCTCCCGTGTCGCCTAGGGTTGGCGACGCGGGGGTGGGTGCGTTTGGGATGACTTACCAGGTAATATATAAAAAACCCCGCTAGAAGTCCGCTCGCACGCCGTCGATGCAATCGTCAGAGAGCAGCGCTTGAAAAACAGAATTGGGGGAAGCGGTAGGAACCGACACACATTTTAATCTATTTTGCATCTCATTAAAAATGTATTTTGCATATGTACGGCTATAGTACCATTCAGCCCTTTCCCCATTCTCAATCTCCTCTCCTTACTTTTTCTCCATTCCATACCTGATCCAAGAAAAGAGTGTGACGACGATGAACCCTACGGGAAGGGGATCGATCGCACGGAGAAAAATAGGGAGTAGGTGAGGAGAGCAGGAGGGGAGGTAGACGAAGGGGACGAGAAAGAGAGTCATCCAGTATTTTCTCATTGCATACCCAGTCCACTGATACACGATAAGTTAAGTACCCCACTATAGGCCACGGGCGGCCCAATACATCCATGGGCTTCTGCCCACTTTCTTACGGCCCAATCCTTCTCTCCTCACCTATTACATGTCCACTGATACACTTGTATCAGGTGTATCAGGTGTGACAGTTGCCCCGCCTTGAGCGGCAGCATCGTCCTTCTAGCAAGGTGCCGTTGGGTAGCGAATGTGAAGCACGTTGTAGTCCTCCCACGTTGATGATGCTGGAGACAGAGATGACCACTGAACATGCACCTAAACCCCCGAGCTATTGCCTTTCTCGACCATCCGTCAATCCAGGACGGCCACGGGTTGGACTAGAGCCGCCGTGAGGTCTGACGCACGAGGCAGCTCGGAGAAGACCGGTGAGTAGTCCGGTGTGAAAGGCTTCAGCTGTGACACATGGAAAACTGGATGGATGCGGCTGTTGTCCGGTGGTTGGAGCTTGTATGCCATGACGCCAATGCGTTGGACGACAGTGAACGGCCCGAAGAACTTGTAGGCAAGCTTGGGGCAGGGGCGATTAGCCACCGTAGATTGCGCGTACGGCTGAAGCTTGAGTAGCACTTGATCACCTTCCACGAACGAGTGATCCATCCTGTTCTTGTCTGCCTTCTGTTTGACACGATTCTGGGCGCGCGCAAGCTATGCCCGGAGGGCGTCTGTATGCGTGGCCCAATCGAGCTCTGAGCTCGTTTCCATTGGCAATTGTGCGGCGAGCGTTGGCAGTCCTCCAAAATTGGGCTCCTTCCCATACAGTGCCTGAAAGGGTGAGGTGTTGACCGAGGAATGATAGGTAGTATTGTACCAGAATTACACCGTCAAGAGCCGCTTGCGCCTCTTGGACGGTGTATCATGGGCGGCGCGTCGCAAGTACATCTCCAAGCATTGGTTCACGTGCTCGCTTTGGCCAACAGTTTGTGGGTGGTACGCCATGGAGTAGCTCAGTTTGGTGCCAACCGCGTCCAGAATGGCACGCTATATGTTGCTGGTGAAGATGTAGTCACGGTCGGAGACGATGGAGTGAGGAACTCCATGGAGCTTGATGATATTGTCCCAAAAGGCATGCGCCACCGTTGCGGCCGTGAAGAGGTGGCGGAGAGGCACAAAATGTGCATACTTGGTGAAGTGGTCGACAACGACCATGATGACCTCGTAGCCCTTGGACACCGGCAATCCCTCGATGAAGTCCATGGTTAGGTTGTGCCACGGCTCGGTGGGCACGGGAAGCGGTTGTAGTAAGCCTGGCGCCTTGATGTGTTCGTGCTTGGCGTGTTGGCACACCTAGCACTGTCGCACGAACTCGTCCATGGCTTGCTTGAGGCCATGCCAGGAGAAGTGTTTCTTGAGGTGCTGATATGTGGTTGTCACGCCCAAGTGGCCCCCATCGCGCTGGCGTGGAAGGCGGTAATGAGCTTGGTTTGCAAGGCCGAATTGGCGCCAATCCAGAGCTTATTGTGTAAGCGGATGACGCCTTGATGGATCTCATACCCCTTCTTGTCCGGAGTGCAGAGGGCAAATCGTTAGAGAAGATCTTGTGCATCTGCATCTGTCTCGTAGGAATTGGCCAGTTCTTGTAACATTTGCGGTTGGCACGTAGACAGAGCGTCGAGGACGAAGAGATGACCGACGCGCGAGAGCGCATCCGCCGCGCCATTTTCGACTCCATGCCGGAACTTGAAGGAGAACTGGAGTCCGACCAGCTTCGACATGGCCTTACGCTGCAGCTCCGTGTCCAATTGTTGGTCGCCCAGGCTGCATAGGCTCTTGTGGTCGGTGACGATGACGAACGGAGCGCGTTGGAGGTAATGTCAACACTTCTCGACGGCCATGATGACAGCGAGAAACTCGTTCTCGTAGATGGAGAGGTGCTGGTTGCGCAACCCCAACGCCTTGCTGAGATAGGCCACGGGGTGGCCATCTTGGACCAGCACGGCCCCCACGTCGGGGTCACACGCGTCGGTCTCGATGGAGAAGGGGCGTGAGAAGTCCGACAGAGCAAGAACAGGGGTGTTGACCATGGCATCCTTGAGCAAGTCAAATGATGTTTGTGCTTCTGCTGACCACGTGAATCCTTTCTTGGTGAAGAGTTGGGTCAGTGGCTTGGCGATGATTCCATAACAGGGAACATATTTGCGATAGTACCCCGTGAGCCCAAGGAATCCACGCAGCTCAGTGGCATTGGTTGGAGTAGGCCACTCGCGCATGGCACTCGTCTTGCTAGGATCGGTGGCCACACCTTGCTTGGAGATCACATGACCCAGGTATTCAATGCTAGGCTGAGCAAATAACACTTGGACTCCTTGGCATATAATTGATGTTGGCGGAGAATGGAGAAAACAGTGCAAAGGTGCTCCACATGTTCCTGCAGAGAGCAGGTGAACACGAGGATGCCGTCAAGAAACGTAATGACAAACTTACGATTTGGACCATAGAAGATGGAGTTTATCAAGCACTAGAAGGTTGGTGGTCCGTTCGTGACTCCGAAAGGCATGAGTCTAAACTGGAAGTGCCCATGATGTGTTTTGAAAGCAGTCTTCTCTTCATCACCCTCTCTCATCCGAATTTGATGATATCCAGCTCATAAAGCAAACTTCGAAAAGAATGCAGCGCGTGTGAGTTCATCCAAGAGCTCGTCGATGATTGGCAGGGGAAATTTGTTCTTTATAGTAATAGTGTTGAGTAGACGGTAATCCACGCAGAACCTCCAAGTGCCGTCCTTCTTCTTTACCAGTAGCACGGGGGCTGCAAAAGGGCTCATGCTGTGGGTGATCACTCCTGTGCGGAGCATCTCTGAAACTTGTCGTTCTATCTCATCTTTCTGCAGCGGCGAGTAGCGATAGGGCCGGCAGTTCACTGGGACTGCTTCGGGTTCCAAATTGATGCGTGATCATATTACCTGTGTGGGGGGAGTGTGGTTAGCTCCTCGAAGACATCTCTGAATTCTGTCAGCACTTGTTGAATGAGAGGGAAAATGGGCTCCTCTGTACTGTGGGAACACAGGGCCTGCATGTCCAGCAGAGCAGCGCCCGGATCTCATTCGCCTCATGCATTTGCCACAATTGAGCTGCATCAAGAGATGTGACAGCTGGTGTTTCGTCTGATTGGACGCCCACGAGATGCACCTCTGCCCCCTCAAGAACAAACTGAATTGTCTTCAGATTCCAATCACACTGCATCGGGCTCAGTTGTGCGAGCCAATCCACTCCCAACACTGTGTCATAGACCCCGAGTTATAAGACATGCATGTCTGTACTGAATTTGTGGCCTTGTGACGTCCATTGCAGCTGATAAACCAGTTCCGTGCACTTCAACTGTTGCCCATTGGCGACTCTGACAGCCACCGTGGGAATGGTCTGGGTTGTCGCAGCTATGCGTTTGGCCAATGATGCATTGACAAGGCTGTGAGTGCTTCATAAATCAACCAACAACAGCATCGTTTGATCACCCACAGTAGCTCGTAGGCGAATGGTTTCCACTGCCTCTGTGCCATCGACGGCGTTGGCCAACAGTAAATAGCATGTCGACTCCGCGGCTCCCGGCTCATATAGTAGTTCTAGGGCACGCACTGCATCATTGGATAGCACCTCCTCGTACTCCCCAACCTCGATTGTCAATAGCTGAGCAGAGCGCTTGCGTTGGTGTTCCCTGGAGTATTTCTCCCCACAGTGAAAACAGAGGCCATGTTGGCGTCGGTAATCGCGTAATTGTGGCTCCCGGCTGAAATCGTCTGTGGCTGGTTTGACCACGGTGATCGGGCTGGGAAGAGGCGTCGCGGGTCCTGTGGATGGTGCTGGTGGAGGTTGTCCTGGTTGCGGTGTCGTATATGGCAGTGGCAGCGATCTGCTTGGTTGTCCCGGGCGTAACTTGGAACGCTGATTCCTGAGCTCTTCTTCCTGGATCCTTGAAAAAACAGTGGCCCTCATGATGTTGTTGGGTGCCTGAATGCGTACCGCTGCTCGTAGCTCGTCTTTGAGGCCCAATAGAAAATGGGTGACAAAGAACTTGGGACTGAGAGTGGAATCCAGCGCGAGCAAGTTGTATATGTAAACCTCGAATTGTTGCCTGTAGTCCAGCACACTACCAGTCTGTCGCAACTCCAAGAGGTTGTGCATCATGGACTCAAATTCCTCTAGTCCGAACTCCTCTTCCAGTGCGCGCCTGAACATATCCCAATGCAGAATTGGATGCTGTTGTCGAAACACACGGAGCCAGAGCGCGGCATGGCCCTCCACATAGAGCGCTGTCGTGGCCACCCAATTATGCTCTCGCACGCGATAGAGCTTAAAATAAGCCAGGTAGCGGTCGAGCCAGAGACGCGGGCCTTCACCGTCGAAGCGGGGGAAGTGGTGCTTCGGTGGCTTGATGCCGTGATCCTCCCGTTGGTGCTGCTAGTAGCCGCACTCTAGCGGAACGGGAAGTAACTCTGGTCTGGTGAGCAGTGGTGGACCGTCGTTGGTCAGCCGTGCCAATGGCTGGCCTCCGGCAAGCGCGTGCGGTCTGGCCAATGCACTCGGAGGTGGAGCCGCGCGTGGCTCCGGTGGTGGTGGAGCGGGCGCGGTTAGACGCGGTCCTTCCTTGGGCACCGACATGTGAAGCACGGTCGTGAAAGGGTTGTCGATGTTGGATTTGGCGGATAGAGCCGACAAGGTCGAGGAAGATGCAGCCTTGCGTACGTCGTCGACTTCTGCTTGGGTGAGCCCGATCTGCTTCGACAGGCTCTGCAGCTCTTGTGACACCTCAGTATTAAACGCTGTTTGCACCTCCGCTCGTTTTTCCGCCTCCACCTTCTCCTCCTCGAAGCACGCGAGCAACTTTCCCATGAGGGCCGTGAGGTTGGACGTCTGTGTGTCCATGGCGGCCAGAAGTTGGCGCGTCTGAACAGATGGCTTAGAAGGCGACGTAGCTCCCGCTCCGAACAAATCGAACCCTGACCAGGATTTTGGGCGAATTCGTCGAAGCCAATTCGCACCTGATGCAGTGGATTTTACCGATTAGTCAAGAGATTGTGGGTGCGACGGCGCGGATCTGGTTGGGGGGAACGAAATTTTGTGGCTCAATATACCAATTGTGACAACCGATGAACCTAGGGGAAGGGGATCGATCGCACGGAGGGAAATAGGGAGTGTGTGAGGAGAGCGGGAGGGGAGGTAGACGAAGGGGACGAGAAAGAGAGTCGTCCAGTATTTTCTCATTGCATACCCAGTCCACTGATACACGATAAGTTAAGTACCCCACTCTAGACCATAGGCGGCCCAATACATCCACGGGCTTCAGCCCACTTGCTTATTTCCCAATCATTTTCTCCTCACCTATTACATGTCCACTGATACACTTGTATCAGGTGTATCCGGTGTGACAAAGAGGACGGGGGAGAAGTGGGATTTGGGGCGGAATGTTGTGGCTCCAGGCTCTAGGCTCCTGGCGGCAGAAGGTCATCCAGCTCGACCACACGTGTGTGCTGCTTGCCGCCGTCGTCGATTGGATGGCCATGTAGTTGGGTCCACTTGAACATGAGGAGCAGCACTCCTCCAGGTAATCACTCATCTTCCTCTCCTCCTTCCTTCCCAAATCTTGGTCTGCTAACCTCCAACAATGGCATGGATTCTTTATGGAGATTTGTTATGGCTATCAGAAGGAGATGCTTATTGTCGCCTGACCTTTCTCTGTCTTTTCCGGTGTAGAAATTTTCTGTTGGAGAGAAGGACTTTTTGCCCCAAAGCAGCAAGTCTTCGAGGAAAAGTTGTCGTCGGGGAGGCCACTGGAGAAAATGTGAGATTCGTTTCCTTGAGTGGCGTCGCTCTCCTATTCGTGGCGCTGGCCGAGAGCTGTCTTGTCAGGTCGGACGACCATGTTCTTCATAGTGTTCTAGGATATAACTTTTAGTTATGAGACTTGCCATTGATGTTCCTTGCGTTGTTTTAGGGAATTGAACCTATTTTTTTAGTTGACATTCGGCCCAACTTTTATTATTCTCTTCAACACGTCGGTTCTGGTTATAGGAAGTTTCCTATAGCAAAAAGTGTTCAATATTTCTTGTATAAAAAGTGTATTCTTTCTATTTGTTGATACCATATATTAGCAACTTAGATTATTATCCCCCTTATACTGATTGATGTCAAGCATCATTTCTCTATCTCAGTAAACATAAATGGTTTGCTTGGTGCTTCTCAGATCTTCCCATCTAATAAGTTTAGCAATTATTACATACCACTCTTATTAAGAGTAAATATAATATGAAAGTTCTCATTCGAATTAGCAGAATATGCTTACCAGGTGTTATGATTTCTAGATGTGTACCACAATTTTCGAAGTACGACTTTTCACTTTCCTTTGTAGTTAGTTTGTGTCATTAAAATTTGATCATTTGAATATTTTCATGTAATAGATTATTATACCTATTGTTGTGAAAAACAAAATCCTAAAAAATCACCCAAAAACTTAAAGTTAGCATCCAGAAGAAGTTGAGAGACAAACAATTTAGATATGATTCCATTATAACTGATATTACTTAATTGTCAGGAAAGCACTACAAGTCTTAGAGCCTCATTTTCCTCAAGAAGTGGTGATATCATATCTTAGAAGAAGTTTGATCCATCGCCTGACTAGTCTGGTTTTGTTCCTCGTCCTAGTAAGTTCTTGTAATGTTCTCCTATAAAATATTTCTACGTTCCTTGTTTATTGCTATCCAGCACGATCATTTTTGGTGATCTTTCTTCTCCTGCATATATGGAGTTAGTCAAGTAAAATTGTTATGTCATATTGGTGGACAAACATGAGTCATGATTTTTTTGGAAAATAAAAGAAGATATTTAGATTTATCTAGTATGACTCGAAATCTTCATCAATCGATATATAGATTTTACCACAAATAATTTATTTTGTCTTTACTGCTTTTATAGATGCTCAAATATATACGGCGTTTAGATAGGTTGGCGCTTGTTTTTATTGTACTGTGCCTCGTACCAATGTCTATTTTTCTGCCGTTAAGCCCGACATGTATGTCCGTTAGAATTAGATGCAAGTGCACACATGGGATGTGTTTGGCGGCTAGACTTTTTAGTATATTCCCCAGTAAATTGAATGATTTAGGCGTGCCTTTAATTTTCCTCGGAAGGACCTGTCCATTTTTTTAAGTGTTTAGATGATCAGATTTTGTACTCCTAATTTGTATGGGGGACCTAGCTTTGTATGTACGGCCCCATACTGAAATATGTCTGTACATGAACGCTCATTTCCTAGTAGATTCGGTTACTTAGGCGTGCACATGAATTGCTTAGACCTTTTCCTTGTCTGTTTCTTTTTTGGCTTTGTATATCTGTACATATTGTTCTACCGCTGGTTGACTTTAGGCACAACCCTATTAAATCAATGACAAATCTATTACATTTGTTTGTAACATCATTGGACTTACTGTATGAATTTCTGTAATAATTACATTCTCATTTGAAAAATAAGCAAACATTCCCCATAGTCCAGTTCTGGTTTCATCACCCCTAAACGGGTTAAGATGAAAAGTGTTAATGTTAGCCGCAATGGTGGAAGTCCAATTAAAATTTCAGTAATGGGCATGCATTATGCACTTGATCTGTTATTAGAAGCAGTCTTGTGGTAATATGAAGTTTGTAAAATCTTTTTTGTTATTCTTGATTCCATTTTTTGCGGGGATTGTTATTCTTGATTCCAGATTCTTCATTTGGATGAATAATCCAATGTCATGCAAATTAGGAGATTAATATCTTCATAGTTGGAAATATTAATTAGTTTATTTAAAAGTATAGAGTATAAACATGAAGGAAATATGCCCTAGAGGCAATAATAAAGTTGTTATTTATATTTCCTTGTATATCATGATAAAAGTCTTTTATTCATGGTAGAATTGTATTAACTGGAAACTTGATACATGTGTGAATACATGGACAAAACAGAGTGTCCCTAGTATGCCTCTACTAGACTAGCTCGTTAATCAAAGATGGTTGTGTTTCCTAACCAAAGATATGTGTTGTAATTTGATGAATGGGATCACATCATTTGAGAATGATGTGATGGACAAGACCCATCCGTTAGCTTAACACTATGATCGTTTAGTTTATTGCTATTGCTTTCTTCATGACTTATACATGTTCCTCTAACTATGACATTATGCAACTCCCGAATACCGGAGGAACACCTTGTGTGCTATCAAATGTCACAACATAACTAGGTTATTATAAATATGCTCTACAGGTGTTTCCGAAGGTGTTTGTGGTGTTGTCATAGATTGAGAATAGGATTTGTCACTCCGAGTGTCGGAGAGGTATCTCTGGGCCCTCTCGGTAATACTCATCAGAATAAGCCTTGCAAGCAAATGACTAATGAGTTAGTCATGAGATGATGTATTACGGAATGAGTAAATAGACTTACCAGTAACGAGATTGAACTAGGTACGATGATACCAACGATCGAATCTCGGGTAAGTAACATGCCGATGACAAAGGGAACACGTATGTTGTTTGCGGTTTGATTGATAAAGATCTTTGTAGAATATGTGAGAGCCAATATGAACATCCAGGTTCCGCTATTGGTTATTGACCAGAGATGAGTCTCGGTCATGTCTACATAGTTCTCGAACCCGTAGGGTCCGCACGCTTAACGTTCAATGACGGTCAATATTATGAGTTTATGTGTTTTGATGTACCTACGGTAGTTTGGAGTCCCGAATGTCATCACGGACATGACGAGGAGTCTCGAAATGGTTGAGACATAAAGATTGATATATTGGAAGGTTATATTCATACACCGGAAGTATTTCGGGTGTCACTGGATAAATACCGGAGTACCGGCAGGGTACCGGAACCCCCCGAGGGGTATATGGGCCTTGATGGGCCTTAGGAGGGAGAGAGGGCTGGCTAGGGCTGGGCCAGGTGCCCCCCAATCCTAGTCCGATTTGGACTAGGGGGAGGGGCAGCACCCCCTCCTTTCCTTCTCCTCCTCTACCTTCCTTCCCCCTCTCCTACTCCTACTAGGAAAAGGAGGAGTCCTACTCATAGTGGGAGTAGGACTCCCCCTCTTGGCTCGCCCCCTTCTTGGCCGCCTCCTCCTCCCTCCCTCCATTATACACGTGGGGAGGGGGCACCCCATAGACACACAAGTTGATTTACAAGCCGTGTGCGGTGCCCCCCTCCATAGTTACACACCTCGGTCATATTGTTGCAGTGCTTAGGCGAAGCCTTGGGCCGGTAACTTCATCATCACCGTCACCATGCCGTCGTGCTGACGAAACTCTCAGCGACGCTCAACCGGATCCAGAGTTCGTGGGACATCATCGAGCTGAACGTGTTCTGAATGCGGAGGTTCCATACGTTTGGTGCTTGGATCGGTTGGATCACGAAGACGTTCGACTACATCAACCGCGTCACTACACACTTCCGCTTTCAGTCTACGAGGGTACATGGATACACTCTCCCCGCTCGTTGCAATGCTTCTCCTAGATAGATCTTGCATGATCATAGGATTTTTTTAAATACTACATACCCCAACCGTGGAATCAGAGCAAGGGCTATGTGTAGATGATATGCACAAATAGAACACAATGAGTTGTGGGCGATAATAGTCATTCTACTTACCAGCATATCATACTTTGATTCGGGGGTATTGTGAGATGAAGCGGCCCGGACCGACATTACACGTACACTTACGCGAGACTGGTTTCATCGTTACGAGCACTAGTTGCTTAAAGATGACCGGCGGGGGTCTGTCTCTCTCACTTTAGTTGAATCGAGTGTGGCTATGCCCATTCCTTGTGAAGGTTAAAACATCACACTTGACGAAAAATCGTTGTGGTTTTTGTATGCATAGGTAAGAACGTTTTTTGCTAAGCATGTAGCAGCCACGTAAAACTTGCAACAACAAATTAGAGGACGTTTAACTTGTTTTTGCAGGGCATGTTGTGATGTGATATGGTCAAGACGTGATGAGTTATACGTTATTTTATGAGATGATCATGTTTTGTAAATTATCGGCAACCTGTAGGAGCCTTATGGTTCTCTCTTTATTGTATGAATTGCGAACGCCATGTAATTGCTTTACTTTATCACTATGAGTTAGCGATAGTAGTAGTAGCACTAGTTGGCAAGACGATCATGACGCTACAATGAAGATCATGGTGTCAATCTGGTGACGATGGAGATCATGACGATGCTTTGGAGATGGAGATCAAAAGCACAAGATGATGATGGCCATATCATGTCACATATTTTGATTGCATGTGATGTTTATCTTATTATTATTCTTATTTGGCTTAGTAAAGTGGTACCATTATAAGATGATCCCCTACAAAATTTCAAAGTACAAGTGTTCCCCCTGAGTATGCACCGTTGCAAAAGTTCATCATGCCGAGACACCACGTGATGATCGGGTGTTATAAGCTCTATGTTCAAATACAACGGGCGTAAGACAGTTTTGCACATGCAGAATACTCAGGTTAAACTTGAAGAGCCTAGCATGTACAGACATGGCCTCTAACCACTGGACACCGAAAGGTCAAGCATGAATCATATAGTAGATATGATCAACATAAGATGTTCACCATTGAAAACTACTCCATCTCACGTGATGATCGAACAGGGTTTAGTTGATTTGGATCACGTGATCATTTAGATGACTTGAGGGATGTCTATCTAAGTGTGAGTTCTTAAGTAATATGAGTAATTGAACTTTAATTTATGATGAAATTAGTCCTCATAGTATTTGCAAGTTAAGTTGTAGATCAATAACTCACTTTATAGCTCCCCTATGTTTTTTGATATGTTCCTAGAGAAAACTAAGTTGAATGATGTTAGTAGCAGTGATGCGGACTAGGTCCGTGATCTGAGAATTATCCTCATTGCTGCACATAAGTATTATGTAACGCCCAGATACTTAAGCTACAGTAACTCTTTACTAATGATGCCACGTCACCACGATCACCGTTGATAAACTCACGTTGATTCAAACCCCGTTCAAATTCAAATTTAAAATCAAGTCAAACTATAAAAGTTTTCAAATTCCAAAACTAAAATGTTCGCAATGTGGAAAAGCATCCCTGGTATTACCATGTTGAAATCTATATTTTAAAAGGTTTGTAAATGCCGTTAAATGAATAAGAGAGGGGCTTAAAACAATTATTTAATGCCTTTAAATTATAAAGATTATTAAACCATTTTATTATTTTTTCAAACTAATTCTGGATGTGGCCTAGTTTATTACGATATTTTAGGCACAAGCTTTTTAATTGTCAAACTAAAATAAAAGAAACAAAAAATGAAGTCAGAAAACAAATAAAAAGAGAAACGCTTTTTTTAGAAAAAGGGCAAGGCCCCCCTCCCCCTGGTCCGTTCCGCCCAACTGGGCATCAGGCCACAAACCGGCCCACTTACTGCCGTCCCCCACCTCTGTTCATCTGGGGGGGTCGTGGAAACGCATCCATGGCGCCACGGCCGAACGTGAACACGCGCCGGGCTTCCATGTCCCCCCGCCTACTAGTCCCCCCGGACGCCCCTCTCTTCCTCCCCGAAACCGTAGCGCCCAGATCCCCTTTCCCCTCTCGCTTTGCTCTCTCCCGCCCAAGACTGAGCGCTTCCATCGTCGTCACCCCATCGATCCCGTAGCCACCAATCGCCCCGTGCCTCACGGAGACGTCCCGAAGGACCACCGTCGTCGTCCACGTAGGCTCCGCCCATCAACTCAAGCTAGGGAGCATCATCGCCGCCGTCCCTACGTCGTCACCGCGTCGTCAATCATCGCAGCCGGCTCTGCCTCGCACATGATCACCACCACCGGTGCCTCCCGGATCTCCCGAGCTCATCCAAGAACGTTGCAGTGAGACCCTCGACCGAATCCACTTTCTTCCTGTCGAAACCATCGCCATTTGGCGCCACCGTCACCGCGCCCGTGAACCAGATGGGGACGCGCTCACCGCGGCTCCCCCCCACGCGTGCGCCTCCTGTCGTTGCGTCTCGGGCCATGCCCCTACCTCGCACACCCGCGAGCGCCCCACGCAGCCGCCTCCGTGCCCGCTCCGCCTGGCCTCAGCCACTGCCTCCCGCAACCCTACTGCTCTTGTGCTGCGTGCTGCCTTGCCGCAGCTGCTGTACTGCTAGCTCCCGCGCTGGTTGTCGCTTCTAGTGCTATTTGTTGCTGCTGCAACATGATGTTCCTCCTCCTGGCACTGACTCCCGCACGATGCCGTCTGCCGTGCCTACTTCGGCCGCCTCCTTGCGAGATGTCGGATCCCGCGTTAACTGCAGCCCAGCAGCCCGTCTGCGCCCGCTAGCTGGCCGCGCCCGTCAGGGCCGCCGCCCGGGGCCTCTGCTCCCAGTCCCCTGTCGCTGCTAGGTGAGGCCGCCGATGCCTTCTGCTCGCGCGAGCCGTGTGGGCCCTTCCCTGTTGACGACGCGCTCACAGCCCCCAATCGGGTGGCTTCCGTAGCCGCTAGCGCCCACCCCGCTATGGCCCCTTGGGCCTATGGCAGGCGGGGCCCATGGCCCAGAATATGTTTTTCTTAAAATAATAATTAAAAAAATTAATATATTAATTGATTAATTAATTATCTTAATTAGTTCTGTTTAATAAACTAATAAACTAGTTAATTAACTAAATAGTGTATGACAATGGGCCCCACTAAACCGTTGACTAGTCAAACGTGGACCAGTCAACTGTTGACTATGCAGTTGACTGGCCCCACCTGTCAACCTCACGCACACTCTGGCTTGGTACACTTTTGGGTACCCTTATCCATTTTACTATTTAATTTGATTTATTAATTAAATCCAGGAATTCTAGAATATTGTTAAAACTTTAGAAAATCATATAAAATAAACCGTAGCTCGGATGAAAAAGTTTTATACATGAAAATTCCTTAGAATTTCGAGACGAATCCGAATACGCAGTCTGTTCGTCCGCCACACATCTCTGTCAGACCGAACATGGAACAATCCCCCTCCGGTTCGTCTGTCTAAAAATGCCTAACACCGGGAATGCTTTCCCGGATGTTATCCCTCCACGCCAGTAACACTTAATACCGCGTTAGGTCACACGTAGCACCGCGTATTTCCATGTTATGCTTGTGGTGCGATGCTTGCTTTATGTTTATTGTTTCGTCCCCCTATTCGCCCTGATAGACATCAGGACTGAGACCGCTGACAGTGCCACGGTGATCGATTGCGTCGACGATGACCCCTCCTTCTTGCCAGAGCAACTAGGCAAGCCCCCCACCCTTGATCACCAGCTATCGCCCATTCTCCTCTCTCGTATTCTTGCATTAGATTTGCTACTGTTGTTGATCCGATAGCTCCTATTATGTTGCATAGCATGTCATTGTTGCTACAACTGTTGATACCTTACCTGCTATCATAATGCTTAGTATAGGATGCTAGTATTCCTTTAGTGGCCCTGCATTCTTGTCCGTCCGCCATGCTATACTATCGGGCCGTGATCAATTTGGGAGGTGATCACGGGTATATACTATACTATTACATACTCATGATGATGATTCGGAGATGGGCGCTGAAGGGGCAGGTGGTTCCACACAGGTAGTGGTGGGCCTGGGTTCCCGGCAGCCCCTTGATGGTTACTTTGTGGCGGAGCGACAGGGCAGGTTGCGACCACCTAGGAGACAGCTGGGCCTGGTCCCTGGTCATTATCCACGGTTATTTCATAATAACACGCTTAACGAGATCTTGGTATTTGATCTGAGTCTGGCCATTGGCCTATACGCACTAACCAGCTACGTGGGAATAGTTATGGGCACTCGACATCGTGGTATTAGCCGAAGCCTTCTTGATGTCAGCAACTTAGCGGAACTCATCGGATTGGACTGGAACGCCGCTCTGGTATTAGGAGCGGCTAGGTCTTCTTACTGGCCGCCCTCGCAACATGCATGTGTGCATTGGGCGATGGGCCCAGACCCCTGTGTGCTTAGGACTTAGACATGTGTGCTGACCTCTCTGTTGTGCTTAGGTAGGGCTGCGACGTGTTGATCTTCCGAGGCCGGGCATGACCCCGGAAAGTGTGTCCGTCCAAATGGGATCGAGCGTGCTGGGTTATGTGGTGCACCCCTGCAAGGAAGTTAATCTATTCGAATAATCGTCTCCCTCAGTAAAAGGACGACCCGGAGTTGTACTATCACCTCATGACAACTAGAACTGGATACTTAATAAAACACACCCAGACAGGTTCCAGATACAACCCGGTGATTGTTTTCTCACTAGGCGACATGGGGAGGATCACTGGCTAGGATTGTGCTATACGTTCTTACTTGGTGAACTTACCATCTGTTCTATTCTACTACTAAAAGATGGAGGCGGCGAAAAGCAAGGTTACTTGTTACTTCCCAGCTACTCTCATCTACTGCTGCAAGATGGAGGTGGACAGAAGCGTAGTCTTTGATTGGATTAGCTATCCCCCTCTTATTCTGGCATTCTGCAGTTAGTCCACATATATCAGCCCTTTACACAGATATCATTGCATATGTAGTGTAGCTCCTTGCTTGCAAGTACTTTGGATGAGTACTCACGGTTGCTTTGCTCCCCCTTTTCCCTTTTTGTCTCTTCTTCTCGGATGACGCAACTAGACGGTGGAGTCCAGGAGCCAGAGGATTCCGAGGATGTTTCTATGTGGAGTTCGGCTTCGAGGAGTAGTTAGGAGGTTCCAAGGCAGGAGGCCTTGCCTTTTTGATCGTTGCTAATTTTGTGATAGCCTTCTTAAAAAAACATGTTTAACTTATGTATGTACTAAGATATTATTGCTTCCGCTGACTCTTATGTTTTTGAGCTTATGTATTCGAGCCCTCGAGGCCCCTGGCTTGTAATATAAAGCTTGTATTATTTTAATTTGTGTCTAGAGTTGTGTTGTGATATCTTCCAACCCCCTTTCCAACTCCTTGGTCGAAGTTGATTCTAGCCTTTGAAAAACAAATTTACTAACTTGTTGTGTGGCTTACGGGCCCACATCACCAATGGGTGGTGTTAGGATCTTTTATTCCTATTCTATGCTCTGGGACTCTGATCTCTCTTCTATTCGGGTTAGAAGACTTTACTAATTCTGACTCTAGGTTCTCGTAACTATTTCTCCCGGAGAGCCCTCATTTCGGAAAATCACCTGCTTTGTCAGAAGATTCTGAGGATATCCCTTGATGTTTCCCGAGACCCTTGTGCTCATCGCCTTTGCAACTCACTGCCATCGATATATCCCTATGGATATCTGCATGCACTTGTTATTCTCATGATCATTCCTCGCCGCTCTTGTTGTTACAAGATGCCTCGAAATATTCTCCGTTGTCCCAAGAATCCTTTGAGTTTTCTGTCTTGCAGTCTTATTTCGCATGAAAACCCCTACGGTTATTTCCTCACATTTATCGAGGATCCGTTCTTCTCAATTGCTCGTGTGTCTCACAAAATTATTTGGAATACTTTTCCATCTTTCGAAAATCCTCTGCAGCCTGTTACTCTTGAAATTCTTGCCTGCTTGCATTATGGTTAATTCCATATGACTAGTAGTCTTCATTAACATCCCTTGTCTTAGCCATTTTGAGCCTATTGATTCAATGTGTGCGTGTGCACGCAGTCATCATGTTATCCTTTTTAAACATTATCTTTCCGACTCATATGCCATTCCGGACATGAGTTGGTTCTCGGTAATTCAAACCGTTATTGATTGTCCAACTAAGTATTTTCAACTTATCCATCCTTGATCAGAGCATCTGCTTCTGATCCTTTGTTTTGGAAACCATAAATTTCTTTCTATTTAAGCATCAGACTAATCATGGATTCTTGAATCTGATGCCTCTGCATTCTTTCTTCCTCTGAGTAAGTACCGATACTCACATCAGCTCTGTTGTTGATCGCCCGATCCTTTGTTGGATTATTATCCGACAGTGTCCTGCATATTCAATCACCTTGCGAGTTCTTCCCCTGATATAGGATGCCTTTGGTAAATTGTATCCTCTGCTTGGCCAACAATGCTCTGCTTTCGAGCTTGAGTATTTACTTTTGAAACTTGTGGCATATGTTACTTAGATGCCCGACGGTTGAACCTATGCCTTCCCCTAATCCATGAGAACCCGAAAGTTTCACAAGTCATACTCTTTCGGTGTTCTACCAAATAAAATTCCAACACTACAGTTTTATTAAAGCGAGAGGTGAATGAAATGATATGCATTAAAGAAGTGGGAGTCGACCTTGAACTTTGAGTTCATGCCCATGAAAATGATGTAGTCCGTCTCGGAAGCTTCTTGCAAAATGATTACCCAGCTATATGATTCTTTCGGTATTCTTGAATTGATTCCTTACAATTATGGTTGCGACCATGCTGTCCTGATCTGATATATCTGATGGGAATTCATTCCAGTGCCTCGTCCATTTTTTGTAACGTTGAAGTATCTATTGTCATAGGTCAATGGCCCGGTTCTACTTCTATCATGTTCTGCCTTCGAGCATTACCTCATGGTATCACGAAGATGTCTTCCCATTGCACCAGATCTTACTAACTTTGTTGAAGTAATGTCTTTCCTTGTCATAATCACTCTACGGATTCTGGGTTGTTGTCAACCGAGGACACCGACTAGTGAAATTATTCCACACTACAAATCAAATACCCCTAGTATTTTTACTGGGAAATTCTGAACTCAATATGGTCATTCCTAGGCTATCGGCTGCATCCTGGTCATGCTATCTTTGATTGTGCTACCTCGTCCTTCTCTGGTGCATGAATTCATCAGTGTGTGAGCATGACTTACGTCGAGCTTTCAACATCATGTTGCTTGTCTTGAAGGGCAACCTTGGTTCCGAGCTTGCATATTATATATTGATCCTATAACTTGCCACTTTGTCATTCCCTTGCTTATTGTCGTTGTTGTTTGATTACATCCTCTTGAAATCTCCCGGCAAATGTGTCGGATCACCTTCAACACTTTGACTTCTTCCGAGATGTCAAATGTGTTCATGATGAGAAACACCCTCCTTGCCCTCGATGATTTTTATTATCGTCGACAACACCCTTGACTTCCTTTCATCGCGTACTTGTCTACTTTATGAATACCACTTCCTCCCCAGCTAGTGTTGTGTTATGCCTTGAAGTATTACTGTCTTTTATGTCGGGAATGTTGTGGGGATTGCTCTACCTCTTAGAAATTATCGTTATGATGATACTTCTCACCATCACCATTCTTCCTTGGTCCCCGTGTTGTTTTTAACCGGGATACCAATATGCTAACGATGCTACTTGAGTTATGTACTTCTAGCAACCCTATTGCTTTGAAGTTAACGATCGAAAATTCGTTCTTAGACTATTGGTTATTTGAATCATCACTCTAACATTGGTCTTGCTGCCTAAGGTCATATTTCGGGCACACCTTTCAACTAATGATTAATGGTGTATGTTTCCTTGAGCATACAACATTATATCATTTGAAATGACAAGTGTCATCTTCTTGTTCACATTATTGTGGAAATCCATCCATTTGGAATTCTCGATGAATTGTGGCCGAGCCCATCAGCCACGCCCTCATCCTCTCCTTGGTTTAATGATGAACTATTGTTTCGGGAACCTGCTCCCATAGTTCATTTCCCGAGAATCTTGCAATGTCATTTTGTCGAATTGTGTTGCACCTTTTCTTCTCGAACATCTTGAGTCTGAGGTATCCTGACACCAATCGGATCTTAATCTCGGTCAGATATGATGGTTGGGACAACTTTCCAGGAGTTATAATGTTGGTCCTTTGATGACCCGGTAATATGATGTCATGCCTAGCATCCCTGGCTGGAGGACCTATCATTATAATTTCTTTTCCAAGGATAACCATTCTTCTAGGAGGAAGTTTTAAGACTTATTTTATAAGTTGCTCCTGATGGATCATGTTTGTATCCAAAGTCTGGTCCTTGATTGAAACACCATATCATTGCTACCTCAAAGCATGGCAATGATACCGCTCATCAACAAGAACATTGGAGGCGCGATGCTAAGTGTTTCTTGGTTAGTTATCCAAACACCGTTGTATGGGTAACTTCTTGATTAATCCTTGCCTCTTTATCTGAATGGTTGGGTACTTGCTCTCCTTCCATGTATGCCATGTTCTGCTTGTCCATGGGAAGGATATACTCCTAATAATTGTGTGTAATCAGAGTTTTCCTTTTCATTGTTCTGTTTAACCTTCTTGATCTATATGATCTAAGCAATAATAATTCACTACTTAGGTAAACACCTCATTGTACAAATCTGTCGGTAAGACCTTGATTCTATTGTTGGTAACATTCTGGTACTGCCGGTGGACGAGAACATTGCCTATTGATCCGCCTCATTTCAACGAGCGGGAAAATGGTTCTCCTTGTTACCCATCCTTGATACCGACATTGTTGCCGACATAGCTGACAAGCTATCCACTGACATGCCTCCCTGTCGCGAGTGTGCAAGATGTCGCCACCCTTCCTATTTTAACCCACATGGTGGGCCCATAACCCACAGTTCCACTGGATCGAAACCTTACTCTTCTTTACAACCCGGATTCTAATGTATCCATTGCACCTGGATTCATATGTGATTCACGAGCTAAATTATATACCATTATTCATCCTGGAACCAAACACCATGTTATTCCCGTTGTTCAAGCCCCCATTCTAGCTTCTGTCTAGGCATCGAATGATTGCCTACCCATTTGAAACTTTGGTACCATCATGCATTGCACTCCATGAATTCACTGGAATACAATTCGTGGGGTACCTCGTGTATTTCCCATTAAGTTCACGACAGATGCCCAACATTGTGGAGATGCGTTCTTCCAGAGTCCCCCCCCCCTTGTCGCATTCGTAGGACGATGGAGATCCCGAAGAAAGGATGACGACTTGATCACGATGACTTGAAGCAGAGAAATGAAGACATCAACGAACGGAATTGACCTCTTCGAGAAGATCCACTAAGACCGAGAAGACTCGTTATAACTTCGCAACCAAATCCCTTCCCCCTCACTTCCCGTCTTAAATCTCGGGACATGATTTCTTGTAGTGGAGGAGAATTGTAACGCCCGGATACTTAAGCTATAGTAACTCTTTACTAATGATGCCACGTCACCACGATCACCGTTGAGAAACTCACGTTGATTCAAACCCCGTTCAAATTCAAATTTAAAATCAAGTCAAATAATAAAAGTTTTCAAATGTCAAAAGTAAAATGTTCGCAGTGTGGAAAAGCATCCCTGGTATTACCATGTTGAAACCCATATTTTAAAAGGTTTGTAAATGCCCTTAAATGAATAAAACATGGGCTTAAAACAATTATTTAATGCCTTTAAATTATAAAGATTATTAAACCATTTTATTATTTTCTCGAACTAATTCTGGATGCGGCCTAGTTTATTACGATATTTTAGGCACACGCTTTTTAATTGTCAACTAAAATAAAAGAAACAAAAATGTGAAGTCAGAAAACAAATAAAAAGAGAAACTACTTTTTTTTAGAAAAAGGGCAAGGCCCCCCTCCCCATGGTCCGTTCGGCCCAACTGGGCATCAGGCCACAGAACGGCCCACTAACTGTCGTCCCCCTCCTCTATTCTTCAGGGGAGGTCGTGGCAACGCATCCACTGCGCCATGGCCGACCCTGGACACGCGCCGGGCATCCATGCCCCCCCGGCCTACTAGTCCCCCCGGATGCCCCTCTCTCCCTTCCCGAAACCCTAGCGCCCAGATCCCCTTTCCACTCTCGCTTTGCTCTCTCCCGCCCAAGACTGAGCGCTTCCATCGTCGTCACCCCGTCAATCCCGTAGCCACCAGTCGCCCCGCGCCTCACGAAGACGTCCCGAAGGACCATCGTCGTCGTCCACGTAGGTTCTGCCCTTCAGCTCAAGCCAGGCAGCATCATCGCCGCCGTCCCTACGTCGTCAACCGTCGCAGCCGGCTCTGCCTCACACAGGATCACCACCACCGACGCCTCCCGGATCTCCCGAGCTCGTCCCCGTGCGCTACGGTGAGACCCTTGACCGAATCCACTTACTTCCTATCAAAACCATCGCCATTTGGCGCCACCATCACCTTGCCCGTGCACCAGATGGAGACGCACTCACCGCGCCTCCCCCCCCTCGCGTGTGCCTCCTATCGTTGCATCTCGGGTCGTGCCCCTACCTCACAAGCCCGCGAGCGCCCCGCGCAGACGCCTCCATGCCCGCTGCGCCTAGCCTCGCCCGCTGCCTCCCGCACCCCTATTTCTCTTGTGCTGTGTGCTGCCTTGCCGCAGCTGCTGTACTGCTAGCTCCCGCGCTGGCTGTCGCTGCTAGTGCTACTTGCTGCTGCTGCTAAATGTTGTTCCTACTCCCGACACTGACTCCCGCTCGATGCCACCTGTCGTGCCTGCTTCGGCCGCCTCCTCGCGTGACGCCGGATCCAGCACTAACCGCCGCTCCGCAGCCCGTCCGCGCCCGCCGGTTGGCCGCGCCCCCCAGGGCCGCCGCCGCCCGGGGCCTCCGCTCCCCACCCCCGGTCGCTGCTGGGTGAGGCCGCCGGTGCCTTGTGCTTGCGGGAGCTGAGCCGACCCTTCCCTGTGGACGAAGCGCTCACAGCCCCCAATCGTGTGGCTTCCGTAGCCGCTAGCGCCCGCCCCCCTATGGCCCCTTGGGCCTATGGCAGGCGGGGCCCATGGCCCAGAATATGTTTTTCTTACGATAATAATTAAAAATATATTAATTACTTAATTAATTATCTCAATTAATTATGTTTAATAAACTAATAAACTAGTTAATTAACTAAATAGTGTATGACAATGGGCCCCAGTCAACCGTTGATTAGTCAAACATGGACCAGTCAACTGTTGACTAGGCAGTTGACTGGTCCCACCTGTCAACCTCATGCACACTCTGGCTGGGTACACTTTTGGGTACCCATAGCCATTTTACTATTTAATTCGATTTATTAATTAAATCCAGGAATTCTAGAATATTGTTAAAACTTTAGAAAATCATATAAAATAAACCGTAGCTCGGATAAGAAAGTTTTATACATGAAAATTGCTCAGAATTTCGAGACGAATCCGAATAGGCAGTCTGTTCGTCCACCACACATCTCTATCATACTGAACATGGAATAATCCCCCTTCGTTTCGCTTGTCCGAAAATGCCTAATTATCCCTCCTCGCCAGTAACACTTAATACCGTGTGAGGTCACACGTAGCACCGCGTATTTCCATGTTATGCTTGTGGTGCGATGCTTGCTTTATATTTATTGTTTCTTCCCCCTCTTCGCCCCGATAGACATCGGGACTGAGACCGCTGACAGTGCCACGGTGATCGACTGCGTCGACGACAACCCCTCCTTCTTGCCAGAGTAACGAGGCAAGCCCCCACCCCCTTGATCACCAGATATCGTCCATTCTCCTCTCTCTTATTATTGCATTAGATTTGCTACTATTGTTGATTCGATAGCTCCTATTCTTAGCCTGTCATTGTTGCTACAACTGTTGATACCTTACCTGCTATCCTAATGCTTAGTATAGGATGCTAGTATTCCATTAGTGGCCCTGCATTCTTGTCTGTTTGTCATGCTATACTATCGGGCCGTGATCACTTTGGGAGGTGATCACGGGTATATACTATACTATTACATACTCATGATGATGATTCGGAGACGGGGGCCGAAGGGGTAGGTGGTTCCACATAGGTAGTGGTGGGCCCGGGTTCCCGGCAGCCCCTTGATGGTTACTTTGTGGTGGAGCGACAAGGTAGGTTGCGACCACCTAGGAGACAGGTGGGCCTGGTCCCTGGTCGTTGTCCACGGTTATTTCACAATAACACGCTTAACGAGATCTTGGTATTTGATCTGAGTCTGGCCATTGGCCTATACGCACTAAACAGCTACGTGGGAATAGTTATGGGCACTCGACGTCGTGGTATTAGCCGAAGCCTTCTTGACGTCAGCGACTTAGCGGCGCGTGCCGGACTGGACTGGAACGCCGCTCTGGTATTAGGAGCGGCTAGGTCTGCTTACGGGCCGCCCTCGCAACGCACAGGTGTGCATTGGGCGATGGGCCCAGACCCCTGTGCGCTTAGGACTTAGACCAGCGTGCTGACCTCTTTGCTTTCCTTAGGTAGGGCTACGACTTGTTGATCTTCTCAGGCCGGGCATGACCCCGGAAAGTGTGTCCGGCTAAATGGGATCGAGCGTGCTGGGTTATGTGGTGCACCCCTACAGGGAAGTTAATCTTTTCGAATAGCCGTGTCCCTCGGTAAAAGGACGACCTGGAGTTGTACTCTGACCTCATGGCAACTAGAACTGGATACTTAATAAAACACACCCAGACAAGTTCCAGATACAACCGGGTGATCGTTTTCTCACAGGGCGACGAGGGGAGGGGTCACCGGGTAGGATTATGCTATACATTGCTACTTGGTGAACTTACCATCTATTCTATTCTAGTGCTGCAAGACGGAGGTGGCGAGAAGTGAGGATACTTGTTACTTTCCAGCTACTCTCCTCTATTGCTGCAAGATGGAGGTGGCCAGAAGCGTAGTCTTCGATTGGATTAGCTATTCCCCTCTTTTTCTGGCATTCTGCAGTTTAGTGCACATATATTACCCCTTTACACAGATATCATTGCATATGTAGTGTAGCTCCTTGCTTGCGAGTACTTTGGATGAGTACTCACGGTTGCTTTGCTCCCCCTTTTCCCTTTTTGTCCCTTCTTCTCGGATGACGCAACCAGATGGTGGAGTCCAGGAGCCAGAGGATCCCGAGGATGTTTCTACATGGAGTTCGGCTTCGAGGAGTAGTTAGGAGGTCCCAGGCAGGAAGCCTTACCTTTTCGATCGTTGCTAATTTGGTGATATCCTTCTTAAGGCAAACATGTTTAACTTATGTCTGTACGCAGATATTATTGCTTCCACTGACTCTTGTGTTTTTGAGCTTATGTATTCGAGCCCTCGAGTCCCCTGGCTTGTAATATAAAGCTTGTATTATTTTAATTTGTGTCTAGAGTTGTGTTGTGATATCTTCTAGTGAGTCCCTGATCTTGGTCGTACACATTTACGTGCATGATTAGTGTACAGTCAAATCGGGGGCGTCACATATTATGTCCTTGATGCACCGCTAGGTGATAGACCTATTGCAGGAGCAGATGCAAACATTATGAACGTTTGGCAAAGCTCAATATGATGACTACTTAATAGTTTAGTGCACTATGCTTTACGGCTTAGAACCGAGACTTCAAAAATGTTTTGAACGCCACGGAGCATATGAGATGTTCCAAGAGATGACAATAGTATTTCAGACTCATGCCCGTGTCGAGAGGTATGAGACCTCTGACAAGTACTTTGCCTACAAGATGGAGAAGAATAGCTCAGCCAATGAGCATGTGCTCAAAATGTCTGAGTACTACAATCGCTTGAATCAAGTGGGAGTTAATCTTCCAGATAATATAGTGATTGACAGAGTTCTCTAGTCACTATCACCAAGTTACTAGAACTTCGTGATGAACTATAATATGCAAGGGACGACGAAAACGATTCCCGAGCTCTTCGTGATGTTGAAATCAATGAAGGTAGAAATCAAGAAAGAACATCAATTGTTGATGGTTAACAAGACCACTAGTTTCAGAAAAGGGCAAGGGGAAGAAAGGGAACTTCAAGAAGAATGGCAAGCAAGTTGTCACTCCCGTGAAGAAGCTCAAAGCTGGACCTAAGCCTGAAACTGAGTGCTTCTAACTGCAAAGAAAATGGTCACTGGAAGCGGAAGTTTCCCAAATATTTGGCGGATAAGAAGGATGGCGAAGTGAACAAAGGTATACTTGATATACATATTAATGTGTACCTCACCAGTGTACATAGTAGCCCCTGGGTATTTGATACTTGTTCGGTTGCTAAGATTAGTAACTCGAAACAGGAGTTGCATAATAAATGGAGACTAGTTGAGGGTGAGGTGACGATGTGTGTTGGAAGTAGTTCCAATATCGATATGGTCATCATCGCACACTCCCTGTACTTTAGGGATTAGTTTTAAAACCTAAATAAATGTTATTTGGTGCTTGCGTTGAGCATGAACAAGATTGGACCATGTTTATTGCAATACGGTTATTCGTCTAAGTGAGAGAATAATTGTTATTCTATTTACATGAATAAAACCTTCTATGGTCATACACCCAAGGTGAATGAATCTCGATCGTAGTAAATACACATATTCATAATATTGAAGCCAAAAGATGCAGAGTTGATAATGATAGTGCAACATACTTGTGGCACTGCCATTTAGGTTATATTGGTGTAAAGCGCATGAAGAAACTCCATGCTGATGGACTTTTGGAATCACTTGATTATGAATCGTTTGATGCTTGCGAACCATGCCTCATGGGCAACATGACTAAAACTCCGTTCTCCAGAACAATGGAGCGAGCAAGTGACTTATTGGAAATAATACATACTGATGTATGCGGACCAATGAGTGTTAATGCTCGCGACGGGTATTATTATTTTCTCACCTTCACTGATGATTTGAACAAATATGGGTATATCTACTTGATGAAGCACAAGCCTGAAACATTTGAAAAGTTTAAAGAATTACAGAGTGAAGTAGAGAATCATTGTAACAAGAAAATAATGTTTCTACAATCTGATCGCGGAAGCGAATATTTGAGTTATGAGTTTGGTCTTCATTTGAAACAATGTGGAATAGTTTCACTGCTCACGCCACCTGGATCACCACAACGTAATGGTGTCTCTAAACGTTGTAACCGTACTTTACTAGATACGGTGCGATCTATGATGTCTCTTACCGATTTAACACTATCGTTTTGGGGTTATGCATTAGAGACAACTTCATTCACGTTAAATAAGGCACCATCTAAATCCGTTGAGACGACGCCTTATGAACTATGGTTTGGCAAGAAACCCAAATTGTCATTTCTTAAAGTTTGGGGATGCGATGCTTATGTAAAAAAGCTTCAACTTGATAAGCTCGAACCCAAGTCGGAGAAATGTGTCTTCATAGGATACCCAAAGAAAACTGTTGGGTACATCTTCTATCACAGATCCGAAGGCAAGATATTCGTTGCTAAGAATGGATCCTTTCTAGAAAAGGAGTTTCTCTCGAAAGAAGTGAGTGGGAGGAAAGTAGAACTTGATGAGGTAATTGTACCTTCTCACGAATTGGAAAGTAGTACATCACAGAAACTATTTCCAGTGATTCCTACACCAATTAGTGAGGAAGCTAATGATGATGATCGTGAAACTTGAGATCAAGTTACTATTGAACCTCGTAGGTCAACCAGAGTACGTTCCGCGCCAGAGTGGTACGGTAACCCGGTTCTGGAAGTCATGTTGCTAGACCATGATGAACCTAAAAGCTATGAGGAAGCGATGATGAGCCCAGATTCCGCAAAATGGCTTGAGGCAATGAAATCTGAGATGGGATCCATGTAGGAAAGCAAAGTGTGGACTTTGGTTGACTTGCCTGATGATCGGCAAGCCATTGAAAAATAAATGGATTTTTAAGAGGAAGACTGACGTCGATGGTAATGTTACTATCTACAAAGCTTGACTTGTTGTGAAAAGGTTTTTGACAAGTTCAAGGAGTTGACTATGATGAGACCTTCTCACCCGTAGAGATGCTTAAGTCTGTCCAAATCATGTTAGTAATTGTCGCATTTTATGATTATGAAATCTGGCAAATGGAAGTCAAAATTGCATGGATATCTCAAAGAAGAGTTGTATATGATGCAACCAGAAGGTTTTGTCGATCCTAAAGGGGCTAACAAAGTGTGCAAGCTCCAGCGATCCTTCTATGGACTGGTGCAAGCATCTCGGAGTTGGAATATACACTTTGATGAGGTGATCAAAGTATATGGTTTTATACAGACTTTTGGAGAAGCCTACATTTACAAGAAAGTGAGTGGGAGCACTACAACATTTCTGTTAAGTATATGTGAATGACATATTGTTGATCGAAAATGATGTAGAATTTTCTGGAAAGCATAAAGGATTGTTTAAAATGAGTTTTTCAATAAAAGACCTTAGTGAAGCTGCTTACATATTGGGCACCAAGATCTATAGAGATAGATCGAGACGCTTGATAAGACTTCCGTTGAATACATACCTTAATAAGATTTTGAAGAAGTTGTAAGGTATGAAGTTGAGTAAGAATCAGAACCCGACCATGGCAGAAGATAGAGAAAGAATGAAAGTCATTCCCTATGCCTCAGCCATAGGTTCTATAAAGTATGCCATGTTGTGTACCAAAACTGTTGTGTACCTTGCCATGAGTTTGTCAAGGAGGTACAATAGTGATCCAGGAGTAGATCACTGGACAGCGGTCGAAATTATCCTTAGTTACTGGATGACTAAGGAAATGTTTCCTGATTATGGAGGTGATAAAGAGTTCATCACAAAGAGTTACGCCGATGCAAGCTTTGCACTAATCCAAATGACTCTAAGTATCAATCCGGATGCGTATTGAAAGTGGGAGCAATTAGCTAGAGTAGCTCCATGCAGAGCATTGTAGACATAGAAATTTGCGAAATACATATGGATCTGAATGTAACAAACCCGCTGACTAAACTTCTCTCACGAAGCAAAATATGATCACACCTTAGTACTCTTTGGGTGTTAATCACATGGCGATGTGAACTAGATTGTTGACTCTAGTAAACCTATTGGGTGTTGGTCACATGGAATTGTGAACTATGGGTGTTATTCACATAACGATGTGAACTATCGGTATTAAATCACATGGTGATGTGAACTAGATTATTGACTCTAGTGCAGTTGGGAGACTGAAGGAAATATGCCCTAGAGGCAACAATAAAGTTGTTATTTATATTTCCTTATATATCATGACAAAAGTATTTTATTCATGCTAGAATTGTATTAACCGGAAACTTGATGCATGTGTGAATACATAGACAAAACAGAGTGTCCCTAGTATCCCTTTACTAGACTAGCTCGTTAATCAAAGATGGTTATGTTTCCTAACCATAGACATGTTTTGTCATTTGATGAACTGGATCATATCATTAGAGAATGATGTGATGGACAAGACGCATCCGTTAGCTTAGCACTATGATCGTTTATTTTTATTGTTGTTGCTTTCTTCATGACTTATATACATGTTCCTCTAACTATGAGATTATGCAACTCCCGAATACTTGAGGAACACCTTGTGTGCTATCGAACGTCACAACGTCACTGGGTGATTGTAAAGATGCTCTACAGGTGTTTTCGAAGCTGTTTGTGGTGTTGGCATAGATCGAGAATAGGATTTGTCACTCCGAGTGTCGGAGAGGTATCTCTGGTCCCTCTCGGTAATACTCATCATAATAAGCCTTGCAAGCAAATAACTAATGAGTTAGTCATGAGATGATCTATTACGGAACGAGTAAAGAGACTTACCGGTAACGAGATTGAATTACGTACAATGATACCGACGATCGAATCTCGGGTAAATAACATATCGATGACAAAGGGAACAACGTATGTTGTTATGCGGTTTAACCGATAAAGATCTTCGTAGAATATCTGGGAGCCGATATGAATATCCAGGTTCCGCTATTGGTTATTGACCAAAGATGAGTCTCGGTCATGTCTACATAGTTCTCGAACCCATAGGGTTCGCACGCTTAATGTTCGATGACGATCGGTATTATGAGTTTATGTGTTTTGATGTATCGAAGGTAGTTCGGAGTCCTGGATGTGATCACGGACATGACGAGGAGTCTCGAAATGGTCGAGACATAAAGATTGATATATTGGAAGGTTATATTTGGACATCGGAAGTGTTTCGGGGGTCACCGGGTAAATACCGAGTACCGGGAGGTTACCGGAACCCCCCGAGGGTTATATTGGCCTTGATGGGCCTTAGGGGAGAGAGAGAGGGATGTCTAGGGCTAGGTCGCATGCCCCCAAAGCCTAGTTTGATTTGAACTAGGGGGAGGGGCAGCGTCCCCTCCTTTCCTTCTCCTCCTCTCCCTTCCTTCCCCCTCTCCTATACCTACTAGGAAAAGGAGGAGTCCTACTGCTAGTGGGAGTTGGACTCCCCCTCTTGGCCCGCCCCCTCCTTGGCCGCCTGCTCATCCCTCCCTCCTTTATATACGTGGGGAGGGGGCACCCCATAGACACACAAGTTGATTTGCAAGCCGTGTGCGGTGCCCCCCTCCACAGTTACACACCTCGGTCATATTGTTGCAGTGCTTAGCCGAAGCCCTGCGCCGGTAACATCATCATCACCGTCACCACGCCGTCATGCTGACGAAACTCTCCCGCGACTCTCAATTGGATCAAGAGTTTGTGGGACGTCATCAAGTTGAACATGTGCTGAACGCGGAGGTGTCGTACGTTCGGTGCTTGGATCGGTTGGATCGCGAAGACGTTTGAGTACATCAACCGCGTCACTAGACGCTTCCGCTTTTGGTCAACGAGGGTTCGTGGACACACTCTCCCCACTCGTTGCTATGCTTCTCCTAGATAGATCTTGCGTGATCGTAGGAAATTTTTGAAATACTACGTTCCCCAACAAAACATACCTGGGCATTACTTAACTTTATCTCCCGATTTTTGTATCATGTCCTTGGTGGCAAACTTTGAGTTGTAATCTAGAAAACTTTCTAATGGTCTTTTCACCTTCTTTAACCTTAAATTGTTTGAAGAAATAAATTAATTTCATTTCTTAATGGTGATACTTTGTGGATTCGACAAACTTAAAAGTATTATATGCATACCCTAAAAAAAGTGTTATATGCATAAATAGAATTATCATTTGCTTCCATCAATATAAGTGTATCAAATTCCTCCGGATAATAGCATGATGCTTTTAATGTTCATAGTGACATGAACTGTTTTGCCATGTCAATGCAAACAAAATATAATTAGCATTTGTTTGTTTTAAATTGTGGATCTATTGTATGATTGAGGTCATCCCACATTCTCTATACTTTTGCTTGAATGTTCTAGTTTGTCCTGTTGCTGGTAAGCACTAAGCTTCTTCAACACCATAGCTTTTTGGCTGCGAAAGGATTCTGAAATTGTTAGTCAGCTATCTATGTAAGCTCTAAACTTCTTCAACACCATATTTTTTTGGTTGTGAAAGGATTCTGAAATTGTTAGCCAGCTATCTATGCAACTTTTCTTCTGATAAATGAATGAATTAATTCATAATGCTTACGAGCCTAATTCAGGTGAGAGGCGGCGGCTCAGAATACATGTCCTAACATCGTTAGGCATTGAGATGCAGTCACATTAGAGTTTTGGCAAAAAAAATTCTGGCATTACACAGCCGACATCTTCGATTTTTTTGGTCATGCTCTAGTCGGATGGCAGATTTGTTCTATAGTCTCCGATTTTGTTGGTGGTGCTCTGGCTGGGTAGCAGATTCTGGAAGACTTCGATTTTCTCGGTGGTTCTCTGATCGGGTAGCAGATTTTCAAACATTGATTTGTCCAGAATTGATTGGATTCGACTCTTGGGGTTGGATGTGGCTGGCTGGGTGCCTTGGCCGGTCCATGTGGAGTTTCTCTTTATCAAGACTCCATGTGGGATTTCCTTTTATCAAGACTCCATGTGGAGTTCTATAGATTGAGTCCGGCTGTAGTTATCCTTGTTTTTTCTAGCATGCACATAGGCCTGATTTGGAATTAGATGCACGTGAGGTTCTGTATCCGTGACGGTGGTATAGTATGTAATTACGGCTGGACGTATCACGCAAATAGTAGAATATATATTGTCGTGTGATCATGTGCAGTTTATCTTCGGCGTATTTTGTATGGACTATTCTTTTTATTGTTGACGTATAGTCTTCCCGTACATGTACCATATGTGCATATGCATAGACGTGATAACGTGCTAGTCCAATAAGTTCGTAAATACATGTTTGCATGTTACGTAAAAACTTTTAATCTCAGCCATTATTATTTGAATCTAACAGTGCAAATAATATTAACATATGTGGATAAACGTGGTAGCTTATTTGTCTTCTGTTTTAAGTATGTAATAGGTTATCATCATATAAGTGTCATAAGCATGATAGAAAAAAATTCGTTCGGGCAAAAATGTCACGGACGTGTCTTTTTTGTAGTGTTGTGAGCAGCTGGTGGCCCTCCTCTGGTATTTCTTTGCTCCAGTGTTTTTTATATATTAGATAAAAAATATCTATGAAGTTTCAGGTCATTTGGAGTTCTATAGAATAGGTATCTATGTTGTAGATTTTTCAGGTCTAGAATTCCATCTGGCAGTAATCTCCCTCTCCATCTAAATCTCGCAAATTAAGAGAAATCATAAGGTTGAATAATGACCCAAAACAATATAAATAATTATAGGAAATCATGATGCAAAATGGATGTATCATTGAACTAGCCTCTGCAGTAGGTTGTGAGCTTTTTCTTGAACCTCCTTGTCTTGAGGCCCTTGAGGACCTCAGCGTTGGCACACTCGGTTTGGCTGTCACTTCATGGGTGCGCCACAGAGGTGTAGCAGATCCGCGAGCCGATATTGGAGCAATTGGACTTGATGAGGCCGCTGGTGAACTGCGAGCCTTTGTCGGGCCTAAGGAAACCACATGTATGCAGGGAAGCTTGGACTGCCATAAATTCTGAAAATGAGCTCCGAATTCTTATAGTAAGAAGAGGCAGTAGAAGAAACACTAATGATATAGAGATGTGAAACCTTGATGAATGAAGAACCGACAAAGACCCCAACATAAAAAAACATCATAGAAGATGCATGTGAACCCATTTTCGATGAACTCGAGCTTGTCATGAAGAAGACCATAAGCTCCAAGTCTCACAAGGAGAGAAATCAAACAAGAACCAAGAAAGATGATTCCAAGGATGCAATGGTTTGAGATCTCTATGAACGATATGATCAAGCTACTCACTTGAGAGCCCCCCTTGATAATACGGCAATCGGTCCTATAGCCCGGCCTCAAAAGTAACACCATGAGACCGGTAAAATAGAAAACTTATCAAGGGAAAACCTTTGCCTTGAACATATCCCACTTGTGCTAGATGATGACGATCTTGACTTTCTCAAGATGGACCTCCTTTCTCGATTGCATTGGCTTGAAGAAAACTCCAAATACATTATCAACGTGGCTCATGGTACCAAGATGATGTAGAGCGGAACCCTATGGTCTCGATCTTTCATGATTTGGAGGGGAAACAGGGAAGAACACGAAGAAGACAAGAGGAGAAATCACTCAAATAGATAAGACCAATCACACATGTGCTAGATCCACATACACACAGAGAGATACATGATAGAAAGTCAACAAAATATGATACAAATGGTAACTACTTCATCCCAATCCGTGAGGAAAGAGATCTTGAATCCTTAGAGGATGTTCCCTTAAAGGGGTCTTGAATCAACTTGGGGGATCTTCTCACATAGACACCTTGATCTCCATGGGAGTAGGGGTAAGTGGATGAGCAAATCTCTATCTCAATGAGCCAATGCTTTTCTAACCCTAGATGAAGGATGGATAGGTCTATATATAGTGCTATTACACATTGGGGCGAGTTGGAGGGATACATGGGACGGCGGCCCATTACAGTTTGCACAGACAGGGCTGGATGTCCAGGCCAGGGGCCGGATGTCCATGATCGGTACGAGTAGTCCGGGCTGATAGACCTGGTTTTTGGTGCTCTCTGAGTAGGAGGACCAGATTCCAGACGGGGGCCGGATGTCCGGGGCTGGGCCGAATGTCCGGTGCCTACATGAGTTCGGTGGCTGGGTGGCTGCTCTAGCTGAGGTTTCTTGGGGGAGAATGTCCGGGTGAAAGGCCGGATGTCCCCGTCCTGTGAGCTTTCCCGGTTCCTCTCGTCATGTTCCTTCATCCGTTTACTTGGGGACTTGTCCATTATCATGAGCATCTTTGAGAGGGTATCCTTGGTACCTAAACACACATAGCATTACAGATCGAGGTAGTAGCCATGTCTCATGTGGATCATACGGAATGTCACTAAGGAGAGATGTCACCTCTGTCAGGAGAGCTCTAGCACGTGCTTGTGCCAACAGTCCACTTGGCGCTTGGGGAGACATACGTAGGTCCATGGGGATGACGGTAGGATGCTCCGCATCAACTACCTCATGAGATAGCCCGCGGTGCGTCTCCCCATTAAGAGGCCCATAGGGAGCCTCACAAGCGTTGCCTCGCGAGGCAACCTACGTCACCCATCTTCACAAAGTGCCAGCAAAAGGCCTCATAAGCGAGCACCTTGCGAGGTGCACCCACAACACACCAAGGCTCATGCTCCATGAAAATCTAAGTCCAAGCACCTCACGAGCTTTCCTTAGCGCCTCACGGACTCTCTTTCCCCTGTGATCTCGCGGAGCGCCTTCAGTTCTCTCTTGGCAGAAGCCGCTTGCACGTCAAGGCGGGTGCCTTGAGCATCGGGCCTCGGGAGCCCTAATTACCGCCTCGCGGAGCACTACACTCTGTGTCCTTGTCAGGCACGCGTCCTAACATATCAGCGATGGTGATAGTATGCTCGGGGGCTGGGTCCTAGCGACGTAGATGTAATGCCCAGGATGGGACTATGCCTTTAAGTCGTGCCTCGACACGTAGGAGGTATAGTCCCATCCTGGGCATTACAAGTTGGTATCAGAGCCTTCTCCGACCAAGAAGCCCCACTGCTTGATCGAATCGTTGACGGTTGAGTCTAGGCACACACTTAAAATGTTCTGAGTCCTATATATATATATATATATATATATATCGGAGAGTAGGATTTATTTTGCTCCTCATCTCTTTTCACTCTGGTGAGGACTCCTGACGATTACTCTTGCCTCTTCTACTCTCAAAATTGCACCAAATTGTTTTTTAGGAATCTCGCGAGTATTGTTTGGATTGTTCCGATGTCTTTGTGACGAGAACATTGTTCTCGATGCCTCCTGTCATTAGGGGTTGTGGCAGTGTCCCGGGGAGTTGAGCTCTGAGGTGTTGTCGTCACAAATATATCGCATCAGTTCTAGAATACTTAAGACGGCCGACATCGAAAACTCTCCTATGCGGTTAGTGGTAAGATAACCCCGACATCACCCAGTACTGGGGAGGTAATTCCGGAGTATTGCCATAGCTTGTATAGTGGATGCATTCCGAAGGTCCGAGGTAGACGGTTTCCGGAAATAACTGGTTATGTGTTGAAGGATGGATACAGCTGGATGTAGGATTAGAGTTGAGTGCGCGATGCTTCCCCTGTATCCCCAACACCTGATTGCATAACTGGAAACTTTCGTAAATTAATAGGTGGGTTCATCTAGTAGATCATAGGCATTCTTCCAACGAATGCAGGATATGGAGTTCGGGGTTCTACATTAAGTGAAATAGTTTTATGGCCGTTGTTCCGATCGAGAGTTGCATCTTAAAGGGTCCTTGGCTATGCTGATCCGGCGATTGCAAAACCCTTTTGTAACACGTTCCATAAGCTTTCAGCACGAATATGTCGAACGAAGCTTCTATCTTGTATTTGTTCTATCTGCATCTTGTTGTTTTATTCACCTTTTGTCTCCCAAGTGGCTTCTCGTGAATATTGTTGTTATCATTAAACTGTCAATTTCATTCGTTCCTCTTGTTCGAATGATTCTTGTGAAGACTATGACGCAGTTCTAGCCGTTGTTTCAGCTTATATCTTCTTTCAATCAAATGGCTAATAGTGGTCATCTCTTTCAGGATGGCTCCTAAAAGGGTTCCCAACGCTAACCCAGAGGGTGAAGAGGTTCCTGATCGTCCTCCTTCCCCTCCTCCTCCGTCTGAGGCCTGGAGAGCAATTATGCAAACTACGAATCAGAACACCCAGATGCTTATGCAGATGATGCAGCAAATTCAAGCAAATCAGGGTGCTCATGGGAACCAAGGCAATTTGTTCAACCAACAACACTTTGCTACGCTCAACCAGTTCTTGGAAAATCAACCAAAGGCATTCAGTTACTGCGTGGACCCTCTAGATGCTGAAGACTGGATAACAGATATCAAGAAGCATTTCGAGTGCAGTAACGTCAGGCCCGAGGACTATGTGAAGTTTGCAGCGTTCCAACTCAAGGACCAAGCAGCCGATTGGTGGCAGCAGTACAAAGACTCCAGAGCAGGGCGTGAAATCTCCTGGAATGACTTCTGCAAGGACTTTCGTTCTCACCACATTCCAACAAGTGTCATCGAGGGTATGCGTGAGCAATTCCGCAACCTGAAGCAAGGCTTAATGACTGTCTACCAATATAATGTCAAGTTCCAGAACCTTGCCCGCTATGCAAAGCAAGACATCCCAGATGCCAAGAGCAAGATCTATCAGTTCCGTGGTGGTCTGAAGGACGAACTCCAACTTGCTCTCACCTTGTTCGAGCCTGATGAGTTTGATAAATTCTATAAAATGGCGCTTAAGCAAGAGGCAGCCCAGCTCAAGATGGAAGCTTCCAAAAAGAGGATCAGAGACGTTGTTCACTCCTCCTCTTCTTCTCAAGTGGTCGTGAAGCAACAGAAGTTTTGGCTTCCACCTCCTCCAGTGATCCGAGCTCCCAACAACAACAACAAGAACTCTGGTGGCCGTGCTTTCTCCCACCCACCCAACCCAAGCAACCAGTCAAAGAATTAGTTTCAAGCTTCCAAGTCAAGTGCTCCTCAGTACCGTCCTCTCTCAGAAGTGGCTTGCAACAAGTGTGGCAAGAAGGGTCACTATGCCAACAAGTGTACTCAAAGGCGCCTTCCGCCACCTCCACCTGTCAGCACTGCTATTGTCAAGCATGATCCCAAGGTTGCAAGAGTAAATCTGATGAATGCAGCTCAAGCAGAGAATTCTTCAGATGTGATACTTGGTAACCTTCCAGTCAATCTCAAGCCTGCTAAAGTGTTGTTTGATTCCGGTGCATCACATTCTTTCATGTCATTTCCATTTGCATCCAAGCACAATGTGGGCATGGTGGCCTTGCCAAAGATGTTGCAAATTATTTCTCCGGGCAAATGCATGACTTCAAATTTGAGGGCTCCGAATGTATCTATTCGCTTGGGTGATTACCGCTTTCTGGCTTCTCCGGTTGTTCTCGGCAACTCCGACATCGATCTTATTCTCGGGATGGATTGGCTTTCTCAGCATGATGCTCACATTGATTGTGCAAATAAGGAAGTCAAGATTACTCATCCTAATGAAGACGTGATTATCTTCGCCCCTCGGGATAACACAATCAGGCTATTCTCTCTCAATGACAAGGGCGAGATTAATGCCATCTCTCAAATTCCGGTGGTTAACGAATACGAAGACGTCTTCCCTGAAGAGCTTCCAGGCATGCCTCCGCATCGTCAAGTTGAATTTTTCATTGAACTCGAGCCTGGTACTGAGCCAGCATGCTGGCGTCCGTACAACCTCTCCCATGAAGAGTTGAAGGAGTTGAAGAAACAGCTGGATGAACAAGAGCGTATGGGTCTGATCAGGCCTAGCACGTCTCCTTGGGGCTGTGGTGTCTTATTTGTCAAGAAGAAGGATGGCACGGAGCGCCTTTGCGTTGATTACCGGCCATTAAACAAGAAGACAATAAAGAAGAAGTATCCGCTCCCCAACATCAATGAATTGTTCGAGCAGCTCAAAGGAGCAAAAGTGTTCTCAAAGCTCGATCTCCGAATGGGTTATCACCAAATTCGCATTCGTGAAGAAGATATCCACAAGACTGCCTTCAGAACAAGCTACGGCTCCTATGAGTATACAGTCATGTCTTTTGGCCTCGCTGATGCTCCACCTACCTTCTCGAGAATGATGCACTACATTTTCAACCTCTACACCAACGAGTTTGTGCTTGTGTATCTGGATGACATCTTGGTATTCTCCAAGAATGAAGAGGATCACGAAAAGCACCTCCGTCTGGTTCTCGACTGTCAGGACCCCGATCCTAAGTCACACAGGTCTAGCTTGTAACACACTATATCACTTTGGGGCCTCACGCACGGTATCCCCATGGGTGCCACCTTACCTGGCCCGGGACCGTTTGCGCATTTTGGCACACGTATATGATAGTGTCGCTAGCATCCATATGACAAAGAACCCGGGCCGACATGACTAGTTATAAACCAAAAGTGGCACTAAATTACAGAGACAGGCATACATGACCCAGCAACAAACGTGTCGATCATCAACGTATGAACCCAAGTCGTAGCAAGCTACAAGGACTTAAAGGAACAACGCGTGACATTTCCCCTAAGGGACAGACACAGGAATGAAGAATGACACATGCCGGCCAGCCTAAGTGTTCCGGACCAGTAGCAAGCTACCAAGGCTCAGTGGAAGCACTAGGAGACATTTCCTTGTAAGATAGGCTACCAAGGGTAAACAACTAGGTGTCGGATCCCACACATAGCAATACACATTACACGTACGCATAACATGCAAGTATGTGTTGTACCACATGACATCACAACATAACTCAACAACTCATATAGATAAAGGCCCAGAAGAGCCATCATAACATTTATTACAAACAAAGGTCACATGACCCAACATACAGAGCACACAGGCAACGAAAGCATAACAAGTCTGAGTACAGACAACTACAAATGAAGAAGGCTGAAAAAGCCTGACTATCTACAAGACCCTCCCAAAGGTACAAGATCGTAGCTGAGGTAACAAGCTAAACGTCGAAGTCCACGCGGAACCACTAGCGAGACTGAAGTCTCTCCGCAAAACATAAATTAAGCAAACGTGAGTACAAAGGTACTCAGCAAGACTTACATCAGAACTAGCTACATATGCATAAGTATCAACAAAGAGGTGGTGGAGTTTGACTGCAGCAAGCCAGCTTTGACTCGGTGGCTATCCTAAACTACGACTGCAAGTAACTCTTTTGAGGTGGCGCACACGAGTCCACATATTCACCAATCAATACACCACTATGGATCCGCTCCCGTCTCCCTACGAGAAGGCCATCCATAGCACTCACGCTTATCTTGCGCATTTTAGAGTATCCACTTTCACTTGTCTATGAACTGTTATAGGCAACCCAGAAGTCCATTTCCGCGGACACGGCTATTCGAATAGATCATATATAACCCTGCAGGGGTGTACTTCTTCACACATGCTCTCACCACTTACCGCCGTTTACACGACATGTACTCGGCAACCTTCAAGCGGAGGCCCAGCGAGGGTGTCGGCCACGACCTGACTAACCACACAAGTCTCTCGTCCAGGTTTATCGCCTATTTGGGTTTCATCCGTGGGGAGATCCTGCCGGGGTGTCGCTCACGGCCCCAAACGATGTGTACAGGGTTCCCGCATCACCAAACGGGCGATCAGTACACCGTGCCATGTACCTGCCGCGTCACAGCCCACCCCGAGGGTCAACGGTGCGCACGACCTCCAGTAAACTACAAACACCAGACACTAGTTGCAACTCCTGGACAGAGGTCAAGGGCAGTTAATAAGTCGAGAGGGTCCATTGGTTTCGGGCCCAATGCATGGTAGTAACTGGTCATGGATCAACCAACACAGAACTCAGTTCCTGAGGACGGTTGCAATGAGACAACCCACCATGTACTCCTACATGGCCTCTCATCGCTACCTTTACCAAATCGTGTTCACACACTTAGCTCACACACATTAGGACATGTTCATCACCATTCTAGTTCATGCCCGATGAACCAGACCTGACACAACTCTAAGCAATAGCAGGCATAACCAGAAAGCATGAAAGAGTAGGCACAACATGGTTCAAACAACTCTTACTCATACTAGTGGGTTTCAACTATTTACTGTGGCAATGACAGGTCATGCAGTGGAAAGGGGTTCAACTACCGCAGCAGGTAACAGTTGAAGCGTTGTTGTCCTAATGCATTAAAGAGAGCAAGAGCGAGAGAGTGGGATTGTATCGGAATGCTCAAAGGGGTTTTGCTTGCCTGGCACTTCTGAAGATAACATTGAGTCTTCATCGGTGTCATCGATCACATCGTCGGAACACGTCTACTGAAAGGGAACAACACCGGCAACAGAGAAAGAAACACAATTAATGCAATGCACAATATGATGCATGATCATGACATGGCATTATGTTATGATTTGAGCTAATGCAACTAGCAACACAATTAAATGAAGTTGGTTTGAACCCAAGATTCAAATTCAAACTCCATATGTGATTATTTAAATGCCATTTAATTGATTTGACCTGATCAACAGGTTTAACTTGTTCAAACATGCATGAAAATGCCATAAACAGATTCCTTGGATTTTTCTGATCATTTTTCATATATAAATTATTTTCATGTGAGCTACGGTTGATTTTATATGATTTTTAGAAGTTTTAAGGCATTTTCTGGAATTTGTAAACCTTTTTGATTTATTTTAATTCTAGAAAAGCTTTACTGCGTCAGCACTGCGTCATCATGACGTCAGCAAGTCAACAGGGGCTGGTCCAGTCAAACCTGACCAGTGGGTCCCACTGGTCAGTGGCTCTGGGCTGGTTTGTGTGGATGACAGGTGGGACCGGTCAATGTTGACTTGACCAAAGTCAAAACTGGCACATGGGGTCCACGGGATTAGTACTAAACTAAACAGGAGAATTAAACAGATTAATTAAAACACTGGGCCCACATGGCAGTGGCACTAGGCCGTGATTACCGGAGTGGTTAGGCCCTAATTAAATGGCCACGTCGGCGATAGGCGCCGACGACCATAAAACACGGCGGTGGCTCGCCGGAGTTGGTCGGGGCGGCGCTGCAGGCTGCGGCTCACCAGGAGGGAGCCCGTGCTTCTGCACGTCTAGGGGTGCACGCAGCCGGGCACAGGGAGGCCGGAGTCGACGGCGGCGACCAGATCGGCGGCGGCCGGAGCTGCGGGTTCGAGCAACGTAGCGCTAGGGTGCACGAAATTACGAGCTGGTGGCGGCGTTAGCTTGTTGCGGAGCTGCTGAGCACGGTGACGTGCTCGGTTCCGAGCTTGCGCGTCCGTGGCCACGACGGCGACAAGCTCAGCGGCGGCCGGGGTTTTTCCGCGGTGGAGCTCTGGCCTAGAGGTCAAGCGCAGCTAGGGGAGAAGGGGGAAACGGTTCGGGGGCTCACGGTGAGTGTAGAGGCGTCGACGTGGGCTCGGGGGAGGCTCGGAGCAGAGCAGGGCGTCGAGGGAGATCTCCGGCGACGGTGGTCGGGGACAAGCTCGGTGAGGGCGGTGCAGGGCAGACGAGCGCTTGCGGCTCGGACTTCTCGATGAAGCAGTTGACGGCGGAGCTCTCGGGCATGGCGCTGCAGCGAGGGGGCGACGGTGGCCGCGGTGGTGACGAGCGGCGGCGACGGCTTCATTAGGTCGAGGCGAGGAACAGGCGAGGGAGAGAGCCAGGGGGAAAATTGAGACGAGGGAGAGTGAGAGAGGGACTAGGGAGTCCCTGGACGTCTCCAGGCGCGAGGAGAAGCAGGAGGTGGCAAGCAGGAACTGGCCAGGGCGAGCGCGCGCGCGACAGCGAGCTGCTCCGACTGGCAGGAGGAAGACGACGCGGTGGGGGTGGGCTGGGCCCGGCAGGCCGGCTGTCTGCAGGCTTCTAGTGGGCTGCACAGGTAAGGCTAGGTTAGTTTCTGCTTTCTATTTTTAATTACTGTTTTCTATTTGTTTTACTCCATTTTGATTTAGTACTAATACTAAACCATTTTTGTTGATTCTGAAATTATTTGTGGAAGCAGTATGGATTGTTCCAAAACTCCACAAAATGTTTTCAGAATAATTGGAGCATTAAAAATAATTATAGGATTTATTTGCTCCAACTCAAATACATTAGTGAATTAAATCAAAGCCCAAACAATTCCCCATAAATGTTCAATATTTTTTGTTTGGACCAAAACCCTTGCCAAAATTATCAAACATTACTGAAGGCAATTTTTGGGTTCATTGAAAATATTTTTAGGTTAAACCTAATTGCTTTGATTTGGTGCTAGGGTTTAGTCATCCCCATTCCAAGTTTAACAGAATTTAAAACATGATGCACAGGCAAAAACTATCCTAGGGCAAAGTAAAGCTAGGGATGTGTCACACCCTGCATTTTGTAACATGTTATTTGTATCTTTGAAGCATGAAAAATTGGACCAGCAAAATTTTTTAGCATCATCTGGCTTTTATTTGGAATTGAGTTATCTTCATATGCTTTTTCATGTGCTCATTAAAGTCAACTATAACCTCTTGTAGAATTCATCTCCATACCCAAAACTTCTGCCCAATGATCATGCCAAGTGTTATATAACAGTATAGTATTTTCTTACAAAATTAATTTGGCCAAAATGTATTTTATAAATTTAGTTTTTCCAAAAACCCCTGAATTGAGATTTGCACTGCAAGTACTTGATTTAGGGTGAGAAACTTATTTCAAAAGGTTTATTTTGAGACCTAGTAGTCATAGGACTCCCAGAAACAACAAAGGTATAATTTTATCATGTCATCTATGACATATTTGATGATCTTGCCAAGTCCCATGCCTTGGGAAGCAAGAAAACATCCTCAAACCCCTTCATAACCATTCTGTCCATATTTGAAGTTTGAGCAACTTTACATTGCCAAACTTGTCCAAATGCTCTCAAATTTGGTGCACATGCTAGAATGGCCTAATAAGGCATCTAGACCAAATGGCACAAGATTTGGAATAGAGCAACTTGATCAGATCACCTCAAAACCCTTTCTGTTCAAATGCAAATTTGAACAACTTTACATTACCAACTTTTTATCTGGAGCTTCAAACTTTGTGGGCATGATCAATACCCCAAATGATGATGCTACACCAAGTGGTGCATCAAGGGGAGATGATTAGCTTGACTCAATCAAGATGAAGCTGTTTCTGTTGATTTCTAGGGTTCACCAAAGTTACATTGGCTAGTTTCTTCAAATGAGCCCAAATTTTGTGAAGCACCCTATTTTCTCATGACTTTTAATCCTGTTAAGTGCCATGTCAAGTGGAGATCATTTGCTTGACCAAACACTGATCAAACACCTTCTGCAGATTTACTAAAACCTCCATCTTGATCACTTTTACTCTTCTCCATGGCCTCAACTTTTTACCACATGATCATTGAGTTGCTGGCTACCCCCAGTAACTACCCCAGCACCCCAGCTCCATGATTGAGGGGTAAGAACCCAAGTTTACCTTGCTGGACAGCAAGTTTTCACCAAGTCACCAGCATCCTCACTCTCTCTCAGCATCTCCAGGGCATCCAAGGCCGCAGGCCATTTCTTTACTCCTCCCTCAACCTTCTAGACACTCTTGGGCACGTTGGCTTTGACCAGAGCGGCGAGGGCACGATGATGCCAGCCATACGCGCGCTCTGGGCACGCTACAGTGCACTCCCGCACGGTGGCTTCAGCCAATCGCTGGCCCCCGACAGCCTCGGGCCTCTCCTTCGTGCCAGTCGAGGCCCCTCGACGTCCGCAATCACCCCGACGCTGTCCCCCCTCCTCCTGCGCCCTCCAGTGACCATCGTCGCACGCGCACCGGCCACCTGCAACGGCCACTCTGCTGCCTCGCACGCGCGCGCGGTCCAGAAGCTCACCCGCTCCTCTTCTCACCTCAGCTGAACGTGGAACAAGTCCACGATCCTCCCCGGCTTGATCACAGGCACCAGAACCTCTCCTAGCCTCGCCTGCAATCTCGCCGGCGCACGAGTCCACGATGGACCGTGGGCGCGGCTTTATAAGCCCCTCCCGAGCCTCTCCAGCAGCACCAGCAGCCTCACCTCACCTCATAGAGTCCTCCAGCACCATCCACTCCTCCCCAGGTAGTCCCAGTACTCGGGATCGACCGGAGCACCGCCGCGTCGGGCCGCCGGTGATCTCGCAGTACGGGCCTCCCCTGCCCTTCTTCTTGCCCGATCTAGAACCACCGAGCAACACTGACTCTTTCCCCCCTATTTCCCCTCTCTATGGTAGTTGGAAACGGCCGGAACGGCGACCTCCCGTAGCTCCTCCGCCGTCACACCTCGCCGCCGGCGAACCTGACCTCCCCGGCGCACCGTACCACCACCACTGCAACCACCACTCGACGCTGAGTCCATTCCTGGCCTCCGTTGCCGTCGCCGTGGCCGGAAACCTCGCCGGTGAGCTCGCCGTCGCAGTGGCCGCAAGGTTGTAGATGACAGGCGGGCCCCACCTGTCATCCCCACACCTCTCTCCCCCTCCTCTCTGCCACTGACCGCCGGGCCCCGCCCGTCAGGTTCAAAAACCTGACGTGCGCGCGCAGGCACCCGTGCGGCTGGGCTAGACCGCCCTGGGCCGTGCACTGTGGCCTCTCTGGCCCAGTTGCACAGGTCTTTTTCTCCTTTTTCTTTTCTGTATTAATTCAAACATTTCTACAAAAAAGAATAATGGTCCAAATTAAATAATTCCAACTCCTAAATTCTTGTAATATTCCAACCTATTTAATGGTACCACTTTCACTCACATCTATGAAACTCTTCTGTTCTGTTCAAATTTAAATTCAAATTTGAGCATTAAAACTCATGTTCAAAAATCAATAGATTCCATTCTGTTACTCCAAAACTCCAACTAAGATTTTCCCCATCTTAGAAATCCCTCTAGTATTTAACAAAAATAAGTTGACATTTTTCTGAGCACTTTGATTTTTCTGTTTTATTTGTGGTCTTATTTTTCCGTGGTTATTATGCGACGTATAGATCCCGTATTTGACGAAGTTGCTGTGGAAGAAGAAGGAGAAGGATTTGAAGACTTTGAAGACCAAGCCAATCCAGGAAAGCAGTCGTTTGACCATGATACACTTGTTCTTCGGAACCCGTTTGTTTCCGATGCATGATTTTAGGGTTACGATGGTGACCTAGTTGATTCCACCACATGATGCATGCCTTGATCTTGATCTTGCTATGTGCTAGATGACATGCATATGGCTAGTAGTAATGAATAGTGATTCATGTGTGACATGAACCTTCGTGGTTGAGGTCTTTGCATAAAACCCCGTCGGGTGCCACTCATGCCCGAGGGAGATGATGAGTTGGGTGACCACTTGATGACGAAGTGGTGTACCGAGACAAGTGTGTGTGTTTTTCAAACGGATTGGTTTAAGTTGCGACCGTTATCCCAACCAAACATGTGCAACCACACTACCCCTTATGGGACGGGGCTTTATTGATTACTTAGGTCGATACTAGCATGGTGCCCGCATTACTAGTGACGGGAAGACTTGAGGTCTTTCCCGGGACGGGGTCGTGCTTGACTGTTTTTACAGGGCACCGGACACACCGTTGGTCCCTTCTGGTACGCGTGAACATTGAAGTTAGGGCAAGTCCCGTGATCTATTGTTTGTACCCGAGGGCCGTGTACCAACGAGTGGACTCTATGTTAGTGTCGTCTAAGGAAAGGTAATGATCGGGTGCTTACCCCGGGTACTTGAGGTACTGCGGGTCGTGGATGACACGGAAGTTCCCCGGATCTTGTGGGTAAAGTGTACAACCTCTGTAGAGTGTCAAACTATTCGAATAGCCGTGTCCACGGTCATGGACAGTTGGGTAACCGCTCTTGGGCTACGTCCAATGTTTGTGAAACCATGCGTGTGTATGTGAGTCAAGGTGGTGACTTGACTCGACGAGTTGAATCTTATTCATGTTGATATCAGTAACCTGTCTTCAAGGTTACGCGAGTTTATTGATGCATAAACTTGATGGTAGAATACTTGTTCTAGCCTTGCTAGATTGATAATTGTTATTCAATTGCATTGTTACTTTGAACCACATCATGGGTTGCTTGTGAGTACATTCAAAGTACTCATTGGCTTGCCACTGGTTATTTAATTGGCCAGGCATGGAAGAACAGGAATATGAGGAAGAGTTCTTTGGAGACGAACATGCGAACTAGGACGCTATCCCAGTCAGAATGCCTGTAGGGTTAAGGCAGATGGCATGGGTTCTACCCGTTATCGAAGACTTCTGCTATTTGAGTTATTTTCTATTCAGCCGGTGAGGCTCTATCTATGTAAGACTTGGCCTTAATGTCCATAATTCGTGTAAGACTATTTGTATGGATGTAAGACTCTTGTTATTCAGCTTCTGTGTGTTCAGTGAGCATTGATCTCTGGGATCACTGTACACGTGCATTCGGTGATCTCGACTTCTAAGTCGGGGTCCCCACAGAGCTAGTATCAGAGCCATCCTGACTGTAGGAAGCCTTAGTTAGCATGCGCGTTAGTTAGATGAGACCCTTTTTCAAAAACCTTCTGAACCTCTCTTCTTTTCTAAACCTGAGATTTCATCAGCTTATTAACCCCTCCTATTCCACCTTTGTAGATGGCCGCTGTACCCGAAGAGCATCTGACCACTGGGTTTCCCTTACTTCTCGAGGATAGCCTCCAGGAGTGTCAGTTCCACCGAGCACCCATCCTCACCTAACTTGAGCATTGGGTTAGCGACACTGAGGTGGAGTACCATGTGGAAGTGATCGTGAAGGCAAACGATCCTCCCACAAGTTGGTTCTTCGAGGGACCCCAGATGGCAACACTACCACTCGCTGTCGAGGCTGCTGCACTCAAGGCATTAACCCGTCTCCGCGAGCTTCTTCCGGAGATGGCAGCCAAGATGACGACTCGCTTCTTACCTTATCGGAAGGAAGGTGAAGAAGAAAGCAGCGCACTAGCCCCTCCACTGAAGGAAGGACTCTCGCTTCGGTTCCAGACCTACCTCAGTCTATTTGCCGACAGCTTGGCACAAGACTTGGCCTCGGAATCAATGAAGCTTCGAGAAGAACTTCACAAGACCAAGGCACTTCTTCGTCGAGCTCAAGAGAAGGCAAATAGGATCTAGAAGGAAGGAGCACCTTCTGGACAGTCCGCTATCGCATATCGAGGCGGAAGGCCCTCCAAGGATGTATCTTCCAAGAATGAAGAACCACCTCGGCGACGCCGGATGACGGCAAGGGAATATCGCAAGCTTTTCCCTGCACCACCGACGAAGCACCGTCGTATCCAACTCCTCCACTCCCCCACACCTTCAAGTGACAAGGGGGCCCAGACAGATGAAGACAAGGAGGAAGACCCAGAAGAGCCGGAATACGCGACCGAGCATTCCGCCACTTAGGCATTATTCGCTACTCGGAAATGCCTGTTGTGACCTCTACGGTAGGATAGGTCGTGTAACCCCTATGCGCAGTCGAGTCCTTGTATGGTTCATATGAAACCATCTAGTGTTTGCTTTTGTTGTGTCTGGATGTATGTCGTATTCTTCCTTCGGGAATGTGTAAACGACTACATCACCCATTTGGATTTTAATGAATGTGTTTTGGCCTTTCGGCCCTTGCATGATTTGATTTAGTGTCACACCCACCCCCTTACTAGGCACCCATCTATCTTGCTTTCCCTCTTCCGAGTCATGAGACCTTTTACCGCTCCAACAGGATGCCTGTTGTAACTCGTACTGGTTCCTCTACCCAGCAGCCCGAAGCCGGAGCATCCGCTCAGTCTGAGGCAGGCCGCGACCAAACCAACGACCAAGCTCCACCACCTCCTCCTCCTCCTCCAAGCATGGACATGGCTCAACTTCTCCAAGCTTTCCGAGAGGAACGCCAAGCCAACACTGCAGCTCTCCAGCTGATTGCTCAAGCTGTCACCAACAACCGCCAGCCGGCGGGGAATGGCAATGGACGTTCCACGTTGGCAGAGTTCAAGAAGCATGCACCGCCAACCTTCATCGAGACTGCTGAACCCCTGGATGTAGACGACTAGGTCCGTTCCATTGAGGAGATACTGGAACTAGTCGGATGCACCGAAGACCGCGAGAAAGTGGCTTATGCAGCCCACTGCCTCGGGGGGACTGCTAGAGCTTGGTGGGATGGATTCAAGGTCATGCATGCTGAACAAGACATCACTTGGGTTAACTTCAAGGCAGAATTCCGCAAGGCCCACATTCCTTCCGGAATCATGGCTATCAAAAAGCATGAGTTCCGAGCCCTGAAGCAAGGAAGTGGCACTGTCAAGGAGTACATGCAGAAGTTCAGTATTCTGTCAAGGTATGCCCCTGAAGATGTCAGCACTGATGCTGCCAAAAGGGAGCGCTTCATGGAAGGCCTCAATCAGACTCTGCAATACTCGCTTGTCGTGTGCGACTGCCCGTCTTTCCCTGACCTGGTGAACAAGGCACTTATGCTTGAAGACAAGCGGCGTGCTTTGAAAGACACTCGCAAGCGCAAGTTGGTCAGTAAGGGAAGTTCCAGCAACCAGAAGCCTCGTCCGTGGCAGTCAGCCCCGGCCAAGCCAACCTATCAGCAACCAAGAGCTCCTGCACCTCGCACCAACCCTCAGCCTCAGCAGTATGCCAACCCCAGGCCAGCTTTCAACCCCAATACCAGTGGTGGCAACAAGATCAATCCAAACCAAGTCACTTGCTTTGGATGTGGTCAGTCCGGACACATCTCAAGGTTGTGCCCCAACAAGAAGCCTGATGCCCCGCGCCCCAATGCGCAGAACCAGGGACAAGGCCGTGGAATGCCACCAAGGAACCCAGCTCCTCGCAATCCACCGAACCATGGGAAGGGGCGTGTGAATCACGTCACTGCTGAAGAAGCCCAGGAAGACCCGGACGTCGTGCTGGGTACGTTCCTTGTCAACTCAGCACCTGCAACTGTCTTGTTTGATTCTGGAGCAACGCATTCATTTGTCACTCAAAGATTTGCATTAAAGAGTGGCATGACCCCTACACCCCTGAATAAACTTATGGTGGTACAAATCCCCGGAGCCGAGATGAGAGCCAAGATAGGCTGTAAAGGAGTCAGTATTACCATTAACGGTGTAGACTTCCTAGCAGACCTTATCGTCCTGAGATCGCAAGGCTTGGATGTGATCCTAGGCATGAACTGGCTCAGTAAGCACCAAGGCTTGTTAGACTGTGCCAATCGGACAGTCACTGTGACCAATGACCAAGGAGTCGAAGTCAAGTTTGCTTCCAACTCCTCTTCCGCTCAAGCCGCTAAAGTCAACTGTCTGTCTGAAGTTGGGCTAGATCAAGTACCGGTGGTATGTGAATATCCTGATGTCTTTCCGGATGAACTACCGGGAATGCCCCCTGACCGTGACATTGAGTTCATCATCGAGCTCGTGCCCGGAGCAGGACCCATCTATAAGAAGCCTTATAGAATGGGGACGGAAGAATTAGCCGAGTTGAAGAAGCAGCTGGAAGAGCAGCTAAGGAAGGGATTTATCCGCCCAAGTGCCTCCCCTTGGGGATCTCCTATTCTGTTTGTGGCAAAGAGGGACGGTACCATCCTCTTATGCATCGACTATCGTTCCCTCAATGAAGTTACAATCAAGAACAAGTATCCCCTTCCCAAGATCGAAGATCTGTTTGATCAGCTCAGCGGAGCCAAGGTATTCTCCAAGATCGACCTCAGATCTGGGTACTACCAGCTGAAGATCAGACCCCAAGATATTCCGAAGACGGCATTCGTAACCAGATATGGCATGTACGAGTGCACGGTCATGTCCTTTGGGTTAACCAATGCCCCAGCTTACTTCATGTATCTCATGAATAAAGTCTTCATGAAATATTTGGACAAGTTTGTTGTTGTCTTCATTGATGACATTCTTTTGTTCTCGAAGTCGGAGGAAGAGCACGAGCAGCATCTGAGGATGGTCCTAGACAAGCTTCGTGAGCACCAACTGTATGCCAAATTCAGCAAGTGTGAATTCTGGCTGCATAAAGTTGGATTCTTAGGTCATGTCTTGACCGAGGAAGGATTATCTGTTGATCCTGCAAAGATCAAAGCTGTGACCCAATGGCAATCTCCAACGACCGTCAAGGAAGTCAGAAGCTTCCTCGGACTAGTGGGCTATTACCGCAAGTTCGTGGAAGGATTCTCTAGCATTGCACGACCAATGACTCAGCTCCTCAAGAAGGACAAGAAGTTCGAGTGGACGCCAAAATGCGAAGAAAGCTGCCAAGAGCTCAAGAAGAGATTGACCACCGCCCCAGTTCTGGCAACACCTGATATTCACAAGGAGTTCGTGATATATTGTGATGCCTCTCGAACCGGATTGGGAAGCATTCTGATGCAAGAAGGCCGCGTCATAGCATACCTCTCCAGGCAGCTACGACCCCATGAGGAGAACTACGCTACTCACGATCTTGAGCTAGCGGAAGTAGTTCATGCCTTGAAGACATGGCGGCATTAACTCCTAGGGAAACAGTGTGAGATCTACACAGACCATAAAAGTCTGAAGTACATTTTCACCCAAAAGGAATTGAACAGGAGGCAGCGGAGATGGTTGGAACTCATCAAGGACTATGACCTCAGTGTTCAATATCACCCCGGGAAGGCTAACGTGGTGGCCGATGCCTTAAGCAAGAAGGCTTGCTCTTTGAATGCCGTTATTCAAGAAAGGCAGCCAGCCTTGTTTAAGGAGTTCGAACAATTCAGTTTGGAATTGGTCACCCCTGGATTTCGAAATCATTTGGAAGTCAGACCGACCCTAATGGACGACGTCAAGAAGGCGCAAGATGGACACGCAAGCATTGAAGGCATCAAGAGGAAGATGAAGCTGGGCAAGGCCCCAGGATTCTCCGAAGACGAGCACAGGATCGTTTGGTACAAAGGTCGCATCTGCGTACCAAACAACACCGAGCTGAAGACGCTGATTCTGCAAGAAGCCCACGACACTCCGTATTCCATCCACCCTGGAGGAACCAAGATGTACCAAGACTTGAAGGCACGATTCTGGTGGCACGGGATGAAAAGAGAGATTGCGACCTATGTTGCAAAGTGTGATGTGTGCCAAAGGGTCAAGGCTGAATATCAGCGACCTGCTGGATTGCTTCAACCACTCAAAGTTCCTGAGTGGAAGTGGGATAAAGTCGGAATGGACTTCATCACTGGATTACTGAGGTCGAATAGAGGACATGACTCTATCTGGGTCATAGTCGATCATTTGACCAAGGTGGCCCATTTCATTCCTGTCAAGACTACCTACTTAGGCAACCAGCTGGCAACTCTCTACATCAACCGAATCGTAAGTCTTCACAGCGTTCCCAAGGAGATTGTGTCAGATCGAGGCACCCAGTTCACCTCAAGGTTCTGGGGAAGATTCCAAGAAGCCTTGGGAACCAAGTTGTCTTTCAGCACGGCTTTCCACCCACAGACCGGAGGTCAGACAGAGCGAGTCAATCAGATTCTCGAAGACATGCTCCGAGCCTGTGTCCTGGCATATGGAGCCAAGTGGGAAGATTGTCTCCCTTTTGCCGAGTTCTCCTACAACAACAGTTACCAGTCAAGCCTTCAGATGGCACCATTTGAGGTGCTGTACGGACGTAGGTGCCGCACACCCCTCAACTGGTCAGAGACTGGAGAAGGACTAGTCTTTGGACCGGATATCCTTCGCGAAGCAGAAGAGCAAGTCCAACTAGTCAGAGAGCGATTAAAGGCAGCCAAGTCAAGGCAGAAGAGTTATGCTGACACTCGACGCCGAGACATGAGTTTCCGTGTCGGAGATCATGTGTACCTGCGGGTAACTCCTCTAAAGGGAACCAAGCGTTTCCACGTCAAGGGGAAGCTCGCGCCAAGGTTCATTGGCCCTTTCAAGATCACCGACCGACGAGGAGAAGTGGCTTACCAGTTGGAACTACCACCTGAGCTATCCGATGTGCACAATGTATTCCATGTGTCGCAACTCCGGAAATGTCTCCAAGTTCCAGACAAGCCCAATCTCTACAAGGATGTCGATCACCAAGCCATTGATCTGCAGCCTGATTTGACCTACCGCGAGAAGCCTATTCGCATTCTGGACGAAGCAGAACGACGGACGCGAAGCCGTACCATCAAGTATTTCAAGGTCCAGTGGAGCAACCACACCGAAGCAGAAGCAACCTGGGAACGAGAAGACTATCTTAGATCCGAGTTTCCCGACCTCTTTTAAGACCTAGTTTAGGAATCTTGGGGACGCGATTCTTGTAAGGGGGGTAGGTCTGTCACACCCTGCATTTTGTAACATGTTATTTGTATCTTTGAAGCATGAAAAATTGGACCAACAAAAATTTTTAGCATCATCTGGCTTTTATTTGGAATTGAGTTTTCTTCATATGCTTTTTCATGTGCTCATTAAAGTCAACTATAACCTCTTGTAGAATTCATCTCCATACCCAAAACTTCTGCCCAATGATCATGCCAAGTGTTATATAACAGTATAGTATTTTCTTACAAAATTAATTTGGCCAAAATGTATTTTATAAATTTAGTTTTTCCAAAAACCCCTGAATTGAGATTTGCACTGCAAGTACTTGATTTAGGGTGAGAAAATTATTTCAAAAGGTTTATTTCAGACCTAGTAGTCATAGGACTCCCAGAAACCACAAAGGTATAATTTTAAAAGTTATTTTCCTATTTTCTTTAAAAGCTTTTTCTCAAGGCCAGAAATGGTCTTTAATAGGGGAAAATTATTTAACTGTTTCAAAAATATTTGCCAAAATTCAGAGAGACTCAGAGGACATATATTGTCCATATATAAGAGTTTCAACACTTGGTCATGTTCAAAATAATGGGCTAAAACCCTTTCTGGATATTTCAAGCTTTTGAAATATTTACAAAGGAAATATTCTCCAAAAATTCCAGGGAAATTCTATCATGTCATATATGACATATTTGATGATCTTGCCAAGTCCCATGCCTTGCGAAGCAAGAAAACATCCTCAAACCCCTTCATAACCATTCTGTCCATATTTGAAGTTTGAGCAACTTTACATTGCCAAACTTGTCCAAATGCTCTCAAATTTGGTGCACATGCTAGAATGGCCTAATAAGGCAGCTAGACCAAATGGCACAAGATTTGGAATAGAGCAACTTGATCAGATCACCTCAAAACCCTTTCTGTTCAAATGCAAATTTGAACAACTTTACATTACCAACTTTTTATCTGGAGCTTCAAACTTTGTGGGCATGATCAATACCCAAAATGATGATGCTACACCAAGTGGTGCATCAAGGGGAGATTATTAGCTTGACTCAATCAAGATGAAGCTGTTTCTGTTGATTTCTAGGGTTCACCAAAGTTTCATTGGCTAGTTTCTTCAAATGAGCCCAAATTTGGTGAAGCACCCTATTTTCTCATGACTTTTAATCCTGTTAAGTGCCATGTCAAGTGGAGGTCATTTGCTTGACCAAACACTGATCAAACACCTTCTGCAGATTTACTAAAACTTCCATCTTGGTCACTTTTACTCTTCTCTATGGCCTCAACTTTTTACCACATGATCATTGAGTTGCTGGCTACCCCCAGTAACTACCCCAGCACCCCAGCTCCATGATTGAGGGGTAAGAACCCAAGTTTACCTTGCTGGACAGCAAGTTTTCACCAAGTCACCAGCATCCTCACTCTCTCTCAGCATCTCCAGGGCATCCAAGGCCGCAGGCCATTTCTTTACTCCTCCCTCAACCTTCTAGACACTCTTGGGCACGTTGGCTTTGACCAGAGCGGCGAGGGCACGATGATGCCAGCCATACGCGCGCTCTGGGGCATGCTACAGTGCACCCCCGCACGGTGGCTTCAGCCAATCGCTGGCCCCCGACAGCCTCGGGCCTCTCCTTCGCGCCAGCCGAGGCCCCTCGACGTCCGCAATCACCCCGGCGCTGTCCCCCCTCCTCCTGCGCCATCCAGTGACCGTCGTCGCACGCGCACCGGCCGCCCACAACGGCCACTCTGCTGCCTCGCACGCGCGCGCGGTCCAGAAGCTCCCCCGCTCCTCTTCTCACCTCAGCTGGACGTGGAACAAGTCCACGATCCTCCCCGGCTTGATCACAGGCACCAGAACCTCTCCTAGCCTCGCCTGCAACCTCGCCGGCACACGAGTCCACGGTGGACCGTGGGCGCGGCTATATAAGCCCCTCCCGAGCCTCTCCAGCAGCACCAGCAGCCTCACCTCACCTCATTGAGTCCTCCAGCACCATCCACTCCTCCCCAGGTAGTCCCAGTACTCGGGATCGACCGGAGCGCCGCCGGGTCGGGCCGCCGGTGATCTCACAGTACGAGCCTCCCCTGCCCTTCTTCTTGCCCGATCTAGAACCACCGAGCAACACTGACTCTTTCCCCCCTGTTTCCCCTCTCTATGGCAGTTGGAAACGGCCGGAACGGCGACCTCCCGTAGCTCCTCCGCCGTCCCACCTCGCCGCCGGCGAACCTGACCTCCCCGGCGCATCGTACCACCACCACTGCAACCGCCACTCGACGCTGAGTCCATTCCTGGCCTCCGTTGCCGTCGCTGTGGCCGGAAACCTCGCCGGTGAGCTCGCCGTCGCCGTGGCCGCAAGGTTGTAGATGACAGGCGGGCCCCACCTGTCATCCCCACACCTCTCTCCCCCTCCTCTCTGCCATTGACCGCCGGGCCCCGCCCGTCAGGTTCAAAAACCTGACGTGCGCGCGCAGGCACCCGTGCGGCTGGGCTGGACCGCCCTGGGCCGTGCACTGTGGCCTCTCTGGCCCAGTTGCACAGGTCTTTTTCTCCTTTTTCTTTTCTGTATTAATTCAAACATTTCTACAAAAAAGAATAATGGTCCAAATTAAATAATTCCAACTCCTAAATTCTTGTAATATTCCAACCTATTTAATGGTACCACTTTCACTCACATCAATGAAACTTTTCTGTTCTGTTCAAATTTAAATTCAAATTTGAGCAGTAAAACTCATGTTCAAAAATCAATAGATTCCATTCTGTTACTCCAAAACTCCAACTAAGATTTTTTCCCCATCTTAGAAATCCCTCTAGTATTTAACAAAAATAAGTTGACATTTTTCTGAGCACTTTGATTTTTCTGTTTTATTTGTGGTCTTATTTTTCCGTGGTTATTATGCGACGTATAGATCCCGTATTTGACGAAGTTGCTGTGGAAGAAGAAGGAGAAGGATTTGAAGAATTTGAAGACCAAGCGAATCCAGGCAAGCAGCCCTTTGACCATGATACACTTGTTCTTCGGAACCCGTTTGTTTCCGATGCATGATGTTAGGGTTATGATGGTGACCTAGTTGATTCCACCACATGATGCATGCCTTGATCTTGATCTTTCTATGTGCTAGATGACATGCATATGGCTAGTAGTAATGAATAGTGATGCATGTGTGACATGAACCTTCGTGGCTGAGGTCTTTGCATAAAACCCCATCGGGTGCCACTCATGCCCGAGGGAGATGATGAGTTGGGTGACCACTTGATGACGAAGTGGTGTACCGAGACAAGTGTGTGTGTTTTTCAAACGGATTGGTTTAAGTTGCGACCGTTATCCCAACCAAACATGTGCAACCACACTACCCCTTATGGGACGGAGCTTTATTGATTACTTAGGTCGATACTAGCATGGTGCCCGCATTACTAGTGACGGGAAGACTTGAGGTCTTTCCCGGGACGGGGTCGTGCTTGAATAGACGGCCATGACTGTTTTTACAGGGCAACGGACACACCGTTGGTCCCTTCGGGTACGCGTGAACATTGAAGTTAGGGCAAGTCCCGTGATCTATTGTTTGTACCCGAGGGCCGTGTACCAACGAGTGGACTCTATGTTAGTGTCGTCTAAGGAAAGGTAATGACCGGGTGCTTACCCCAGGTACTTGAGGTACTGCGGGTCGTGGATGACACGGAAGTTCCCCGGATCTTGTGGGTAAAGTGTACAACCTCTGCAGAGTGTCAAACTATTCGAATAGCCGTGTCCACGGTCATGGACAGTTGGGTAACCGCTCTTGGGCTACGTCCAATGTTTGTGAAACCATGCGTGTGTATGTGAGTCAAGGTGGTGACTTGACTTGACGAGTTGAATCTTATTCATGTTGATATCAGTAACCTGTCTTCAAGGTTACGCGAGTTTATTGATGCATAAACTTGATGGTAGAATACTTGTTCTAGCCTTGCTAGATTGATCATTGTTATTCAATTGCACTGTTACTTTGAACCACATCATGGGTTGCTTGCGAGTACATTCAAAGTACTCATTGGCTTGCCACTGGTTATTTAATTGGCCAGGCATGGAAGAACAGGAATATGAGGAAGAGTTCTTTGGAGACGAACATGCGAACTAGGACGCTATCCCAGTCAGAATGCATGTAGGGTTAAGGCAGATGGCATGGGTTCTACCCGTTATCGAAGACTTCCGCTATTTGAGTTATTTGCTATTCAGCCCGTGAGGCTCTATCTATGTAAGACTTGGCCTTAATGGCCATAATTCGTGTAAGACTATTTGTATGGATGTAAGACTATTGTTATTCAGCTTCTGTGTGTTCAGTGAGCATTGATCTCTGGGATCACTGTACACGTGCATTCGGTGATCTCGACTTCTAAGTCGGGGTCCCCACAGGATGTGACAACTCACCCCTACTAAACAAGAATCTCATCCCGAGATTCAAGACGTGAGATAAGAAATCAGAGGGGACACTAACTAACACAATCTTCTCGATCCAGTTTTCCTCCTCGAAATTGTTGATTCATTGCATCATGTAGATCTTGGCATCTTTGATTTCAAAGCTTCATCCAACACGACAACAAAGGAACGTGAATTCTACAGGATTTGATCTTCTCGAAGATCGAGAAATTCAAGATCAACTCATGGATTGAGACGTCGAAACATCTCTTGAGCTGAGACACAGAGTACACCTCCAGGGGGATGGAGTGAAACAAACGATAAAGGTTCACCTAGTCGCAATAATTCCACTCCTAAGAAGAGGGTGATCCATACCACCAGACGGGGCACCTTAGAGAAGGTGACTCATAGAATTATCCCCTTAAGTGGCAAAAAGAATTACTTTTGATATAGAGATCATTGAGATTCTCTATACCAGCCTAAGGCAAACACAATCGATCGTTTGACGGAGTCCGAAGGAATGACATTCTCGGGCCAGAATGGATGATGTGGACTACCTTGTTGAGGTCAGCACAAGGGATGATCTTGCTTATCATCGGAAATGGATGGGACCAATGGTAGGACCACTTTTGAAGATAATCCGGAATAGCAGTTGCTGAGAAGGCAACCCATGGAAAATTGGCACGATGGTGGTGCAAGCTGGGAACAAAAGGCAAATGCTGGGAATGATTCTAGTAACTGGGGTGAATCCCAACAGTAGAGGGTAAATCTAATCCTTGAGAGGTTATATCATAACTAAGAACACTGTGAGCAATCCCGGTTTGTGTCGAGGATAACACCTAGTGCTTGTGCGTGCTCTCAAGAACTTGAGCATTCCCATGTTCACCAAGGTTTTACCAATATCCGTGTCAAGGATCCTGGCAACATCACATACTACCATGATGAATAATGATGGATGATGCAGATGCAAAGGAAGATAACACCTTCTCGGATTTCACCTTGGCGAGGCCAAGGGGACGAAATCTGGATGATCGACCGAGAGCCATTTAGCACTCCGCTTCTAATGTTCTCCTTGATGTGCTAGCGCAACCCATTTATTAAAATGGTTTGATACCTAGAACGTCAAGTAAAAGGTCGAACTTCAGGAGCACAAAATCCATAGGGAACAACTAGGGAGTAAATCCTACGAAATCCTTATGGGGAGGTGGCCAACTTCTTCAATCAAGATTCTACAACAATAGGTCTTCCGGCTGGGTGTGTTGGCCACGACATCCACTTTACCGGTTATAAGGAGACCAATATTATAGGTCTTGGGAAAATGCTCCAACCATCATATCCGCCTGAGATTCAGCTCTGGTTAGTGTCAGGATATTCCAGACTCATCGAGCCTAGAAAGAAAAATGAATGTTTGCAACACAAATCGACGAGACGGCGTTGCGAGATTCTCGGGAAAGAACTACGATAGCAGGTCCAAAACATGAGCTAGTTCTGCTATGTACCGGTGAACACGTTATCCTAGACAAACGTGACCACATGGTAGTCTTATAATAAGATGCTACCGAGTTCAGATTGAGAACCATCATTGAAGATAGCGAAGTCATGTGCATGACCTAGGATTAGCACAACAGACTTCATTTTCTTGAACAAATCAATCAGTGGCTTGGTGTGCTACGGATACGTATTGAGTGAAGGTTGCAAGTCTCCAAACCACAGAATACTTCGCACGTAAGCATGACTGACTTGGGATGATTCCACAGGAAGCAAAACAACTTTCTCAAACTCACGGTGGCAACTTACATCAATTACACATGAATTAGGGAAAGTCTCTTCTCTCATCCAACATATACCTCCTGAATGGGACACGAAGGCAATGCTTACAAAGTTTCCAACACTAGCTTAATGTCCTACAAAATCATGGAGAAGATAGCAGTGTTGCTGATGGGCTCAACAACAATTCATCCAGGTTTCCATGGAGATGGAATTCCATAATTATGTGAACAAGTGACCGTATTGGTCAGACCCAGATGATATAATGGTGTATGCTCGAGGGATCAACCACGAGTAAGACAACATTATGAATATCGTTGGTTCTGATTTGACTTAACGATAGCCCACTCTCAAGTCAAAGTTTTGGACAAGACAATAGATCCAACAATTGATCACAAGGATCAACCGATCAAGATATCATCTTTCTTCAACACACACACACAAAAGATGTCCCTTAGAAGGAACTAAGTCAGGCAAGCTCCTATCTTCCAACTCTCCAAGTTGTTGTTTAGCTTAACCAACTAGTTCAGGGTATCCAACACAGATTCTTGGAGAAAGGGTGGTTTAGAGAGAAACCAGCTTGATCACGAACTCAACATAGCGGTCAGGTGACAACCTGGTAATACTTCCGAGAAGATATTCGGAAAATCATGAACCACCGATATGTTACTAAGCTCGAGAACAATCTTACTTTTCAGGGCAAAACGATATGATCAAATGATCGAGGACTTAACAAAATCCTAACTCATCAATCAAGGAGTGCACCAAGAAAGTGGACTAGGTAGCACGATCAATCTTAGGATGATGATTCGGTAATCATCATGCTGAGAATGAGATTATCATCCATTAACTACCAAGCAACGAAGTTGCTAGGAGTATTGATTTCACACATCACGATTCACTTGCCAGTATTCCGGTTACAACAACACGGAGACCGAGGAATGAACGATGAGGGTGAGAAGTATCACTGTATCAAGAGTTCATAGGAGGTTGTGCAATTCCCAGGACAATCTTGACATAAAGATGGTAATACTCCAGGATAGACCAGTTTAGAAGCTGGATTAGCATTCTTCATCTGCGAAGTACAACTTCTTTGACCCAATCCTGGATATGGATAAGGTACTGGAGTTTATTTCTCCTAGTCATTCCGAGATAGGATGAATTGACGGATCACAAGAGTAAAAGGCATCGATAAACACGAATGCGCAACTACTCATGACTATCAATTGATAGACGAAGGTCATAAAACAACTGAAAGGGACAACTCAAAGGAACATATATCTTTCTGAGTTGTGGATGCATAGGTTAGTATGTCGAACGAGTTCCACATATTTCTTTCGGATAACCCATGAAGAAAGGTAGGACTGGCAGAGTCACAATATGAATGGAGTACCACTCAAGAGCACTCTGGTTGTGATCTTTTGGTTCGGGAGAACTTCTGCCAAGGGTGGTTCATGGTATTTGGAAGAAGGATATACCACGGACATCGAGGACTATCACAAGGTTACTAATATCCTAAAGGAACGAGCAATACTATCAACATGAAGTAAGTAGAGTGAATCTTGGGTTCAAGAACCCAGAAATATAATGCCTACTAACTAAATGGCATCACGGGATGCTTTTGAGAATAATGGCCAGAATCATCACACTGAGAATATAAAGCATTGCTAGATTACTGGGTGATCCTCTAAGACACCTAGGGTCATAATAATAACTCCAACATATATGTCGAGGTAACAGAGTACCTCAACACACTGACTAGTGTGCTTAGTCTGGCCCAAAGGTACATCGGAACATGAAGGAAAGGTTTGCAAATGCATCAGATTATTTAGAAACCTGGAATGACTCGGACAGCATAACGGCTGTGAATGCTCGAAAATACTTTTGAGACTCGTGCACAAGATAGCATAACCACTCAACATCATAATGTCAAGGTTCTGAGATCAACAATTGAACAAACAGAAGTGGTAGAAACTAAACTGAGGGTTGAAACCATATTAACGGGATCCTAATAAATAGAAAGAGAATCCTAGTTCTTAATCCCCGTAGAAGAAGAAGGTGACTCAGATCAGAAGGTCATAGGGTAAAGGAGTCAAAAGAGCCTTACGTTCCCTTCCACAATCAATTCCCTTATATAACTAAAGAGTTTCTAGACACGACTTCGACCAGTTTGGCTTACTAATCCTACAGGCAGTCAGGCTCTGATACCAAAGCTGTCAGGACCCCGATCCTAACTCACACAGGTCTAGCTTGTAACACACCATATCACTTTGCGGCCTCAGGCACGGTATCCCCACGGGTGCCACCTTACCTGGCCCGGGACCGTTTGCGCATTTTGGCACACGTATATGATAGTGTCGCTAGCATCCATATGACAAAGAACCCGGGCCGACATGACTAGTTATAAACCAAAAGTGGCACTAAATTACAGAGACAGGCATACATGACCCAGCAACGAACGTGTCGATCATCAACGTATGAACCCAAGTCGTAGCAAGCTCCAAGGACTTAAAGGAACAACGTGTGACATTTCCCCTAAGGGACAGACACAGGAACGAAGAAGGACACATGCCGGCCAGCCTAAGTGTTCCGGAGCAGTAGCAAGCTACCAAGGCTCAGTGGAAGCACTAGGAGACATTTCCCAGTAAGATAGGCTACCAAGGGTAAACAACTAGGTGTCGGATCCCACACATAGCAATACACATTACACGTACGGATAACATGCAAGTATGTGTTGTACAACATGGCATCACAACATAACTCTACAACTCATATAGATAAAGGCCTAGAAGAGCCATCATAACATTTATTACAAACAGAGGTCACATGACCCAACATACAGAGCACACATGCAACGGAAGCATAACATGTCTGAGTACAGACAACTACAAATGAAGAAGGCTGAAAAAGCCTGACTATCTACAAGACCCTCCCAAGGGTACAAGATCGTAGCTGAGGTAACAAGCTAAACGTCGAAGTCCACACGGAACCACTAGCGAGACTGAAGTCTCTCTGCAAAACATAAATTAAGCAAACGTGAGTACAAAGGTACTCAGCAAGACTTACATCAGAACTAGCTACATATGCATCAGTATCAACAAAGAGGTGGTGGAGTTTGACTGCAGCAAGCCAGCTTTGACTCGGTGGCTATCCTAAACTACGACTGCAAGTAACTCTTTTGAGGTGGCGCACACGAGTCCACATATTCACCAATCAATACAGCACTATGGATCCGCTCCCGTCTCCCTACGAGAAGGCCATCCATAGCACTCACGCTTATCTTGCGCATTTTAGAGTATCCACTTTCACTTGTCTATGAACTGTTATAGGCAACCCAGAAGTCCATTTCCACGGACACTGCTATTCAAATAGATCATATATAACCCTGCAGGGGTGTACTTCTTCACACACGCTCTCACCACTTACCGCCGTTTACACGACATGTACTCGGCAACCTTCAAGCGGAGGCCCAGCGAGGGTGTCGGCCACGACCTGACTAACCACACAAGTCTGTCATCTAGGTTTATCGCCTATTTGGGTTTCATCCGTGGGGAGATCCGGTCGGGGTGTCGCTCACGGCCCCAAACGATGTGTACAGGGTTCCCGCATCACCAAACGGGCGATCGATACACCGTGCCACGTACCTGCCGCGTCACAGCCCACCCCGAGGGTCAGCGCTGCGCACGACCTCCAGTAAACTACAAACACCAGAAACTAGTTGCAACTCCTGGACAGAGGTCAAGGGCAGTTAATAAGTCGAGAGGGTCCATTGGTTTCGGGCCCAATCCATGGTAGTAACTGGTCATGGATCAACCAACACAGAACTCAGTTCCCGAGGACGGCTGCAATGAGACAACCCACCATGTACTCCTACATGGCCTCTCATCGCTACCTTTACCAAATCGTGTTCACACACTTAGCTCACACGCATTAGGACATGTTCATCACCATTCTAGTTCATCCCCAATGAACCAGACCTGACACAACTCTAAGCAATAGCAGGCATAACCAGAAAGCATGAAAGAGTAGGCACAACATGGTTCAAACAACTCCTACTCATACTAGTGGGTTTCAACTATTTACTGTGGCAATGACAGCTCATGCAGTGGAAAGGGGTTCAACTACCGCAGCAGGTAACAGTTGAAGCGTTGTTGTCCTAATGCATTAAAGAGAGCAAGAGCAAGAGAGTGGGATTGTATCAGAATGCTCAAAGGGGTTTTGCTTGCCTGGCACTTCTGAAGATAACATTGAGTCTTCATCGGTGTCATCGATCACATCGTCGGAACACGTCTACTGAAAGGGAACAACACCGACAACAGAGAAAGAAACACAATCAATGCAATGCACAATATGATGCATGATCATGACATGGCATTATGTTATGATTTGAGCTAATGCAACTAGCAACACAATTAAATGAAGTTGGTTTGAACCCAAGATTCAAATTCAAACTCCATATGTGATTATTTAAATGCCATTTAATTGATTTGACCTGATCAGCAGGTTTAACTTGTTCAAACATGCATGAAAATGCCATAAACATATTCCTTGGATTTTGCTGATCATTTTTCATATATAAATTATTTTCATCTGAGCTACGGTTGATTTTATATGATTTTTAGAAGTTTTAAGGCATTTTCTGGAATTTCTAAACCTTTCTGATTTATTTTAATTCCAGAAAAGCTTTACTGTGTCAGCACTGCGTCATCATGATGTCAGCAAGTCAACAGGGGCTGGTCCAGTCAAACCTGACCAGTGGGTCCCACTGGTCAGTGGCTCTGGGCTGGTTTGTGTGGATGACAGGTGGGACCGGTCAATGTTGACTTGACCAAAGTCAAAACTGGCACGTGGGGTCCACGGGATTAGTACTAAACTAAGCAGGAGAATTAAACAGATTAATTAAAACACTAGGCCCACATGGCAGTGGCACTAGGCCGTGATTACCGGAGTGGTTAGGCCCTAATTAAATGGCCACGTCGGTGATAGGCGCCGGCGACCATAAAACACGGCGGTGGCTCGCCGGAGTTGGTCGGGGCGGCGCTGCAGGCTGCGGCTGGGCACGCTGAGGGGACCAGGAGGGAGCCCGTGCTTCTGCACGTCTAGGGGCGCACGCAGCCGGGCATAGGGAGGCCGGGGTCGACGACGGCGACCAGATCGGCGGCGGCCGGAGCTGCGGGTTCGAGAAACGTAGCGCTAGGGTGCACAAAATTACGAGCTGGTGGCGGCGTTAGCTTGCTGCGGAGCTGCTGAGCACGGTGACGTGCTCGGTTCCGAGCTTGCGCGTCTGTGGCCACGATGGCGACAAGCTCAGCGGCGGCCGGGGTTCTGCCGCGGTGGAGCTATGGCCTAGAGGTCAAGCATAGCTAGGGGAGAAGGGGGCAACGGCTCGGGGGCTCACCGTGACTGCAGAGGCATCGACGTGGGCATGGAGCAAAGCAGGGCGTCGAGGGGGATCTCCGGCGACGGCGGTCGGGGACAAGCTCGGTGAGGGCGGTGCAGGGCAGACGAGCGCTTGCGGCTCGGACTTCTCGATGAAGCAGTTGATGACGGAGCTCTCGGGCATGGCGCTCCAGCGAGGGGGCGATGGTGGCCGCGGTGGTGACGAGCGGCGGCGACGACTTCATTCGGTCGAGGCGAGGAACAGGCGAGGGAGAGACCCAGGGGGAAAATTGAGACGAGGGAGATTGAGAGAGGGACTAGGGAGTCCATGGACGTCTCCAGGCGCGAGGAGAAGCAGGAGGTGGCAAGCAGGAGCTGGCCAGGGCGAGCGCGCGCGCGACAGCGAGCTGCTCCGACTGGCAGGAGGAAGACGACGCGGTGGGGGTGGGCTGGCCTGGCAGGCCGGTTGTCTGCAGGTTTCTAGTGGGCTGCACATGTAAGGCTAGGTTAGTTTCTGCTTTCTATTTTTAATTACTGTTTTCTATTTGTTTTACTCTATTTTGATTTAGTAATAATACTAAACAATTTTTGTTGCTTCTGAAATTATTTGTGGAAGCAGTATGGATTGTTCCAAAACTCCACAAAATGTTTTCAGAATAATTGGAGCATTAAAAATAATTATAGGATTTATTTCCTCCAACTCGAATACATTAGTGAATTAAATCAAAGCCCAAACAATTCCCCATAAATGTTCAATATATTTGGTTTGGACGAAAACCCTTGCCAAAATTATCAAACATTACTGAAGGAAATTTTTGGGTTCATTGAAAATATTTTTTGGTTAAACCTAATTACTTTGATTGGTGCTAGGGTTTAGTCATCCCCATTTCAAGTTTAACAGAATTTAAAACATGATGCACAGGCAAAAACTATCCTAGGGCAAAGTAAAGCTAGGGATGTGACATCGACAGACTCCGTGAACATAAGTTCTATGCCAAGTTCTCCAAGTGCGAATTCTGGCTCGATAAGGTCTTGTATCTGGGCCATATCATCTCCGCTGACGGTATTGATGTGAACCCCGAGAAAGTTGAAGCGATTGTCAACTGGGAACCTCCTCAGAACGTCAAGCAACTCCGAAGCTTCCTTGGTCTTGCTAGCTATTGCAGAAGGTTCGTTGAGAACTTCTCCAAGATTGCCAAGCCTCTCTCCAACTTGCTGCAGAAGAATGTCAAGTACAACTGGTCTCCCGATTGTGATGTGGCATTCAAAACTCTCAAAGAAAAGCTCATCTCTGCTTCAGTTCTTACCCCTCCAGATGAGTCCAAGCCCTACGAAGTATTCTGTTATGCTTCTCTTCAAGGACTTGGTGGTGTGCTAATGTAGGACAAGAAGATTGTGGCATACACTTCTCGTCAACTGAAGCCAAGTGAGAAGAACTACCCCACACATGATCTCGAGCTAGCAGCTGTGGTACACGCTTTGATTACATGGAGACACCTTCTGTTGGGAAGAAAAGTCGACATCTTCACCGATCACAAGAGCTTGAAGTACATATTCACACAGCCAAACCTGAACCTCCGCCAGACTCGTTGGGTTGAGATGATCCAAGAGTATGATCCAAGCATCGAATACACACCTGGCAAGGCAAATGTCATTGCAGATGCTTTGAGTAGAAAGGCATATTGTAACAGTCTCCTTATCAAGCCGTTCCAGCGTGAGCTTTGTGAAGCATTCAGGAAGCTCAACCTCCAAAGTTGTTCCGCAAGGCTTTCTTGCAGATCTTCAAGTTGCTCCTACCTTGGAAGATCAGATCCGTGAGGCCCAACTCAGTGATGCTATGGTGCAGAAAGTGAAACATGGTATTGCAAAGGGTACTCCCAAATACAAGTGCTATCGCGTTGATGAGAGAGATACCTTGTTCTTTGAGGACAGACTTGTGGTTCCCAAGGGTGATCTCAGGAAGCTCATAATGAACGAGGCACATGACTCCCTCCCGTCGATTCATCCTGGAAGTTCCAAGATGTACCAAGACCTCAAGCAATCTTACTGGTGGACTCGCATGAAAAGGGAGATTGCCCAATTCGTGAATGAATGTGATGTCTGCAGAAGAGTGATCGCAGAGCATCAACGTCCAGCCGGTCTTCTCCAACCTCTTCCTATTCCCGAGTGGAAATTCGACCACATTGAAATGGATTTCGTCACTGGCTTTCCTAAGTCGAAGAAAGGGAATGATTCTATTCTTGTGGTGATTGACAAGCTTACCAAAGTCGCTCACTTCCTTCCAGTTAAAGAATCCATCAATGCAGCTCAACTGGCAGAGTTGTACACTTCCAAAATTGTGTCCTTACATGGCATTCCTCATGTTATCTCCTCAGACCGTGGAAGTTTGTTCACATCCAAGTTCTGGGACTCCTTTCAGTCTGCCATGGGCACTAAGATCCGTTTCAGCACTGCATTTCACCCTCGGACTAGTGGTCAAGTCGAGAGAGTGAATCAGATTCTAGAAGACATGCTCAGAGCTTGTGTCATATATTTTGGCATGAAGTGGGAAGATTGCCTTCCGTTTGCCGAGTTCTCTTATAACAACAGTTTCCAAGCAAGTGCCAGCAAAGCTCCGTTTGAAATCCTCTATGGCAGAAAGTGTCGTACCCCTCTCAACTGGTCCGAGACTGGTGAACGTCAACTTCTTGGCAATGACTTGATCTCAGAAGCCGAAGAAATGTGCGAAGTCATACGTGAGAATCTCAAGGCCGCTCAGTCACGTCAGAAGAGCTACTATGACGGCAAGCATCGTGATTTGGCCTTCAACATTGGGGATCATGTCTATCTCCGTGTTTCTCCTATGAAAGGCACCCAAAGATTCGGTATCAAAGGAAAGCTTGCTCCTAGATATGTGGGCCCTTTCAAGATCCTTGGCAAAAGAGGCGATCTAGCCTATCAACTTGAGCTCCCTTCCAACTTCGCTAATGTTCATGATGTGTTTCATGTGTCTCAACTCCGCAAGTGCTTCAAGACACCTGAACGCACCATTCCGTTTGAGGAGATTGATCTTCAACAAGACTAGTCTTACCGAGAGCATCCCGTTGCTATTCTCGAAGAAACCGAGCGCAAGACCCGCAACAAGTCAATCAAGTTCTTGAAAGTCAAGTGGTCACACCATACCGACCGAGAAGCTACGTGGGAACAAGAAGATCACCTTTGTTCCGAGTACCCTTCCTTCTTCTAGTCCTAGATCTCGGGACGAGATCTTTTCGTAGTAGAGGAGAGTTTGTAATGCCCTGGATGTAATACTTTCCCTTTTTGGCAATATATAACTTTGGCTTCATCAGTTCCATTCCGGGTTCTTCGTCTTTTCGGATTTCGTTGTTTTGTCGTGTGCGTGTGTGCATTCATCCATGTCATGTTGTCATGTGCATTGCATTGCATTTGTGTTGTCTTTTGCATCCGGTCTCACTCGTTCCTTCCCGTTGTTCGTTTCGTGTTCCGACGCTCTCTCACGTGCCCGTGGCTTCCCCGAGTCCTTCTTTTGTGTTTGGCCGTGTAACGTTTCCTGAGTGGCGTGAGACTTGTTGTGCGATGTTGTTTTGGTTCGCATAACCCGCCTGTCAAGTTTTGTCGCGTTTGGAGTTCGTTTGGTACTCCAACGGCTATCCTCGTGGGCTAAAAGTACCTCCTATTTGAGGCCCAAGACCACCCTCTAACAACCCACCAACCCAGCTCAAACCCTTCCCTTCATCTAGGCCATTCAATTGTGATCTCGTGGCCGAAAACCTCTCCTCATTTGGACTCTCCTAGCTCCTTGTGCCTATATAAACGTCCACCCCCTCCAATTTTGCGTCCAAAACCCTAGTGCTTCCACCGCCGTCGCCCAGTGCTTCCACCGCCGCCACGCAGTCCTTCCACCATCGCCGCACCGTGCTTCCACCGCCGCCGCACCCTGCTTCCACCGCCGCCGCTCCCACCGTGTGGGCCCGCCGGGACCAGTGCCGGCCCGCTCCCGCCGCAGATTTGGGCCGAGTCCCCAGCCGGCCGCCCTTCGTCTTTATCCGCACGAACTCCCCGCCGCCGGAGCTCCTCGCCGCCGCCGGAGCTCCTCACCCCGCCGGCCCTCACCACTCCTCAGCGCCCCGCCGTCCCGCGGGCCAGCCGCCGCCGCCACCGGCCAGGCCCGCGCCCCGCCGGCCAGCCGCCGCCCGGCCTCGCCGACCCTCGCCACCGGCCTCCTTGTCGGAGGAGCAAGCCGCCGCCCCGATCGAAGGGAACCGCCGGCCTCGATCCTACTCGATCCAGCCGATCCGATCGGGCCGCTGGAACCCTAGCGGATCCGCCCGATCCGCCCGACCCGTGACCCGATCCAGATCAGGCGCCCGTTGACCGCACGTTTGACCGCTCCGCCAGACCCGACCCGCAGGAGGTTGACCTTGTTTTTTTCTTCTAAGTGTTTAGTTTTTCAGTGTCTGATATGTTTTACTGTGTTTGTCCGTTTTGTGTGTACGATATGTCAAAATGATCGTGGTGACATGTACTATGTTTTGTTCCATTGTGTCATGCATGTTTGAGATCATCTAGATGTCTTAATCTTCATGGGAAGAGTGCTACTTGCTATAAACTGCTGCTATTGGTTGTTTTCATGCCATGTTTGATATGTGATAACTTGATGCATGTTTATCCAAATGAAGCAAATGATATGTCCACATGTTCATCATGAGATGCTCTACATGTTGGTTGCTTTAGTTTGCATGATAGAATTCATATTGCCATGTTTATCTCCTTTGCAAAAGTGCTTGTGGCTGTTAGGTTGTTAAACTTGTTACGAGATGCCTAGTTGAGGAGCTCGTTGCTATTGATGAGGTTGCCCCCTTGTTGCATGCTTATATGTTTTGGACTCCCCATCATGTGTACTTTGCTGTGGGGTAAACCACTTGCCATGTTATGCTTTGAGGTGACTTAAACTTGCTCACAAACATGCCATGATATTACTGCTGTTTTAACACTTAGTGAATTTTCACTAAGTCTGGAATCTGTAATTTCCAGATGCTATGTTTGCTTGTTGTTCTAGGCAAATCCATGCTAGTTTTGGGGTGACTTTTGATGATTCCTTGTTGTATATGTTGTTGGCTATCCATTCATGCCCTCACATGCTCTTTTGGGTGGTTGTAGCATATTTAACTCTTGCTCCCAAGTTGCTATAAATTACTACTGTCAGGATTTTGTTGTCATGTTCAAAATGTTGTAGCTTGTTGCTATTGATCCATGCATCCTTTGGAGATGATCCAATGGATTTGTTTGCTGTAGGTTATGTCTACTTCATGTCCATGCTTCTTGTCATGATGTTAGAGTGCTGTAGAGTATATATTTCTTGCTCCGAAGTTGCTATGTGGTTGTTAATTTCAGCTTTGCTTGTTTCTTGTTTCGGGTGTATCTTTTAGCCCGTTGCTCCGTTTTGAGCAAGTCCTATATGAAACTTGTGTGTTTTTGCATGTAGATTCATAATATCCTCTTGTTAACAAGTTTTGAAGTTTTTTGCTTGATGCATATTGTCATGTTCCTTGTGATATATCTCTGTGTTTCCTATGTTGTCTTTTTGTGCATCCTTAGTGCATCTGTAGTGCTTCCTTAGTGCATCAGCCATGCATCCTGTGGTTTGCGCATTGCATCTTGTTTGATTTCGTGCCTCGTGTGTTTTGTGTTGAGTAGAGCCGGAAGCCGAGACCGAGTACGAGATCGAGGTTACTACCGAGGTTGAGAACGAGGAGCCCTCTTACGATCCCATCGACAACTCGACAGGCAAGATGACCTGACCCAGATATCATTACTATATTTGCCTATTGCTAGAAGTCTCGCTCTTTAGCTTGTTGCCTCGATGCCCATGTTTTCCTGTCAGACTCCTATTGTAATCATGAATCTGTTTAACCACCCAACCTATGCAAACCTTTGATTGGCTACGTAGGCATCGCTCAGCCCCTCTTATAGCATTGCTAGTTGCAGGAGAAGATTTGAAGATTCTTGCTTCATGTTGAAGCTTGTTGGGATATCACACTATATTAACTCTTTAATGAAATCATCTATATATTGGTAATGGGTGGAAGGCTAAGCCTTTTGCTTGGTGTTTTGTTCCACTCATGCCGCCCTAGGAACCGTATAAACCGGTGTTTTGTTCCTTGATTATGTGTTCTTCACACGGTTGGGGTTATGGGACCCCCTCGATAAACCCCTTAGAGCTAAGGCTTTTCCAGCAAGTCCCAACTTTGGTACTCCATTTGCCTAATAACTAAAAACTTGCATAGGGACTAGCTATCCTTTTTTTTATTAATCAACAACCCCCGGGCCAGAGCTCCACATGAGTGTTGGTCCGAACTGAGCAGACTGCGGGGCCGCCTTGGGGAAACCCGAGGTATCTGGTATTCACCTGTAGGATGTCTCATCCGGTCGTGGCCAGAGACTAGATACGCGCGGCTATTGTCAGGGTGTCAGCACGCCGGGAGGATTTGCTGGATTAGTCTTACCTTAGTCGGAGTATCTTGAGCACGGGATTTCAAGGATACTTAGGCCTTCCCACCTTGGAGTTGCGACTCCGCGGATCGTGGGCTTGTCATGGGCCAAGTTGGAACACCCCTGCATGGTTTTGAACTTTCGAAAGCCGTGCCCGCGGTTATGTGGTAGATGGGAATTTGTTAATATCCGATTGTAGAAAACTTGACACCATGTTCAGAATACACTACCAGCGTGAGTACCATGACGGTCATTTTCCGAAAGGGGTTCGAAAAGTGAACACGGTGGGGTTATGTTTGACATGCTTAGTTAGGGTCACGTCGTGATCACCTTGTCGTCCGAGGCACTTCTCTTCTCGCTCTCTTTTACATAAGTTAGTGCTAGTGCTGCTGCAACCTTTTATTATTTCTTCAGCCTTGTTCCACACCCAAGGCTTAGATAGTCGTGTTACCCGGGAATGGGATTGCTGAGTCCTCTGTGGCTCACAGATTCTACACCACACCAGATGCAGGTACTCAGGTGATCTATTCAGGTGACGGCACCGAGCTATACTGGGAGTACGATGAGGAACGTAGCCGTTACTATGTGCACTATCCCGACGATCAGTAGTGATTTCTACTAGGGCGTTTCAGACCTGTGGCTTTATGTATGTTTGGTATCTTTATTTGGATCTTCACCCGTAGACGGGTTGTGATGTTATTTGAATGATGTTTGGCTATGTAATGAATTGTGTGACGTGGCGAGTGTAAGCCAACTATCTTTTCCCTTTCATCCCTATTTTTACATGAGATGTGCAAAGATATCAAACTTGCGATCATTCCAAAATAGGCTTATACCTCTAAGTCGTGCCTCGACACGTCGGAGGTATAGTCCCATCCTGAACATTACAGTAGAGCACAAAGGCACGTAAAAGGGGAGAAACAGGCCTCATGAGGGAATGAAAATGGCAGCTAACATTACAAACCTAGCATCGTCACAAAATCAGTGTCTTCACACCCACACGGGGCCAGGTCTACTGTATTACTGGATAGAAAAGGGGACGAGACCAGTTTTTCTACTCTCGGGTGTAGGTACACCCGAGTTTGGAAAAAAAAAAATAGAAAAACGTGATCAAACAATGTCAAAAAAATCTGAATTTTGGGGACATGAAACTTCATCAAATGTTCAAGCTTTCTGCAAAAATCCACAGAAAAATAACATCAGAGGAGCTCTCGGCAAAAGAAAAACAAAATCCATGCTCTATGTTTGTGCACTGTTTGAGCATTGATTTTTTTTTTTTTTGTGAGAGCTCCTCGGATGTTGTTTTTAGCTGAAATTTTGCAATAAGTTCAAACACTTGATGAAGCTTGTTGTCTCGAAAGTTCAGATTTTTTGGACCTTATTTTATCGCATTTCTCAAAGTTTTCCAAACTCGGGTGTACCTACACCCGAGAGTAGCCACAACTTTCCCAAAGGGGACCCTAAGCAGATGAGGCACTGTTGCGACCACCGTCACCTTCAACGTCAACATCCTCGTCGGTGTCCTCACTCACATGGTAGAACCGTTGGACCAAGGCTGCCACGTGGTCCCACACCTCCTTCTCAAGCCCGCGTGAAGCTCCATCGGGACATGACTCATCACCCTGTCAAAGTCGGAGCTGGCATCAACGCGAAAGAAGTTGCTGAAGACACGCATCGTCGCCTGGCTCAGGAGGTCGCGACACTCCTCCTGGACGATGTCATCCATCTTCGTGGCCTCACCTCCATCTTCTCCAAGAGCTTGGTGAAGATGTCCCAGTAGCTAGCATTGGTGTCCTCGAGGGGGTCCGCGGTCTTCTCATTGCTAAAGCTGGAGACAGCAGGGCGCGCACGCTACGCGAGGGCGCGAAACATCTTGGCGCGCTCATGTTGGCGCCCCAGCGCCCGAACTATGTCGTCCCTGGCCCTCTCGGCAATGTCGGACATGCCACCCACCTGCACTCGAAGGGACTCCAGCTCCCTCGGTGTCCACCTTAGCCAGCAGCGCCTGCTACCTCCCGGCCTCCACCTCTTTTGGATGCTTCTTAGGACAGGAGTTCTCTGCCTAGATCTTGTCCCGGTTCTTGGTGAAGCGGTCTTGCTGAAGCTTCAACTTCTGGTTGTGGTACACGAGCGCTGCATGCTCGTTCTTGGACTTTACCTCGACATCAGCCTTGAAATTCTTCTCCCTCTCCTCAAGATGGGCACTGGCCTTGGTGAGGGGGCATCATAGGATGCCTGGGCGTCTTCCACGTCGCACTCTAAAATCGCCAGGCACTCGCGCTCGGCATCCTGCTCGAATGTGGTCCTCGCAAGCTCTCACACCTGGATCCTGACGTCCCCCTCGCAGGTCGTGAGGACCTTCTCGCACCTATCGAGCTCCTCCACGCGAGAGGCAAGCTGCCCTTCACAGCCTGCAGCGACATCCTCCTCCGCCTAGAGCCTTTGCTCCCTGGAGGTGGCATGTGCTAGATGGGACCTCTCGCGGGCCTCCACCTTAGTAGGTCGCCCCTCGGCCTCCTCAGCATCCCTGAAGGCCCCTTCAAAGAGATCCTTAGTGTCCCTGGCGGCCTTCTCGCGCAGCTCCCACATGGCACCCTTCATCATGCGGCCCAACTTCGTAGCCACGTGGAGCTGGCACCACCCCTCCGCGAGGCGCAGGCGCTCGTCGACGAGGCGTGCCTCCTCCGCCTGCAGGTACTCCTCGAGCACGTTGATACGTCTCCAATGTATCTACAATTTTTAATTATTTCATACTATTATATTATCAACTGTGGATGTTTAATATGCATTGATATGCTATTTATATTATTTTGAGAATAACTTATTAACCTAGAGCCTAGTGCCAGTTTCTGTTTTTTCTTGTTTTTAAGCTTCGTAGAAAATGAATATTAAACGGAGTCCAGACGGAATAATACATTCGCGAAGATTGTTTCTGGACAGAAACACCTACGAGACTTGGAGTAGGGGCCAGGGAAGCCACGGGGTGGCCACAAGCCATAGGGGTACACCCTAGGGGGCGCCCCCTGGGCTTGTGGTCCCTCATGTGACCCATGCCCCTCTTTGCCCTATATATTCTCAAATATTCGAGAAACCATAGAGGGAGCAACGAAAATACTTTTCCACCACCGTAGGTCTCTAATCTCATGAGATCCCACCTGGAGGATTTTTCCGGTACTCTGCCAGAGGGGGATTTGATCATGGAGGGCTTCTACGTCAACCTTGCTGTCCCTCCGATGATGCGCAAATAGTTTACCACAGACCTACAGGTCCATAGCTAGCAGCTAGATGGTTTCTTCTCTCTATTTGATCTTCAATAGAATGTTCTCCTTGATGTTCTTAGAGATCTATTCGATGTAATCTTATTTTGCAGTGTGTTTGCCGAGATCTGATGAATTGTGGATTTATGATCAGATTATCTTTGAATCTTCTCTGAATTCTCATATGCATGATTTGATATCTTTGTATTTCTCTTCAAATTATTCGTTTGGTTTGGCCAAATAGATTGGTACACTAGTAGATAAAGGGCCATCTGACCCGGTTCATTAGGGCCTTTAGCCCCGGTTCCTGAACCGGGACTAAAGGGTCGGTACTAATGCCCAGGCCCTTTAGTCCCGGTTCAGTCCAAAACCGGGGCAGATGGGTCTCCACATGGCCTGTGCGCGGAGCCCAGGCAGGAGGGCCTTTGGTCCCGGTTGGTGGCACCAACCGGGACCAAAAGGCATTCACGCGTCAGCATTTCTGTGGCTGTGGTTTATGTTTTTTTTTAAAGGGGAGGGAGGAGGGTTGGGAGGTTTTGGGGGTTTAATTTAGGTGTTTCATATATTGTGTTAGCTAGCTGATTAGTAGAGAGAAGTGTCCTCTCTTATGTCCGTGGTTGGTCGACGCTACGTACTACACATACGTATAGAGAGGAGTAGACACGCTAGCTAGCTAGCCAGTAAGCAAACGAAGGAAACAGAAGATCGTAATCAACATATATATGCATACAGAGAGAAGTAATATCGACCACCTCTCCTTCTTCGAGAGATTGGTCGAACAACAAGTTCTCGTATATATATCCGACACTACCGGGTACATATATATATATATATATATATATATATATATATATATATATATACAATAATTATCTCTTACAAATATAATCTCCTATACGATGGACACATGGTCCACATAGTATTCTCCGTCTGGCGCGATCACGTGTTCAAGGAAGAATGCCGCCAATTCCTCTTGAATTGCTCGCAGACGATCTGGTGCTAGGAGTTCATCCCGTATCCGAAACATCTAATTTGAAGAAGGGGGTCAATACATGAAATGATGCTATAAAATTGTGAATATTATTAATTAATTGCTTACGCACTTCAAATGATGGTAATGAAATAAAATTGTGAATATTATTAATTGCTTACGCACTTCAAATTGTGCTTCAGAATAGCCCCGCTCACAGGTCGTGTGGCGGATGGACTCGCAAATGTAGTATCCACAGAAATCATTACCGGGTTCCTGCCACAACCACTTTACAAGAAATAGAGGTCAATCAAACTGATAAGCAAGAATGCCAAATGGTATTGATGAAACTAGCGCTTGAATCAAGATATAGGAGATGCGCGGAACATGCTACTGTATAGTGCTTACTTTTGGGTGTCTAAATTCTAGCTTCTTCAGCAGTCTCGGAGCTTTTTTGGTGAATTTTCTCCAAACCCTGCCAGACAAAGAAAACAATTACTTGATTTCAGAAATGAACAAAGTTGTTGATATGCATGGTGGATAATATTCATCGATTTAACTTACCTGTCGAGCATTTGAGTCATGTCCGCATACTCCTCGGGATCTTTACGTTTAGAGTCCAAGACAGTTACTACTCCCTTCTCAAGATTAATCTCTAAGAGAATATAGTGGAAGCTGCGCACGCATGCATGAACTCATCAATTACATTACTATAACCTTGACTGATATAAAAGGGAAACCAAATATGCACAAGACAGTAACACTCACTTGAAGTTGTAAGGAAAGAGTATTATATCTTTGTTTTCATTTACCACCAACGATCGTAGCAAGTTGGTCTCGGTATCTGAGGCACGCCATTTAACCTCGGTTGCATCTATGAGGTATGTGTTAATGAACCCAATATCACCGACTTGTCTTTTCTTCAATTCGACGATCTTCAATCTGCATAATATAGTGAGGATAATTATAAATACATGCAATGAAAGAGCTGAGCTATATAGAGAGACTTAATGACAGAAGTAGTACTACTTACAGATAGTAGCAGGTGACCATTGCTTTATCGAGGGCCAATTGATTGAAAAACTGATAGAACTCCTCAAATGGAATAGGCAACAGTTCAATTCCAACAAGGTCATGCTCCGGTTTAACTATCACATACAAACTACCCCTCCCCCCAGACTCTCTGCAGATTTTCAAGTACCAATCATGCAATCTTCGCATATTCGTTGATAGAGATCTTTCATTTTTGACGAGAGGCTTCCCGTACTCGTATCTTTGTATCGGAGTGGTTTATAAGCCCCACTGCGGTGGCTGTATTGAGCTCCTCTCAATTGCAGGCTTCTTGGCCTAACTCTGCGCGCTGCCCTGTGAGCTTGCTGGGCCTTATAGTCCAGATACATCCTGGGGTATAGGCCTTGCAGGCTCACTGGGCAGCGCCCAATTTTTTTTCCTTTTCTGCTTTATTTATTTCTAAGTTGTTTTTTGTTGTATTTAGAGTTTCTTTGTGAATATTATTGCTTTAGGTAAAACCAATTACAAACTTTCTGTTAGTGCAAGTAGTATTCAAATTTGAATAGTTTAAATTTGAAATTATTTGTTTTCTTTGTTGCTTTATTTATTTTATTTTGTTTCTACTTACAACAAAATACTTATTGTTGCTATTTTTATTTTTTTCCAAGTTTTTGTTTTGTTTTCTGCATTATTTATTTTCTTTTGTTTTTTGCTTTATTTTTTAATTCTTTCTGGTAAAACCAATTACAAACTTTCTGTTAGTGCAAGTAGTATTCAAATTTGAATAGTTTAAATTTAAATTTATTTGTTTTCTTTGTTGCTTTATTTATTTTATTTTGTTTCTACTTACAACAAAATACTTATTTTTGCTATTTTTATTTTTTTGCAAGTTATTTTGTTTTGTTTTCTGCATTATTTATTTTCTTTTGTTTTTTGCTTTATTTTTTAATTCTTTCTGGTAAAACCAATTACAAACTTTCTGCTAGTGCAAGTAGTATTGAAATTTGAATAGTACAAACGGACAATGGTATCATACTCGTCTGTTACACAGTTGGCATGGTATCATCATAATAGTTGCGGAAAAAAGTCTTCACTTTTTCTTCGCTTGTGTCATTTGCTTATTGCGCCGTAACCATGGATAATCTTCATCGTTTATCAGGATGCTTGGGTCAGCCTTGACTTTGAAGGGAGGAATTTCATGAAACTTTTCATAATCTTCGGATATGTCTGTCTTGCCCTCCACTCCCAGGATGTCCCTTTTTCCTGAAAGAACTATGTGGCGCTTTGGCTCATCGTATGATGTATTCGCTTCCTTATCTTTTCTTTTTCTCGGTCTGGTAGACATGTCCTTCACATAGATAACCTGTGCCACATCGTTGGCTAGGACGAACGGTTCGTCAGTGTATCCAAGATTTTTTAGATCCACTGTTGTCATTCCGTACTGTGGGTCTACCTGTACCCCGCCTCCTGATAGATTGACTCATTTGCACTTAAACAAAGGGACCTTAAAATCATGTCCGTAGTCAAGTTCCCATATGTCCACTATGTAACCATAATATGTGTCCTTTCCCCTCTCGGTTGTTGCATCAAATCGGACACCGCTGTTTTGGTTGGTGCACTTTTGATCTTGGACAATCGTGTAAAATGTATTCCCATTTATCTCGTATCCTTTGTAAATCAATACAGTCAAAGATGGTCCCCTGGACAACAAGTACAACTCATCACAAACAGTGTTGTCACCTCTGAGACGTGTTTCCAACCAACTGCTGAAAGTCCTGATGTGTTCACATGTAATCCAGTCGTCGCACTGCTCCGGGTGTTTGGAGCGCAGACTGTTCTTGTGTTCATCGACATACGGGGTCACCAATGTAGAGTTCTGTAGAACTGTGTAGTGTGCTTGAGACCAAGAATATCCGTCCCTGCATATTATTGAGTCCCTTCCAAGCGTGCCTTTTCCAGTCAGCCTCCCCTCGTACCGCGATTTAGGGAGACCTATCTTATTAAGGCTAGGAATGAAGTCAACACAAAACCCGATGACATCCTCTGTTTGATGGCCCATGGAGATGCTTCCTTCTGGCCTAGCGCGGTTACGGACATATTTCTTTAGGACTCCCATGAACCTCTCAAAGGGGAACATATTGTGTAGAAATATGGGCCCTAGAATGACAATCTCGTCGACTAGATGAACTAGGACGTGTGTCATGATATTGAAGAAGGATGGTGGGAATACCAGCTCGAAACTGACAAGACATTGCGCCACATCACTCCTTAGCCTTGGTATGATTTCTGGATCGATCACCTTCTGAGAGATTGCATTGAGGAATGCACATAGCTTCACAATGTCTAATCGGACATTTTCCGATAGAAGCCCCCTAAATGCAACCGGAAGCAGTTGCGTCATAATCACGTGGCAGTCATGAGACTTTAGGTTCTGGAACTTTTTCTCTGGCATATTTATTATTCCCTTTATATTTGACGAGAAGCCAGTCGGGACCTTCATACTGAGCAGGCATTCAAAGAAGATTTCTCTCTCTTCTTTCGTAAGAGCATAGCTGGCAGGACCTTCATACTGCTTCGGAGGGATGCCGTCTTTTTCGTGCAAACGTTGTTGGTCCTCCCGTGCCTCAGCTGTATCTTTTGTCTTTCCATACACGCCCAAGAAGCCTAGCAGGTTCACGCAAAGGTTCTTCGTCACGTGCATCACGTCGATTGAAGAGCGGGCCTCTAGGTCTTTCCAGTAGGGTAGGTCCCAAAATATAGATTTCTTCTTCCACATGGGTGCGTGTCCCTCAGCGTTATTCGGAACAGCTAGTGCGCCGGGGCCCTTTCCAAAGATTACGTGTAAATCATTGACCATAGCAAGTACGTGATCACCCGTACGCATGGCGGGCTTCTTCCGGTGATCTGCCTCGCCTTTGAAATGCTTGCCTTTCTTTCGACATTGCTGGTTGGTCGGAAGAAATCGACGATGGCCCAGGTACACATTCTTCCTGCATTTGTCCAGGTATATACTTTCAGTGTCATCTAAACAGTGCGTGCATGCGTGGTATCCTTTGTTTGTCTGTCCTGAAAGGTTACTGAGAGCGGGCCAATCATTGATGGTCACGAACAGCAACGCCTTTATGTCAAATTCCTCCTGTCTGTGCTCATCCCACGCACGTACACTGTTTCCATTCCACAGCTGTAAAAGTTCTTCAACTAATGGCCTTAGGTACACATCAATGTCGTTGCCGGGTTGCTTAGGGCCTTGGATGAGAACTGGCATCATAATGAACTTCCGCTTCATGCACATCCAAGGAGGAAGGTTATACATACATAGAGTCACGGGCCAGGTGCTGTGATTGCTGCTCTGCTCCCCGAAAGGATTAATGACATCCGTGCTTAAAGCAAACCATACGTTCCTTGGGTCCTTTGCAAACTCCTTCCAGTACTTTCTCTCGATTTTTCTCCACTGTGACCCGTTAGCGGGTGCTCTCAACTTCCCGTCTTTCTTACGGTCCTCACTGTGCCATCGCATCAACTTGGGATGCTCTCCGTTTCTGAACAAACGTTTCAACTGTGGTATTATAGGAGCATACCACATCACCTTCGCAGGAACCCTCTTCCTGGCAGGCTCGCCGTCAACATCACCAGGGTCATCTTGTCTCATCTTATACCGTAATGCACCACATACCGGGCATGCGTTCAGATCCTTGTATGCACCGCGGTAGAGGATGCAGTCATTAGGGCATGCATGTATCTTCTGCACCTCCAATCCTAGAGGGCATACGACCTTCTTTGCTGCGTATGTACTGTCGGGCAATTCGTTATCCTTCGGAAGCTTCTTCTTCAATATTTTCAGTAGCTTCTCAAATCCTTTGTCAGCCACAACATTCTCTGCCTTCCATTGCAGCAATTCCAGTACGGTACCGAGCTTTGTGTTGCCATCTTCGCAATTTGGGTACAACCCTTTTTTGTGATCCTCTAACATGCGATCGAACTTCAGCTTCTCCTTTTGACTTTCGCATTGCGTCCTTGCATCGACAATGACCCGGCGGAGATCATCATTTGGTTCCTCTTGATCTTCACCAGCTTCACCCATTGCAGCATCATTGGGCACATCCTTTTGTTCCTCTTGATCTTCACTAGCTCCCCCATTGCAGCATCACCGTATTCAGGGGGCACATAGTTGTCATCGTACTCTTCTTCTTCGCCGTCTTCCATCATAACCCCTATTTCTCCGTGCCTCGTCCAAACATTATAGTGTGGCATGAAACCCTTGTAAAGCAGATGGGAGTGAAAGATTTTCCGGTTAGAGTAAGACATCGTATTCCCACATTTAGTGCATGGACAACACATAAAACCATTCTGCTTGTTTGCCTCAACCGCATTTAGAAACTCATGCACGCCCTTAATGTACTCGGAGATGTGTCTGTCACCGTACATCCATTGCCGGTTCATCTGCGTGCATTATATATAATTAAGTGTGTCAAAAACCATTACAGAACATCATAAATAGATAATTAAGTGACCAAATTAATAGAAGTTCATCATCACATTAAAACCAAAGTACATACATATATAGTTCTCATCTAACAACATATAGCTCTACATACACATCGAAACTATGTAAAACATTTCAATGCGAAAACAAATGCGATCATAAGCGCAACCAAGGTAACAATTGATCCAACGGCATAATGATACCAGGCCTCCGTATGAATGGCATATTTTCTAATCTTTCTATTCTTCAACCGCATTGTATCCATCTTGATCTTGTGATCATCAACGACATCCGCAACATGCAACTCCAATATCATCTTCTTATCCTCAATTTTTTTATTTTTTCCTACAAGAATTTGTTTTCTTCTTCAACTAAGTTTAACCTCTCGACAATAGGGTCCATCTTGATCTTGTGATCATCGACGACTTCCGCAACATGCAACTCCAATTCCATCTTCTCCTCCTCCATTTTTTCCAATTTTTTCTTTAAGGAAATGTTTTCCTCTTCAACTAAATTTAACCTCTCCACAAGAGGGTCGGTTGGAATTTCCGGTTCAACTACCTCCTAGACATAATAAAACATCTATGCATGTCAGGTTGGTCGGCATAACTATCATAAACACTAAAACAAATAGTTATAAATTAAAGATAATATACCACATCCGAATCCTAGACAGGACGAGGGCCCACTTGGGCGGATATCAAAACCATCGCACTATATAATAACAAGCAATAATAAACGTAAGAAAATTAGACAAATATCTATCTAAAGCAATAATAACAAGCAATACTAAAAGTAAGAAAATCATGGACATAACAAGAGGCTCACCTCGGTGGTGCCGGTGATGAGATCGGCGGGGGCGATCGACGGCCGCGAATACGGGGACGGGACGTGACAGACCGCTAAACCTAGACAAATCTCGGAGAAAATAGAGCTTCGAGAGGAGAAAAGCTTAACTAGTGTGGCTCGAGCATTCCGTCGAACACGTTGTGTGCATAGGAGGTGAGCTAGAGCACCACTAACCCCTCTCCCCCTCGGCCAAAAAAAACAGAGCAGTGTGCTCTGCTCTTGCGCGACGGGGTATATATAGGCACCTCATTGGTCCCGGTTGGTGCTACAAACCGGGGCTAAAGGGGTGCCTTTGGTCCCGGTTCATGCCACCAACCGGGACCAATGGTGGTGGGCCAGGAGCAAGACCCATTGGTCCCGGTTCATCGCACCAACCAGGACCAAAAGGTCCAGACGAACCGGGACCAATGGCCCACGTGGCCCGGCCGGCCCCTTGGGCTCACGAACTGAGTCCAGTGCCCCCATTGGACCCGGTTCTTGATTGAACCGGGGCTAATGGGCTGGACAGGCCTGGACCAAAGCCTTGTTTTCTACTAGTGGTAGTTCATGCAATAGGAGAGGTGCTTAGTTTTGGGTTCAATCTTGCGGTGTCCTCACCCAGTGACAGAAGGGGTAGCGAGGCACGTATTGCATTGTTGCCATCAAGGATAAAGATATGGGGTTTATGTCATATTGCTTGAGTTTATCCCTCTACATCATGTCATCTTGCTTAAGGTGTTACTCTGTTCTTAGGAACTTAATATTGTAGATGCATGCTGGATAGCGGTTGATGTGTGGAGTAGTAGTAGTAGTAGACGCAGGCAGGAGTCGGTCTACTTTTCACGGACGTGATGCCTATATTCATGATCATTTCCTTATATATCTTCATAACTTTGCGCTTTTCTATCAATTGGTCGATAGTAATTTGTTTACCCACCGTATGCTTTATTTCAGAGAGAAACCTCTAGTGAAACCTATGGCCCCTGAGTCTATTTTCTATCTTATATTTTCAGATCTATACAACCAAAAACCCAAAAAATATCTTGTTGCAGTTATTTTGTGTTTACTTTATTTAGCTTTTTTACTTTGGTTTTAAATATATCTCTATCATATCTCACTCTTGTTCGTGACGTTGAAGGGATTGACAACCCCTTTTCCGCGTTGTGTGTAAGTGTTTGTTAGTTTGTGCAGGTGCATATATTGGAGACGTGCTTTTACCACCTACTGGATTGATACCTTGGTTCTCAACTGAGGGAAATACTTATCTCTACTTTGCTGCATCACCCTTTCTTCTTCAAGGGAAAAGTTAACGCAACCTCAAGAAGTAGAAGGAAGAATTTCTTGCGCCGTTGTCGGGGAGGTCAACATCAAGCCTAGCAAGTACTTGTCATAAACTCTCATCTCTTAGACTTACATTATTTTCTATTTGCCTCTCGTTTTCATCTCCTACACTTCTAAAATGTTTTACAGAAAAACAGAAAAATATTTGCCTTTTTATTCGCCCTTTTGTCTTACTTGGTTTATTTGCTCGTTTACTTGGCATAATTGTGTTTATTCAAATTCAGAAGCAAAGTTTTATCTTCATCCACTTGCTAATATTTTTAAAATATCCAATTATGGTAAACTAGTTGCTAGTGAGTTGAGTGCACTAGATTACCATTATGAGGGTTTGCTTCAACTTCGTGAATCTGGAAATCATGATGATGTGTTAAAAGAAATTCATAAAGTGAGTCACGATAGCTCCTTAAATGAAAGCATGATTGCAATGATGTTATTATAAATTCTATGAATGGCAGTTGTGCTAATGATATGCAAAACCCTAAGCTTGGGGATGCTATTTTTGCTATGCCCACTACTTGTTGCAATGACCATGATTGGGGTGATGCTTCTTACGATCTTCAAATTTTATTTAAGCCCCATGATGAGTATGAGATTGATAATAATGTTTGCAATAATATTGAAAGTCGGTTTGAAAGAATGTCAACTTGTGATCCCACTATTTTGGAGATTGATCAATCTTATATTTTTTTTGGTAAAGGTGGGCTTGGAGAAGGATTGACTTTGTTCCATGTTAATCCCACTATTTTGAATGAGTGGTAACTTTGCATACATGTGGATCATGTAGAGAATATGTTATGTGATAGCTATATTGTTGAGTTTTAATATGATCATATATGCAATTATTATGAGAGAGAAATATATGGTTGTAGAAATTTTCATGTTACTAAATTACCTCTCTTCGTGTTGAGATTGAACATGTTCCCTTTTTCTTCCTTGCATATGCTAGATATTGCTTGGCTTGATAATTTGTTTGCTTATAAAATGCCTATGCATTGAAAGTATATTATACTTTGATGTGTTTGTCATGTGTTTTATGATGCTCTCTTTGTGATTGAATTCCTGGCTTTCATGTGAGTATCATTGAAGTTTCAATGCCTAGCTAAGGGCGTTAAACAATAGTGCTTGTTGGGAGGCAACCCAATTTTATTTTGGTTTTTACCCTTTTCTTGCTGTTCTTGAATAAATCTATCATCTAGCCTCTGGTTAGATGTGTTTTCATGTTTTAATTTAGTTATTGTGCCAAACAAGATCTTTGGGATGATTTGGAAGATAATAGATTTGTTTTTTCTATAAAGTAGAAACTTTTACGTCCAGTGTCATAATTGTTTCTGATCGCTGGAACGTGAAAAAACTCTAAAAAAAATTTACATTATTCTAATATACAAATTAGACACGTTGTACTCATTGTTCAGAATTTTTTAGAGATACAGAAGTTTCACCTTAATTCACATCTTTACAAATTGTTCTATGTTTTGACAGATTCTGGTTTCATTGTGTTGTTTGCTTGTTTTGATGCATCTATGGCTAGTATCGGGGGTATGAACCATGGAAAAGTTGGAATATAATAGATATCAAACCAATATAAAATAAGAGTGAGTTCACAAAAGTACCTACCAGTAAGGATTGAATTTGTTTTACTAACGGATCTCACGAGTTTTCTGTTGAGTTTTGTGTTATGAAGTTTTCAAGTTTTGGGTAAAGACTGGATGGACTATGCAATAAGGAGCGGCAAGAGTCTAAGCTTGGGTATGACCAAGGCACCCGAAGGTAATATTCAAGAACAACCAAGCATCTAAGCTTGGGGATGCCCCGGATGGTATCCCCTCTTTCGTCTTCAATCCATCGATAAATTTACTTGAGGCTATATTTTTATTCACCACATGATATGTGTTTTGCTTGGAGCGTCTTCTATGATTTTGAGTCTTTGATTTATAGTTTGCCACAATCATCCTTGTTGTACACACCTTTTGAGAGGGACACGCATTAATCGTGAATTTATTAGAATACTCTATGTGCTTCACTTATATCTTTTGAACTATATAGGGTAGTTGCTCTAGTGCTTCACTTATATCTTTTTTAGCACGGCGGTGATGTTTATTTTGAAGAAATTGATGAACTCTCATGCTTCACTTATATTATTTTGAGATTCTCTAAACAGCATGGTAATTTTCTTGAGTTATGAATATATGAGAAGTTTGATTCCCTGCAATTGTTTTGAGATATTAAGACGATGATATTAGAGTCATGCTAGTAGTAAGTTGTGTGGTTAAAGAAATAATTGTGTTAAGGTTTGTGATTCCCATAGGATGCACGTATGGTCTTCTAGTTATGTGATGAAGTTGGAGCGTGATTTATTCTTGATTGTCTTCCTTTGTGTGAAAGTCGGGGGCGTGCGATGGTTAACTCCTACCAACCTCTCCCCAAGGAGCATGCATAGTAGTACTTTGCTTCGAGGGCTAATAATTTGTTTGCAATAAGTATGTGAGTTCCTTATGACTAATGTTGAGTCGGCGGATTATAAGCACTGTCACCCTTCCACCTTGCTAGCCACTCTAGTGCCGCGCAACTTTCACCGGTGCATCAAACCCACCTTATACCTTTCCTCAAAACAACCACCATACCTACCTATTATGGCATTTCCATAGCCATTGCAAGATATATTGCCATGTAACTCCACCATTCTGTCATTATTTTGAGTTTACCATCGAGTTGTAAGTAAATAAAAGTGTGATGATCATCATTATTAGAACACTGTACCATGTGATGTTATAAATAAAAGAGGCCAAAGAGCCCAAATAAAAGAGGCCAAAGAGCCCAAAAGAAAAAAAAATAAAAAAGTCTACAAAAAAGAGGAGTCTAAAAAATTGAAAGAAAAGAGAGAAGGGACAATGTTAGTATCTTTTTCCACACTTGTACTTCAAAGTAGCACCATTTTCTTCATTATACAGAGTCTCCTATTTTGTCACTTTCATATATTACTAATGGGAATTTCCGTTATAGAAGTTGGCTTGTATATTCCAACGATGGGCTTCCTCAAATGCCCTAGGTCTTCATGAGCAAGAAAGTTGGATGCACACCCACTTAGTTTCTTTTTATCTTTCATACACTTATTGTAATGCCCAGGATGGGACTATACCTCCTACGTGTCGAGGCACGACTTAAAGGTATAAGCCCATTCTGGAATGATCTCAAGTTTGGTATCTTTGCACGACTCATGTAAAAATAGGGATGAAATTGCAAAAGGAGATAGTTGGCTTACACTCGCCACTTCACACAATACATTACATAAGCAAACCATCATTCAACATCACAACCCGACTACGGGCGAAGATCCAAAAGAAAGATACCAAAACATAAAGCCACAGGTCCGAATCGCCCCTAGTAGAAACCACTACTGATCGTCGAAACGTCACAAACATACGGCCACTCTCTTCATCGAGCTCCCAGTGAAGTACTGATCCATCTCCGGCATCAACTCGGCTGAACCTGCATCTGGTATTGTAGTATCTGTGAGCCACGAGGACTCAGCAATCCCATGACCATGGGTATCAAGACTAGCAAAGCTTTATGGGTAGGAAGAGGTAAAGTGGTGAGGTTGCAACACCGGCTAAGCATAATATGGTGGCTAACTTACGAGTACAAGAATAAGATGAGCATCTACGCAAACGGTCGCAAAAGTAGTGATCGCTAAAGATCCTGAACTACATACGAATCAAACATAACCCCACCATGTTCTCTTCTCAAAGTGAAAAGAGACAGTCACAGTTACTCACACAGTTGTGTGTTTTACTTCGGATCCTCTGTCAAGTTTTCTACAACCGGACATTAACAAATTCCAATATGCCACATAACCGCGGGCACGGCTTTCGAAAGATCATAACCCTGCAGGGGTGTACCAACTTAGCCCATCACAAGCTCTCACGATTAGCTGAAGTGATAAATATAATATCATCACCCCTTATCTTAGGGAAATCCGATCAGGCTCGGCATCCCGGTGCACAAGACATTTCTACAATGGTAAAACAAGTCCAGCAAGACCTCCCGGTCTGTCGACACCCTGATAGTAGCCGCGCGTATCTCGTCTCAGGCCACGACCGGATGGGTGATCCTACGAGTAAAACCAAACCTCGAGTTTCCCCGTGGTGGCCCCGCATAACCCCCGTTTGGGACCAACACCATCAGCACCGCCCCCCCTGTTATGTAGAATTAAGAACCCGGGGACGCGACCCCCTATGCAATTTTAATTAATTAATTAATTTGTTATTATGAGGCAAATTAAAACCAATTTTGGGCCTTGCTGGAGGAGTTTTATTCAAAGTCGAACTGTCAAGGGGTCCCCATCCACCCATCGTGTAAGGAACGCAAAATCAAGGAACATAATGCCGGTTTATCGGTGCCTAAGGTGGCATGAGTGGAACAAAACACCGAGCAAAAGGCCAAGCCTTCCACCCATGCCCAGTATATAGGTGTGTTTATAATAATAATAGATATTGTGATATTCCAACAACAAGTTCCCTCCTGGAACGATCTTCATCTTCACCTGCAACTAACAACGCTATAAGAGGGGCTGAGCAAGCGGTTGACATAGCCAAACAGTGGTTTTGCTAGGAAGGTGTCAAAGGTTAGAGGTTTCATGGCAACAAGGAGAGGCTGACATAAAAGATGGGTAGCGCGACATGTAACGATAGCATCGAGACAACTAAGCATGGCAATTGTAGTAAAGGTATCCAAGGGTATGATCATCTTGCCTGGGATCCCGCAAGGAAGAAGAACAGATCCATGAAGTAGACGGAGCAACATAGTCGAGCGAATCCTCACAACTCCGGAATGGAACCGAAGCTAACAAGAGAAGCAACCGGAAAGAAGCAAACAACACGGTAAACACACAAGAATAAACATGGCATACGATGCACATCCAAGTATGATGCATGTCCGGTTTAATTATGCATGGCATGGCAAAGTGCACAAACAAAACTACAAGTTAAGTGGAGCTCAATATGCAACGAGTTGCATATTGACGAAACACCACATTTTGATTATTTAATTGACTCTTGTTTATTTACAAGACAAGATTAAATGTTTTTTAACATAGCAAGAGGTGAAGCATAATCAAACTACACTATTTAGGCATTTTAAATGAGGCCGGAAAATAACAACAACAATTCCGGAAAATCCCCATGTGCATGTTTAGCAATTTTTTAAGCAAACAACAATTCACACATTTTAATGTTGTTAACATGATGCGGATGACATGATCAAGTTTTATGCAATTTTTATTAAAAGTTAACATGAAGAGATAAGGAGTATTGTCACCGTGGTGGAAGGAAAGGGTGCCACGGCAACGATCCGAAAATGATGCAACGGCAACATCTCGGTTCCGGTAACTCGTCGAGAGACCGGTGCAAAAGAAAAGATGGCGTGAGCGATTCGAACAAGATGAAAGGTGGGGTGATCCCGTCACCGGGTTCCCACGGGTCGGCGATGAGGCAACCGAGGAGCACGACAAAAGATGAAACGGCACGGTGCACACAAGGGAAACATCTCATACAACACGAGCATTCGTCCACGGGTCATCGACTCGGGGTTATACCTTCGAAGCGTTCGTTCTCGGAGGGGGTTCGAGGTCGTAGAGGAAGTAGTCGTTCCGTGAGTCGTGGTACACGTCCGTAGAGGGAAGTAGTCGTTCACGTTATCGTGTCGGGGTACTTGCCGGCAGGGTCCTTGTCGAGTCGTCGTGGTACTTGTCGCGGCATCGGACGCCTTCGGGGCGACGGTAGTGGTACACGGCGACGGTAGGGGTACTCGGTTCTTCAGCGACGGTAGTTGTACTCGCACGGGTCTTCGGCGATGAGGCTATACACGTTTTGTAGATGAACTTGACGGAAAGGAACTTGGCGCATCCATGTACTCGGCATCTTCGTTCACGTTCGTAGATGTACACATTTTCCATAGAGGTACTTGACGAAAACTGCAACGGTGGAACTTGGTGCTGCTCCTTGGTTCGAACAGAGGCGAAGAAGGTTCCGGTGGGGCTTGAGCGGCTCGGCAAGGCAGCAGGGACGGGACGTCGGGGCTCGGCCTTGGCTCGCCGGTGGCCGTTGCCGGTGCTGGGGCGGCCAGAGGATGAGGTCGGGCGCAGGAGGCGCGCGCGCTGGAGAGGAGGCCCGAGGAAGGAAGAGGCCATGGCGATGCGGGCGTGGAGGAGCTGCTCGAGGCCGCGGGGCATCGAGGAGGAGCAGGGGACGGGGCTGGCCGAGGAGGAGGCCGCGGTTGGAGGTCGGCGGCGGAGCCATCAAGGTTGGCCGCCTGGTGGTTGCCGACTGCGACGGGGCGCGGCGCCCGGCGCGGAGGCGGCGCGCGAGGCTTGCCGGCGGTGAGGGTGCGTGGGACGGCGCGATAGGAGGAGAGGCTGAGGGCGCTGGGGCGATGGCGCAGCGCAGAGGAGGCCGGAGGGGAACGAGAGGGAGGTCGAGGGCGCTCGCTAGCTGCGAGGAGGAGGGAGCGGCGGACAGGGGATCGGGGTCGAGGGGTGAGGAGCGGGGTCGCTAGCTAGGGTTAGCAGGAGCGGTCAGGTTGGACTGATGGGCCAAGAGGGATGGGCCGGACTGAGAGGAGGTCGCGGGAGGAGATGGGCTGCGGGGGAAAGGAGGAGGCCCGCTGCGGCTGGGAGCCTGGCTGTTCCTTTCTTTCTCTTTTAGCAGAAAACAATAAAGAGAAAGAAAAAAAGAAAGAGAGGGGTTAGGGGAAAAAATGCACAAGAGGTTATTTTTCTCGGGCATCATTAAATGAGCACGGTCCGAGAAAAATAGAAAAGGCATGATCGAGATATAATTCAAACATATTTAAATTTAATTCAAATGGGTTTGAACTAAGACTTGATTATTGTAGTGTCCAAAAAAGGTCGGATTTTGGAGGAACCTCGATAAAAATGGATAAGAAATATAGGGAGGGTTTGACGGTGAAACTTGAATTAAGAGGCATGGGGAATATATGCAAGTGTGTTGGTCAATTCCAAACAAATGGAATATTTAATATAGCTCCCTAATAATATTGAGAGGCTTTTATATGTTTTAAAGAGAAATCACACTTCCCTCGATTTAAATGGACCGAAGGTCCACACGATTTATTTTAGTTGAGATGTAAAGAATAATGACATGATGGCATGATGACATGATGCAAAACAAAATAAATAAAGCAAGCACAACAGAAACACACGGGAGAACCCGGAACATCTGGAATCTTCTGGAATCTTGTAGGACGTCGGTCTTCGGGCGTCACACTTATAGCTCTAGTGCATCTGTTACATGGAAATCCCTACTCACTCACATTGATATCAATTGAAGGACATATCCATAGTCCATTGATTTGCCTAGTTGATGTGCAACTTTATCCCTACTTTTGTCTACTACCACCTTCTATTCCACCCATAGTGTTATGTCCATGGCTCATGCTCATGTATTGCGTGAAGAGTTGAAAAAGCTGAAGAGCGTTAAAAAGTTTGAAACGATTGCTTGGCTCACATCGGGGTGGACATGATTTATAATTTGTGCTAAGAAGAGGGAGCATAACAAGACTATATTATTTTGTCGTGATATCTTTCTTTAGCCATGTTATTTTTGAAGCATCGTAATTTTCTTTCTAATATACTTGAAGTATTATTGTTTTGATATCAATGAACTTTTGTTTTGAATCATATGGATCTGAACATTCATGCCAAATAAATAAGAAATACATTGTTAAATATGTTAGGTAGCATTTCACATCAAAAATTCTGTTTTTATCATTTACCTACTCGAGGACGAGTAGGAATTAAGCTTGGGGGATGCTTGATACATCTCCAACGTATCTATAATCTTTGATTGTTCCATGCTATTATATTATCAACTTTGGGTGTTTTATATGTATTAATATGCTATTTTCTATTATTTTCTGGGACTAAATTATTAACCTAGAGCCCAGTGTGAGTTTCTGTTTTTTTCTTGTTTTTGAGCTTCGTAGAAAAGGAATATCAAATGGAGTCCAAACCGAATAAAACTTGCGCGCTAATTTTTTCTGGACGGAAACACACCGACGAGATGGGGAGTAGGGGCAAAGGAATCCATGGGTTGGCCACAAGCCGTAGGGGCGCGCCCTAGGGGGCGCTGAGGGAGTCCTGGATCGAGGGGTCCTCTTGTGGCCGGACAAACTCCTGGTGGGCCGGGCTGGTGGGCCGTGAAGATTATTACAGAAGATCATCTCTCGTATCCGGATAGGACTCCTATATTCCTGTAATGGCATGTTTTAGGTTCGGGTGTTGATTTTCCTTCCTCTGCAAGATAACATGTACGAACCCTAGGCCCCCTCTTGTGTGTATATAAACCGGAGGGTTTAGTCCGTAAAGAGAAGAACAGAATCAGAATATCCTCATAGGCTAGACCTAGGGTCTAGCCATTACGATCTCGAGGTGCATCAACTCTTGTATTCATATTCATCCATATTAATATAGCAGGAAGTAGGGTTTTACCTCGATCAAGAGGGCCTTAACCTGGGTAAACATCGTGTCCCCAGCCTCCTATTACCATCGATCCTCAGACGTATAGTTCGGGACCCCCTACCCAAGATCCGCGGGTTTTTACACCGACATTGGTGCTTTCATTGAGAGTTCCACTATGTCGTCGACGAAAGGACTGATGGATCACGTCGTCAATCACAACAGTGGCGCCGAGGGAATTTTCCCTCCCGGCCAACTCTTCGTGTTCGGTGCCTTCGCGCTCCGTGCCAACACTGAAGGCCACATTGAGTAAATCGAGAGCTACGCCCCTGGTCATCACGTCAGATTCGGAAGCTTGAACTACATCGCTGATATCCGCAGAGACTTGATCTTCGCCGGATTCGAGCCAGCGGCAGCCTCTCTCTATCACCACGATGATCATAACCTAACTTTGTCATCGGATCAGGAAATAGCACCTGCAACATTTTCGGCCCTAGATCCAGAATAGATCGCGTCACCCGAAGATGGGAAGCTCAACCCCACCACGGGAACCGCAGACTCTATGGCGTTGGAGCCGCACACGGACCCAACTACGGATGGGGTCTGTGTTACCAGAACTCCAGACTCAACTCCGGTCTCTAGTTCCGAATTGTGTGTAACTGGGCCCTTCAAACCCGATCAGGCGTCTCTCGACGAATTCAGTGCTACGGATATTTTCTAGCACTCATCCTTTGGCGACATGTTAAAGTCGTTAAGGTACCTCTCCCTAGAGGAGAACACCCAGCCAAATTATATTCGGTTTGAACTGGAGGCTGATGGAGAATTTCGTTCCCCACGCACCACCCACTTGATAGCCATGGTCGAAGATCTAACCGATCTACTTGACTATGCTTCCGAAGACTTCGAAGGGATGGACCTCAAAACTGAAGCGGATCCAGATCAAGGTCGGCCCGTAACCGGGCGGTGGATGGCCACGTCTTCGTACGACGTGTACATGGTGGATACACCGGAAGAGGTGGAGGGCGGCGGCGAAAACAATCCCATAGATGACAAGCCCGCCAAAGAACCTTCCAAGCGCGGGCATCCAAAACGCCGAGCTAAATCCCGTAAATAAAAGGATAGCAACACCGTGACTAATGATAGTGATATTCCGGAACAAGCCGAAGACCCTACAGACCCAGCGATAGAGCAGGAGGAGCAAGAGGACGGCGAACAGAGTCCGAAGCCGCAGTCCAATGACAGCGATGCCGAAGACGGTACTTATGAACTAGTCTCTGAAGAAGAGGATAGCTTGAGCGACAATGAGTTCATCGTCCCAGAAGAACCCTCAGAACTAAAACGCTTCCACCGGGGGTGCCACCGCAAGGAGCTTGAAAAAGCAGCAGAGACGGCTTCGAGCCACACAAGACACGCTTAATGATAGATGGAACGAGGTGCTAGACGCCGAACATAAACATGGCTTTAACGGCCAAACCAAAGGCTATCCTAAGCGCAAGCTGCTGCCTGAATTCGACGACGAGGCCGTTGCGCCCGTCCCACCGAAAATTAACACCGCCGACAAGCCGGACCGACCACCTTGCGGACGGGACAGAGTCGCTAGCAATGGCGTAAACAAGCCCGCACCACCACTCCATAAAGGAAGGGAGGGTGCAGCCCAAGTCCGAAAACACGATCTATGTGAGAACCTAAACAAAAAAGCTAGCAAGACTAGGTCTATATTCGGACCTAGGGACCGAGCTCCCGCACGGGACGGCAGCTATCAAGCCAATCGCACCGGTGACATACCAGTTCGGGGTCAATACCGAACACAACAACCATCGGACATACGCCATGATATAGCAAGATACAGAGGAGATTTACACCCTCTATGCTTCACCGATGAGGTGTTGGATCATGATTTCTCAGAAGGGTTTAAAGCCGTGAACATCGAAGCATACGATGGAACGACGGATCCCGATATCTGGATAGAAGACTTTATTCTTCACATCCACATGGCTCGAGGAGACGATCTCCACGCCATCAAATATTTACCCCTCAATCTAAAAGGGCCGCCTCGGCACTGGCTAAACAGCCTCCCAGAGAACTCCATTGGGAGTTGGGAAGAACTTTGGGATGCTTTCGGGCCAACTTTCAAGGGACTTATGTCCACCCCTAGGACCCTGATGATCTAAGTCATATTATCCAACAACCCGGGGAGTCAGCCCGCAAGCTTTGGAATCGGTTTCTTACTAAGAAGAACCAAATCGTGCACTGTCCGGACGCTGAAGCCTTAGCGGCATTTAAGCACAGTATCCGGGACGAATGGCTGGCCAGGCACCTTGGACAGGAAAAGCCGAGGACAATGGCAGCCTTAACTACACTCATGATTGCTTTTGCGCGGGTGAGGATAGCTGGTTAGCTCGTAGCAACACCAGTAACCCTGGAACATCTGAAGTCAGGGATGGCAATGGAAATCCATGACGTAACAAAAACAAACGTTGAAACAATTCTGGAAGCCCAGATGATACAACGGTAAACGTCGGATTCAGTGGCTCTAAACTCGGTCAACGGAAGAAGCCATTTAAAAGCAACAAAGATGGTCCATCAAGTCTGGACATAATATTAGACAGGCCCTGCCAAATCCTTGGCACCCCAGAAAAACCTGCCAACCACACCAACCGTAACTGTTGGGTTTTCAAGCAGGCCGGCAAGCTAAACGCCGAACACAAGAGGAAGGAGCCTCAGAGCGAAGACGAGGATGAACCTCGCTAGCCGAATATAGGGGGACAGAAGAAATTTCCACCGGAGGTCAAAACAGTGAACATGATATATGCCACTCATATCCTAAAGAGGGAGTGCAAGCACGCACTCCGAGACGTCTATGACGTTGAGCCTGTCGCCCCAAAATTCAACCCATGGTCAGCCTGTCCGATCACTTTCAATTGTAGGGATCACCCGACTAGTATTCGGCATGGGGGTTCGGCTGCCTTAGTGCTCGACCCAATAATAGATGGATACCACTAACCTGAGTCCTTATGGATGGCGACAGTAGTCTCAATCTGATATATCAGGACACTGTCCGCAAGATGGGGATCGACCCTTAAAGTATCAAGCCAAGTAGCACGACCTTTAAAGGAGTAATACTGGGCATGGAAGCCCGCTGCACAGGCTCTTTAACATTGGAAGTTGTATTCGGTTCTCCCGAAAACTTTTGAAGCGAAGAACTAATCTTTGACATAGCTCCGTTCCGAAGTGGCTATCACGCTCTACTCGGAAGAACGGCCTTCGCCCGCTTTAATGTAGTCCCACACTATCCCTATTTAAAGCTCAAGATGCCTGGACCACGTGGTGTTATCACGGTCAATGGAAATATCGAGCGCTCTCTCCGTACGGAGGAGGACACTGCAGCCTTAGCAGCCGAAGTCCAATGCGGCCTATTCAAGCCGGATAATCTATCAATAGTGGACACAACTAAAAGTGTCCGGCAAACGCCTCAGTGCGGCAGCTCAGATGAACCTGAGTAAGATTGACAGCTATACCCCCGTCGACTCCTCCATAAGGTGATAGCATATGTGCCTCAAGTACATAATTATGCCTTAAAAATTCCTTGGGCGGCGACTGGGGGCACTTGCATATAGTCCATAGTTCGGCTAGACCATGTTCGGACTCTAAACTTATCTTCTTTAGGTTCGTTAAACAAACCAACCTTGTTATGGCCACACTAAGATTGATTTTTTCTTTTTCTAGGATTATTTTTCTTTTCCTTTGGCCATCATACTCGCACCTTCAAGGACATTCTACAGAGGAGGAAACGGCGCAGACGTGCAGCAGGGACCCACACTAAGGTTTCTTTTTAGATTAAGACCCTGCATAAACCTCTTACTCGTTATATACCTTCTTGGCATGTAAAATGTTCAAAAGGTCCTCGGCATTGTCTGTAAGATTGCGGTTCATCGCACAATAAAGGGATATTAATAGATCAGCTTTATTTGTATTATGTTTGAGTTTTATTCACTCACCATAAATGTTCTCTTCCTGTATCAGATTGCCATATGTGCCATGTCAAAAAGGATTTATTACCAGGGTCTGTATTCAGCATTGGTATATGTTGAAAAGACCGAACACCTATAGGGAGTGTTCGGCGTCCTGGATGTTTGCCTTATATGCATCAGTTCCGAATCATGTCTTGGGTCAATAGTTGGGTTGCCCGGCTCCTATGCTTACCCCTACGTTCCCGATTGTTCGGCTAGGGTGTAAAGGGAGAACTACTGCGATTGTATTTCTGGCTAGTCCCGTCAAGTACCTCAGTAAAGAAAGTCGAAAAATGACCGTCATGATAAGCGAGAACCTGGTCTGCAACCCGATGACTTAGTTTTATACTACAATCGATAGAGATCTACCCCGTGTTATACGAAGGGCTGGTTTTTTGCCCAGCCAGGTGCAAGAGGATACCTTAATTTGGAAATATCATTCTATTATAGGGGCTAGTACCTAGCCCCACTTGTCAAGCTCCTACAACTAAGTGAAAGCAATAACGCCGCATAGTCTCATTGCCTGGTTCGCTCCGCATACACCTCCTATACGGACCAAGACGTTGGATAAAGACTGTGTATGCATATGATCGAACACCCCAGTACTATGTACTTGGGGGCTGAAGCCAACAATTGGAAACTTTTAGATTTAGATAAATAGTCATACAGGAGGTAAAAGACGTTGTTATTATAAATTGCGCAAAAGTTATATACATTGGATTCATAACCATAGTCTTTACATCCGGATACAATCCTTCGAAGAAAACATCCTTCGAACACTAGCCTTCTACAAGGCGGGCGCCATGGATGACGTCCTCGAAGTACTTCTCCAGCTTGCAGTGCTCCTTGCTTGCGGGCGGGCCAGCAGTAGCTATATGCACTGCATTCATCTTCACCCAGTGCACTTTGACACGAGCGAAGGCCATCCGAGCACCTTCTATGCAGGCCGAACGTGTTAGTGCGTCGACCCGCAGACTCGCCTCGACGAGCCGCTTCACAAATCCGAAGTAACTACTTGGGATTGGCTCAGTGGCCCATAGCCGGACTATTAAGTCCTTCATGGCCAAACCCACTATGTTGTGCAGCTCGACCAGCTACTTCATCTGGTCGCTGAGGGGCACCGGACATTTTGGCGCCTCGAACTGCGACCAAAATAGCTTCTCCGTGATGTTCCCCTCCAGGGCTCGGAAATACTGGGCGGTGTCTGCGCTGCTCCTCGGAAGACAAGCAAACACGCGTGGAGAACTCCACAATTGTGTCAGCCCAATATACTTCCGCCCTCCGAAGATGCTCTGTAAGAGAAATGTCTTACCAAATGCTATCTGCCGTGCTTGCTTGATTGCCTCACAGGCGCTGCGCGCCTCGCCTCGCGTGTCCTAGACAGACTTTACTGCCACAGACAGCTCGAATGCTTGTTCCGAAGTCATCTTCTCCAGCGCCTCACACTTCCGGATGGCGTCGTTAAATTCAATCTTGACTTCGGACACCCGAGATTTGTGCTTCTCGCACTCGGCCTTTTCAGCCTCCAAATTCAGTAGCCTCTTTGTCAGCGGCCGCCTTTTTCGCCTTGGCCTCCTACTTGGCCTTGGCAACCTCGCCCTGGAGGGCCTCGAGCTCAGTGGCGCGAACTGTGTAAAACAGAATACAACATTACAGTTTGTAAACATACTCAATTGATTATGTCTTATTGACATTTTAAGGCCCCATACCCTGCATTTCATCTACATGCTGATTGACGCGGTCGAGGTACGCGTTGGCCAAAAGGATCTTCTGATTTACTTCGGCAACCTCTGCGTCTCTCGCAGTTGCCGCAACTAGTGAAGCCTACACATACAGTTCAGCTCTATAAGAATGCTATACTATGGATACGTCGTCTGATTCATTTCAGAATCACACAAAACATCCGGGGCTACTGGTTATATATGTGTATTTAAAACAAATAAAATTTCTTAAAAGTATTACATTGCTTACGTCAAAGCCTATTAAAAGGCTATTGAAGGCTTCATTCAGTCCGCCCTTGATGGACTGAATCTTCTTCATCACCACACCCATCATAGTGTGGCGTTCTTCAATGATGAGAGCACTTTGCAGAGCTCCCTCCATAGAATCCGGCGCCTCCGGATTAACTCCGGGCGCCGCCGTATCCTCCTCCGCTTGAGGAGCCGGGTCTTCGGACCTCGGAGTGGTCCTAGGCTCCGGGATGGTGTTCGGTGGGGCCCCGGACTGTTTGGGCCCCACGTCTTTGGTCACCATGGGGGCCGTCTCCCCATGGTCAGCGGCCGCCGAGGTATTACCCCCGGCCGCCTTGTCTCCTGCCTCGCCCTCATCTCCTTGGGCAGAGAGCACCCGCTGGGACGACACTTCGGTGTCCCAGCCGATTACGGGCGATGGAGCCCGGACTGGTGGGTCACTCTCCATCTCTCCAGGTGCCAGAGAGTTCCCCTCCGATGAGGTAACATCGGGGTGTACACCGGGAGGGCTGTAGGTCAGCAGGGGAAAAATATTAAGTAAAGCATCAAAAATATTGAATAAACAAAGGTGCAACACTTGAATCCAGATTAACTTACGATTCGGGCAGGGGTTTCTCCCTGGGCTTCACCACAAAGCTATGTTCGAACGAACTGAACTAGCTCCGAGTTTCAGTTTCCTCCGGGGCACGGCCGTTCCTGCGTCAGCAACAGACCCCCTCTTTGTCCCCCTGCCTTGTGTAGGGAGCTCTTCTTCTTCCTCTTCCTCCTCATCATCTTCCTCCACCTCGTTAGAGGAGAGGATGTGGAGGTCCTCGGGCTTCTTGACCATAGGACGGGGGCTGTCTCCAGCCCCCTTGCCCTTTGTCTTCTTGGGCTTCTTGGTCGGCGCCTTGTACGGCACCGGGACCAGCATCGCCGTCACCAGAGGCGATTCTAGGTCTTCGGGCAAAGGTGTCGGACTCTTAATTCGGGTCGTCTTCTTCGTCCAGCCATGTATATCACGTAAAAATTCCAATTCCTATTATCTTCAAATAAGGGGAAGGGTATGTGTTCGGCAAGGATTTCTATTACCTCTGGGGTGGAGGCCACAGTGATGTATCCCGCATCCTCGGTCTCTTCGGGGCAATCCTTCTGGCTCTAGAAGAGATGCTTCCAGATCTCCGTATGCGTAAAGTCGAAGAGATGCTTCGGTGGCTTGTCTCCTGCCGGATCGAACTCCCATAGGGAGGAGCCCCGGCTTTGGCAAGGGAGAACAAGCCGGGTCAGCAGCACCTGGACCACGGAGGAAAGCAGGTGCCCCTTGGAGATCAAGCCGGACACACGGCTCACCAGAGTCGTCACTTCAGTTGTAGACCCCCAGTTCAAACCCTTTTTGGTCCTAGAGGTTAGCCTCTCTGGGGGTCCGGATTTGAAAGCAGGCTCCGCCGCCCAGTTGGCATCGCGGGGTTCGGTGATGTAGAACCACTTCTGCTGCCAGACCTTGTTCGTCTCCACGAACGAGCCTTTGGGCCAAGTTGCATTCAGGAGCTTGCTAATCATGGCGGCCCCACACTCCGCGTGTTCCCCATCCACCGCCTTCGGCTTCACATTGAAGGTCCTAAGCCACAGGCCGAAGTGTGGGGGGATGCAGAGAAAGGCCTCACATACCACTATAAAAGCGGATATGTGAAGAATTGAGTTCGGGGCTAGATTGTGGAAATCTAGCCCACAGACGAACAAAAGACCTCGAACAAACGAGTGGAGTGGGAACCCTAGCCCCTAACAAAATGAGAGGTGAAAACCACCCTCTCACCCGCCTTTGGAACGGGAATCACCTGGCCCTTAGGGGGGACTCGGTGTGCGATGTCACCGGCGAGATACCCCGTGCTCCGTAGATCCTCCATGGTCTTTTCGGTGACCATGGAAGCCTCCCACTTGCCTTTGGCACCGGATCCAACCATTGCTGGTAAGGGGAGTAGTGGTTGAGGAACGAAGGGCGGTGGGCGCAGGAGATGAGAATATGGGGGCAAGGGAGATTGGAGAGCTTGAGCTTGAGGAAGGTGTGGGGCTGATGAAAGGGATTGGTGTCCTTTTATAACGCTGCGAATACAGAACGTCCCCCACTTTAGCCATAAACCTCGCCAGTTCCCAAAGCGGCCGTGCGTAATGCGCGGCGTGGGTGCTCACGTCATGTTGATAAGAGTCCCACAATAACGGGCACGATCTCTATTCTGATGGGACGTGCCAATGAGGATATACCTTGAAAGACGAAACTAGGACCAAATAAAATGGTTCGATATGTTAGTGGGTTGGACGCGACGCTTCACCCAAAAGTTGTCAGTAGAGACACACTTTTCATTTTCTTTTAAGAGCCTTGCCTTCGAGGCTAAGGGTTGTACTAATCTTGCAGAGCCGAACACAGTCAACCTTTTTGCAGAATATATATTCGGAAGAAGGAAACCGCCTTGCGATGATGAAGAAAATACGGAAGCCAAACTCATTGTTATCGAAGACAGGTTCAGGGGCTACTGAGGGAGTCCTGGATCGGGGGGTCCTCATATGGCCGGACAACTCCTGGTGGGCTGAACGGTGGGCCGTGAAGACTTTTACACAAGATCATCTCTCGTATCCGGATAGGACTCCTGTATTCCTGTAATGGCAAGTTTTAGGCTCGGGTGTTGATTTTCCTTCCACTGCAAAAGATAACATGTACAAACCCTAGGCCACCTCCGGTGTGTATATAAACAAGAGGGTTTAGTCCGTAGAGAGAAGAACAGAATCACAATATCCTCATAGGCTAGACCTAGGGCTTAGCCATTACGATCTCGAGGTAGATCAACTCTTGTATTCATATTCATCCATATTAATATAGCTGGAAGTAGGGTTTTACCTCGATCGAGAGGGCCTGAACCTGGGTAAACATCGTGTCCCCAGCCTCCTGTTACCATCGATCCTCAGACGTATAGTTTGGGACCCCCTATCCAAGATCCGCCGATTTTGACACCGACAGGCGCCCCCTGGGCTTGCGGGCCCCCCGTGACCCCCTCCACCACCTCTTTGCCCTACATATTCTCAAGTAATCTAGAAACCATAAAGGGAACAATGAAAATACGTTTCCACCGCCGCGGGTCTCTGATCTCATGAGATCCCATCTAGAGGTCTTTTTTGGTACTCTGTCGGAGGGGGATTCAATCACGGAGAGCTTCTACATCAACCTTGCTGCCCCTCCGATGATGTGTACGTAGTTTACCACAGACCCATGGGTCCATAGCTAGTAGCTAGATGGCTTCTTCTCTCTCTTTAATCTTCAATACAATGTTCTCCTCGATGTTCTTGGAGATCTATTCGATGTAATCTTCTTTTGCGATGTGTTTGTCGAGATTCAATGAATTGTGGATTTATGATCAGATTATCTATGAATATTACTTGAATCTTCTCTGAATTCTTATATGCATGATTTGATATCTTTGTATTCCTCTTCGAATTATTGGTTTGGTTTGTCCAACTAGATTGATAGTTCTTGCAATGGGACAGGAGCTTAGTTTTGGGGTCTGCTGGATTTAGGGCTCTACACACCCAAGAAGGTTCGAACACTAGGGTGTTTGAGAAGATCCTCGCCCTCAACTCGCTATCTCGTGACCTAATGAAACTGGATTCACTTGAGTAGGGAAGAAGAGGAACACATTAGTTTACCCAAGTTCGGGCAACCTTGCGGTGTAAAAACCCTACTCCTGATTTGTGGTAGATTGGCCCCACGAGGGGCAGAACATGAACTTGCTACAGAGGGGAAATGGCCTCAGGAGGGCTCTTGTGAGGCCAATGGGGTCGATGGATCGATCCCCTTCTACGGCAGATACTAGTCTCTATTTATAGTAGCCTCGGTCCTCTTCCCGCATCATTTTGGCGGGAAGGGATCCCACAACGACCAATTTCAAAGGGGACAAGCAGTACATCTTATCCTGACGATAGGTGGTCTTCGCCTGCAAAGCTTCCTGCCGTGACGTAGTGGTGAGCTCGGCGATGACATCCGTCCTGCCGTGCCCATGGTCATGGTGTCATTCCACTGGAATGGAAACCTTTGCCAGATTCCTTGGGAACCCACGCCTGTCCTTGCCTCCTTAGCAACAAAGAGGAAACTACCACCTCTACACCCGTTGGTGCCCGCCTGGTGCCGATCATCATGGCTCAAATCATTGCGCCCTCCTGAGGGGGGCGCTTACCTAGGAAAATCCACTCTTAGGAGGTAGCCCGGGGAGGCCACTCCCGCAGGTGGTCTTTGCATCGCTCGCCTCACGAGGCTTGGCTCCCCATGAGGGTCTTATCTTGGTGGTCTCATAGGTGGACTACATCAAGTCGTCGAATGAGCCACGCTATGGGCCGCAAGCAGGCCAGTTTGGGTACCCTAGTTCACAGAACGCTGACAGTAGCACCCAGGCACAAAGCGCAGCCGACTTGACTTCGAGGTGAGGCCAAGGGGTAAGGGCGAAGAGCTGCAGGCCCCAATCGCCTGGGGCCTAGGCCGGCATGTGGCGCTTGACAGGACGTCGGCGCCTCTGCTTCCCCGCGCTGCCTCAGCAACAAGGACTTGACAAAAGTCTGGCGCTCGTAGCGGGGCCATCATTGCTTCCCTTTTGCCTCGCTTCAGATCCCCTTTCTCCCAGCCAAACGCACCTTCAGATCCAACCAGGCTCTGCCCCTCTCCCTTCCATAGCTCCAGCTCAAATGTGCTCGCCAATGGCTCCCAAGGAATAGCAGGCCACGGTGCCTGTCGTGAGCTCCCCTTCCCCTCCTGCGCGTGCACTCGGCGTGTCCTCCATCATCGAGGACAGGAACCTTGCCCCCGTGCTCCCATACACAGCGGGTGAGGAGAATGAGTGGAAGGAGATCTTGATCTGGTCCGGATCCGCAGAGCAGCGAACTCTGGCGTGGATCCTTTACCCCTTCTTTCTCCACAGCATCTTCGTGGGGCTCGTTCGCCCTCTTTCTGAGTTCTTCACCCCCATCCTTAACCACTACCAGGTTCAGGACCTGCACTTCCAAACTCTCTCCATCCTTCTCCTATCCAAGTTGGCCTTCTACTGCGAGGTTTTTATGGGCGTGAGGCCCTCTGTGCCCCTTCTTCCACACTTCTTCTCCCTGCGGCTGCACGACCCGACCCAGTGCTCCGGTTGCGTGTCTTTCATCATAGTTCATAGGAACAACTTACTCATGAGGACCGGGAAGAAAGTGGAGAACTTTTGGCACTACTGGGTCTTCATGGACGTCTAGGGTTTCAACGTGCTGCTAGAACTACCAACCCAGCTACCTGAGAAGCTCGATGGGTGGGGTCACGAGAAGCTCTCAAACCCCCAAGTTGCGCCCGTCTTGGAGAGGATGACGTCGGACTTGGGCGCAAAGGTGCGGAAGGGGGCATGCTCGTGACGGAGTTCCTCAGGCAGCACCTGGCTCCACTCGAGTCGCACACGCGCCCTATGTGGGAGCTTCGGGCGCGGAAGACGACATGAAGCTGCGCCCGGGAGGCCTGACTTATGAGGAGCTAGACAAGGCCATAAGCGTCCTGCTCGAGGGTGAGCTTGGGGACCTCCCAGAGGCCTATGTCCCGCTTTACCGCCATGCCGACAGGGAGGCAGTGGTCGCCGCCATGCCTGTCTTTAACAAATTGGGGCTTGCGTCGCCTAGGCCCCCAACTCCTCGGTGCCGATGTCCTCTGGTACCAGCGCCGACAGAGAGGATCAGGGGGACTCGTAGGTGACCGGGGATGACATGGTGGAGATCTCTCCCCTATCATGTAGCAAGCTCCTCCATGGTTTCTTCGACAATGACAGCGCCGATGAGCCCCTGGCAGTGGAGTCCCCGCGCGCCTCCGGGGTTCTCACAAGGTTAGGGGCCACTACCCTGGCCTAGTGGAGGGCAGGCCAGGCGACTCCAAATAAGAAAGGGGCAACACCTCCTCAGGGCAACACCCCTGCCCTGCCGGCTGGCTACGAAGCGCCCCACCCACTCCCCGGGCGCGACGAAGACCGCGCCCAAGAAAAGCAGAGGCGCCCCAGCCTTGGTCAGGAAGAGGGCGTACATCGACCCCGACGAGTAAGTATCTTACATCTCTTCTCCTTAGTATATCTTTGCAATGTGCTCACGACCCTCCCATCTTGATGACCAGGGTGGGCGTCATAGTGAAGAAGAAGGAAGGAAACTGGGATCGGGAGGCGTCGCCTCCTGCTGCATCCACTACGGTATCGACACAGGCGGGGGAGGTCGTCCCCCGTCCCCTTGCGGAAGAGCATGCCTCTCAAGAAGTGGTTGCGCCGCTTCGGGGCGAGCCGGTCCTGGCGGGCCGACAGACCGCGGAGCTGTCTGCGCCTGTCGTGGCTGGGCAATGTTCCGGACCCGCAGTAACCGCAGCCAATCTTGCCAGCGCCTCCAGGGCCGCGGGGCACCCCACTGCGCTCGTGCCGCCTTCTCCTCCAATCCTTGCTCTTGCGAACTACTGAGCTGGCCCTTAGTCAGGCCCGTGGCCCTGGACGAGGCCTACGTCGGACTTGGTCTTCTCCGGGCGGACCTTCAAGACGCCGACAAGTGCTTCACGAGGGAGCGCCTGGGGCTTCTCTCTGGGTGGGTCCAGACCAACTCTTCCATCGGGACGGCCTAGAGTCGGGCTGAGGCCGCCAGCGCCAAGAGCTGGAAGGAGGCTGCCAATGCCAGGGCTTTCGATGATGCAGCGTAGGCTGAGGCTGTGGCCACTGTGAAGCGTTGCGGGGCGGTGGAGGAGAGCTTGAAGGGCTTCGCCAATAGGAGGAGGACCACAAGGCTTGACAGGCGAAGCTTGCCGATTAGGACGCCAAGCTGGCCCTGGTGACCACCGAGGAGGCGACGGAGTACGCCTTCCTGGCCAAACTGAAGGCACAGGCGGACAAGTCCCTGGTGTCCCACGCCCAGCATGTTTCTAAAGTGGCTGCCTACCTAGAGGCCAGGGAGAAGGCCCTCATTGTTGCCAAGCAGAAAGTGGCCACAAGTTGCGAGACCTTCGTTGCTCTCGAGCTTGGGTTCCGCAAGGCATTGTGTTCCATCTGTGGGGGAGGGTATGAAGAGCCACTGCCGACCCCTGAAGATGGCCTTGCAAGGCTCCTCCCCAAGCTTGTTGAAACGCTGGAGGGTGCGGGCACTGTGGAGGACTCCTTCCTGGAGGTGGATTGTCGCTCAATTTTCAGCACCGCCGCGACGCGCGTCTTCAGCCACCTCTACCTCCAGAACCCAAGCTTCGACCTCGGCGCGCTGATCCATCCGGTAGCTTCTGAGTCCTGTGGTGCTGCCGCGGAAGCCGTGAAGGGTCCCGTGGATGCCCTGCTCAAGAAGTTCCTCTTCGTCCCCAACCCAAAGGCCCGAGAAGCAGCAATTAGGGGCAGCGATGAAGGCAGCAATAGCATTGAAGACGGCCTTCCAGTGTCCAGGGCGAGCGGTGGCGATGGCCAAGGTGGTGGTGGTGCCTCCTCCTGATTTTAATCCTGCAATCATTTACCTTGCCTCATGGAGGTGTGAGACTTTAATCCAAAATTGTCAGATAGTTTATGTTTGTAATAACTGTTTGAATTTGGTGCTTTACTTTCATGCCTAGTTTCCTTCCTGCTTACCATGAGTTTGGCATTGGTGGTGCCTGATCCCGCGTGAATCTCAACCACCGTTGGGCGTCTGAAAACCAGGACATGACCAACGGGTGAGGGTATGCGAGATCGATCATGTCCTTGAGGCTTTCGGATCCCGGTCATCATGAGGACCTGGTCCCGCGCAGAGCTCGACCACTGTTGGGGCGTCCGAAAACCAAGAGAAGACCAAGGGGTGAGGGTACGCGGGGCCGGCCGGGACCCCGAGGCCCTTGGTCTTGATCATCACGAGGGCCCTTCGGGTCCCGATCGTCACAAGGACCTGGTCCCACGCAGAGCTCGACCACCGTTGGGGCGTCTAGAAACCAGGAAGGACCAAGGGGTGAGGGTATGGGAGGCCGATCGGGCTCATGAGGCCCTTGGTCTAGATCATCGTGAGGGCCCGGTCCCATGTAGATCTCGACCACCGTTGGGGCATCCAGAAACCAGGACAGGACTGTCAGTGTACAAAGGTAGGTGCGCTCCTTTGTACCCCTTACTTGTGCATGGGCAGTCAGAGCCATGCCTGTGGCCACACACAACAAAGGCAGAGGAGGGAAACCGAAGCACAAGACTACCAGAGCAGCGCCAAAATAGTGGTGCAAGAAGACCAAGCAAGAAGATAGGTTTCCCCCAACAAGACCCTTGCCAGGGCGGCCTGCACGCCCCCGCCAAGGACCCTTGCCGAGGAAACTCATTCAACGCCTCCGTCGTAGCCACCCTTGAGCCTAGGAGCTCCGACGCCATCAACAATGTTGGAACCAAGGCTTGGGAAGCGCCTATGTGATGGCATGCAGATCTTTGTGAGGACAAGGGTCTACAAATCCTAGATGAGAACCAGAAGACAAGACGATAGTAAGGCTCCTTGCTGAAGATGCCCACGAAGCCCCAGCAAGGCTCCCTGCCAAAGATACCCCCGAAGCCCCGCAAGCCTCTTACCGAAGGCACTCACAAAGGCCCTGGCAAGACCCTTGCCGGGAACAAACGCAAGACCGCGGCAAGCCCTTGCCGCTCCATCGTCGCCCCAGCTCGGCGGCCGACCCACTAGCCCAGGCAAGTACCCACGTGGCAGTACATGGTGCCTGATCTAGCTAGTCAAGCACCTGCGTGGTGGCATGCAGATCTCCGTGAAGACCCTACCACCACGCCATCTCAGCTACCTGCCCCGCTGGCCTGGACGCGCGTCGCAACCAGACGGAGCCGCAGCGGACGTGGCGGGCCTCATTCCTGTCCCCGATATAACAAGTGGACACCTAAGTAGCGCATTTAATGCGTCTTGTCCCGTAATGGCATGAGATAAGCTTGTACATTGTATACCTTTCCACCTCATGTGTGCCACTATGGCAGCCCCTTTTGACTATAAAAGGAGGCCCGAGGCATACTGGAGATGGGTTCGGATCTTTTGGACTAGGCATACACCGTAGCTAGTTCAAGAACTCAAGAACACTCAAATACACACCAAAGCAGGACTAGGGTATTACGCATTCCCGCGGCCCGAACCTGGGTAAACGATCCTTGTACTGACTCTTAGACCCGCTCATTGCACAACCTCGCACCCATCAACCGTAGAAGGGATTCCATTGATCCCATTGGTGTCGTTTCCCCGACATCTTTGGCGTGCCAGGTAGGGGTGCACGGTTGTGAAAATCTGGTCTAGCAGTTAGTTTAGCAGTTCTTCATGGCCATGGCTCACAAGAAGAAGACAATCACAACGATCGGTTCATCTAGAGCCGAACGGCCCGTGCCAGTGCGGGCTAGCGACGAGGTGGTCGCGGATGGGACCTGAGGCGCAGCCCGCGAACACCCACGTCGCTCTAGCAGCCGAAACTTGGCGAGCGGCATCGTTCGTGCGCAAGACGACGAGCTGCACGCCGCCAAGTCCAAAGGCAGAGCCGGGGCCCCCGCAAGCGGCGCGGGGCCCTCCAAGAGCGACGTCGTGTCACATACGGGCGGCGCGGCGACTTCCTAGACGCCCACGCCAGCGCCCACAACGCGCTCCTCCTAGGTCATGCGCGATGAGCAGCATCGCCACGCTGATGACCCCGGGCGCTGCCGCGGAAAGAGCCCTGCGCATCAGTCGCGGGACATAGAAGATTAACATGCTCACCGAGGTGCTGGCGAAAGCGGCGTACAGCTGCAGGGCCGTGATAGAGCTCCTTCTAACGTGGTTAGAGGTCAGAGCGCATCACGGTCTATGCAGCTTTTGCCGCCGCCCACACCGATGGAGGCCTTAGCGCGCACAATTGCTCCTCGACTTCCCTCCTACTACGGAGAAGCTCGACGAGTGGAGAGCCACCATCCGGAGCCTCGTCGGCATCGCCAACAAGGACGAGCCATGGCCAGCCGGGCCCTTAGGCCGACGCTCTGTCGAGCCACCGCACGCCAGTGGTGGAAGGACTGGAGGAGCTGCAGCCATGGTGCATTCTCCTCCTCCTCGCGAGTTACAACGGGCATCGGTCCGTCGGGAAGACGCTTGTGATAACATTTCCGTAGCATCGTCCGACCCACAGACGCACCGTGATCAGCGCCAAGTTCTTCGGGAGCGATCCCAAGAAGACGCTCGAACTACCATCGAGCGCCGGCGCGAAGCACACCATCAGTCAGATAGGCGGGCAGGGCCCACTACAGAACACCCAGCACCGGGAGGCCCTGCAGGCTTACCTTACGAGGTAGGCTGTCCAGCCTTTACCCGTGAGCTGCGGCAGTTCTAGTGGCCCACTCACTGCACATTCAAGCCTGACGTCGCCGAGAAGTACAATGGCAAGACTCACCCGTTGGAGTTCCTCAGCATCTACACCATCGCGATGCAAGTCACCGGAGCACGTGATAGCAAGGTGCTTGCCAATTACTTCCCGTGGCGCTTAAACCCAATGGCATGTCATGGTTGATGCACTTGTCAGTAGATTCTATTTCTTCCTAGTCGGATTTGTTCCATGAGTTTGTCGGCGCCTTTATGGGAAGCCACCGGGCTCATGGCCAGGCAAGCGATTTGCATGTCATCCCCCAGAAAGAAGGTGAAAACATGTGCAAGTACATACAGAGATTCAGCCGAGTGTAGTACAACATCCCAGATGTTCATCCCGTCGCCATCATCAGCTCATTCCATCAGAATGTGCGTAACCGTAAGATGCTCGAAGATCTGGCGACGAATAAGGTCAAAGATGTGGCTGAACTCTATGTTCTGGCTGATAGATGCGCTCGGGCCAAAGAGGGAAGGAAGTACCCCGGCAAAGACGCCGGTGTGGAAACCGATTCCTCAAACAAAGACGCCGTCGCCCCGATGAAGAAGGGCCGACGCCGCAACAGGAAATGCAAGGGTAAGGCCGTGCTTGCCGTCGAGGGATCCGACGACACCAACACTGCCAAGAAAACCAAGGCACACGACCCCGGCAAGGAAGTTGCCGGGTGCATCGCCTGCCAGGCCATGGCAGCTGCCGACAAGCCAGGAAGCTCCGACAAGCAATACTGCAAGATCGACCGCACCAAGGGCCATGACCTCCAGAACTGTCGGCAAGTCGAGCAGCTCGCAAAGAAGCAGAAAACCGAATATGAAAGGCGGGACAAGGAGAAGGGCCAGGATGGTGCTGAGGGATCCGGCAAGAAATGTGCTGGCCAGCCTGGCCGCCGCGGCAAAGATAACCAACAAGAAAGGCCCGCCCGAGGCCGCGACAAGAAGCGAGAAGATGATGAACGTGATGAGGACGACGAGTCCGGCGAGCAAGAGTCCCAGAAAGCTACGAAGGCCATGTGTGTCGACTGTGGTGCCTCCCAGCACACCTCTCACCGCCAGCTCAAGCAGTGGGCGCATGAGATCACAGCAGCGGAGCCATCGTTCGATGCCCAGAAGCCGCTGAAGTGGTCAAGCACACCTATCATTTTTTACATCGAGGATCACCCTAATCGCACAAGTGCGGTCGGGTGTTTGCCATTGTTGGTTTCACCAACAATACACAACCTCAAGGTGAGGAGAATGCTGGTCGATGGCGGGGCCGGTCTGAACTTGATCTCGCCCGTTGTGATCAAAAGGCTGCAGATTCCTGATGGAGACCTCGAAGAGACGGGCACGTTTCAAGGGGTCAACTAGGGAAGGAGTCAGCCAAAGGTTACAGTCACACTGCTCATGACATTCGGAGGCGAGCTGAACTACAGGACAGAGAGGTTGTTTTTTATGTTGCCGAGATCCCCTTGCCTTACAATAGGATCCTCGGCCACCCAACGTTCGCCAAGTTCATGGCAGCATCACATTATGCCTACAACACACTAAAGATGCCCGGGCCAATGTCCATCATCACCGTCCCCTTCGACAAGAAGGATGCACTGCTCTGCGCTGATCAACTTTACCGGGAGGCAGTTGCAGCGACTACCGCTAAGGCACTTGCTCCAGCCGCAGAAGCCCCGGGAGGGAAGAAGACCGGCAAGGCCTCTCGCACCCACTCCGGCAAGCGCACCTCTTTGGAGTGCAGCGCTCCCGTCGAGGACGTGCCAGAGAGCTCCACCAACAAGAGCAAGAAATCTAGAGCTGCACCACCAGAAACTAAGAAGGTGTCCGTCAAGGAGGATGGCACGGGAGGGGCTTTCACCATAAGCTCCGCCCTCGACAGCAAATAGGAAGACACGCTCGTCACCTTATTGCGGGCGAATGTCGAAGTGTTTGCGTGGCAAGTGTCCGACATCCCCGGTGTTCCGAGGGAGGTAATTGAGCACCATCTTGCTGTCTTCCCTCACGCGCGGCCCGTCAAGAAGAAGGTCGGGAAGCAAGCTCTGGAACGGCAAGAGTTCATCAGAGAGGAAACCAGGAAGTTGGAGGCGGCAGGCTTGGTGAGAGGAGTACTCCATCCAACGTGGTTCGCCAATCTGGTGGTGGTGCGCAAGGCAAATGGGAAGTGGAGACTATGTATTGATTACACAGACATCAATAAGGCCTGGCCAAAGGACACTTTCCCGTTGCCCCGCATTGACCAGATTGTAGACTCCACGGCCGGGTGTGACCTATTATCATTCCTTGATGCTTACTCGAGGTACCATCAAATCTTCATGAGGAGAGGAGATGAAGAGAAGACAACATTCATCACCCCATGTGGTACCTATTTTTTCATACGAATGCCTCTCGGGTTGAAGAGTGCTGGCTCAACATTCGCAAGTGCAGTCCAAATTGGTTTTGAGCCTCAGCTACATAGAAATATGGAAGCCTATATGGATGACATAGTGGTCAAAACCAAGGACAAGGCAACGCTCGTACACGATTTGGAAGAGACGTTTATGAATTTGCGCAAGATCAACCTCAAGCTGAACCCTGAGAAGTGAGTCTTTGGCGTTCCGTCCGGCAAGATTCTCGGTTTCTTCGTGTCACAGTGTGGAATTGAGGCAAATCCAGACAAGATCAAGGCCATCGAGCAAATTGAGGCGCCCAGGCGGATCAAGGATGTGCGTCGGCTTCCTAGCTGCGTTCCCGCCATGGGCAGATTCATTTCCAAATCTGTCGAGCGCGCCCTAACCTTTTTCAAAATCTTGAAAAAGGTGGGCCCGATGGAGTGGACCCCAGAAGTCGAAGCGGCACTACAAGATTTGAAGAAATACCTCTCCTCTACGCCAATACTGGTCACGCCCAAACCACAAGAGCCGTTGCTGCTATATCTAGCGGCACTAATCGAGTGGTTAGTGTTGCGCTAGTAGCCTAGAGAGAGGTCAATACGGAAGCAATAGCAACCCCAGAACCTGGCGCCAATGGGACAAAAGCAACGCAACCAAATGAAGTAGTGCAGAAGAAGAAGATGATGCAGCACCCGGTTTACTTGGTCAGCTCCCTCTTACAGGGGGGATAGGTCGAGGTACTCCAGTGTACAGAAATTGCTCTTCGGCCTCCTTATGGCCTCGAGGAAGCTGCATCATTACTTCCAAGCACATGAAATTATCGTCGTCACCGCCTCCCATTGCAGCGGATATTGCATAACCCAGATGCGACCGGGAGGATTGTGGAATGAACCTTGGAACTGTCGAGCTTTGGTTTGAAGTTTGAACGCACTTCAACAATTCAGAGTAGAGTCTTGGCGGAGTTCATTGCAGAATGGACCTCAACGCCAGACGAAGAGATCCAGGAGACCACTCTCCCCGGCAAGGAAACAAGTCACAACTGGGTTATGTACTTTGACAGAGCTTTCTCGCTGAAAGGCGCCGGTGCTGGTGTACTGCTCGTTGCGCCCACCAGGGAGCACCACAAGTATGTGGTCCAGATGCACTTCCCCAGGGAGATGTCGACGAACAACACTGCCGAGTATGAGGGACTGCTTGTTGGTCTCAAGATCGCGGCAGACCTCAGAATCAAGAAGCGCATCGTCAGAGGTGATACCAGCTTGTTGTCAAGAAAGTTAACAAAGATTACCAGAGCCCATTGATGGAGGCCTACGTAGATGAAGTGAGGAAGCTGGAGGAGAGTTTTGACGGTATACAAGTGGAGCATGTTCCCCGAGCGGAGAATGACATCGTCGACTACTTGTCAAAGCGCGTCGCCCTCAAACTACCTGTGGAACCAGGTACTTTTGTGCTTCGATTAACTCAACAATCAGTTTAACCATCGACAGAACAGAACAAGCAAAGGAAATCAGGACCCAGCAAGTACTTTCCCGCCGAGCCCCCAGGGGCCGCCGACAAAGATGTTGCCGGGGACGCTAAGCCTGCCGTAGGGCAACAACCTCCGGCAGGGCATCAAGCGCTGACCATGGAGACAATTGCTCCTATGGCAGAGGAGATGCCATTAGTCCTTGCCCTCGAGCCCCAGGCTCCGGCATGGGCACAGCATACCGTTCGATTTCTCCAAGCCGGGGAGCTTCCTGAGCAGTAGGAAGAAGCGGAGAAAGTAGCCCATCGGTCTACCATGTGTCAGTTTGTCGATGACGTCTTATAGAGAAAAAGGTCGAAAGGTGTGAAATTGAAGTGCATTCCCCGGGAGGAAGGATTGGAGCTGTTGGCAGAGATACACGGAGGCATATTTGGCTCCCATATAGGGTCAAGGGCCCTTGCCGGCAAGGCATCCCGGCAAGGTTTCTTCTGGCCCACTGCCGTCCAGGATGCAACGGCACTAGTTACCAAATGTGAAGCGTGTCAGTTCCATTCAAAGAAGCTTCATCAACCAGCTCAATCTCTCCAAACAATCCCTCTTTCCTGGCCATTATCGGTCTAGGGGCTTAACATGCTGGGCCCCTTTCCCCGTGCTGTCGGGCGCTTTGAGTAATTGTACGTTGCAATCGACAAGTTCACAAAGTGGCCAGAGGTGGAAGCAGTAAGAAAGGTGACAGCACAATCAGCCGACAAGTTCTTCAAGGGCCTAGTCTGCCGTTTTGGTGTACCAAACAGAGTCATCACCGACAATGGCACGCAGTTCACAAGCCGCACCTTCATGCAGTATATTCAAGACCTCGGCAGCAAGGTCTATTTTGCTTCTGTTGCGCATCATCGAAGCAACGGCCAGGTGGAGAGGACAAATGCTGAAGTACTGCGAGGCCTCCGGAAAAGAACTTTTGACAAACTATACAAGTGCGGAAGGTGCTAGATTGATGAATTGCCGGCGATTCTTTGGTCTATTAGAACGACACCAAATTGAGCCATCGGCTAGACACCCTTCTCCCTCATTTATGGGGCGGAAGCAGTTCTCCCCACGGAACTCACATACGGGTCACCACGAGTGCTCACTTATGATGACTTTGAGCAAGAGCAACTGCGGCAAGATGACGCAATGCTCCTCGAGGAAGAGCATCTTCGGGCGGCTGTGCGAGCAGCACGCTACCAGCAAGCCTTGTGCCGCCATCATAGCCGCAAGGTTCATGCCCGAAGCTTTGAGGAAGGCGACCTTGTTCTTCAGCATGTTCAGTCGGCCAAGAATTCCAACAAGTTGATGCTGAAGTGGGAAGGCCCTTATCGAGTAATACGAGTCACCAGGCCTGGTGCAGTCCGCCTGGAGACCGAAGATGGTATTCCAGTGAGCAACTCCAGGAACATCGAACATCTTCACAAGTTTTACCCGTAAGGCGCGGTTTTCGGGCTCTCCGGCAAGCCACCCTTTTGTACAAGCCTTGCCGGCAAGGCATGTAACCATTCGTACAAAGCCAGGCGCAGACCCTGAACATAAATAAATGAAGCGATGGCGCCCTAAGTTTTAGCATGCATGCTAGGTCGAGTCTCTTTCTCTGTTAGGGTTGATAGTGCTTGGCGGAGACTAACACCTAGCATAGAGGTCGAGTGTGGTCTCTCTGTTCCTTTCCACCCTCTTTTATTCACAAGATGCATGGAAATTTCTGCTGAGCTGTTTGGGAGAAAGAAGACAGGCCGACGCTCCGAGTTGCCGGGGGCTGCAGATCCAAGGGTCCAACGACGGCAAGACAAGGTTGCCGGGGGCTACAAGATCAGATAAGTCTTTCGTCCCCCACTCCTTACTTCTGTATAAACTTAAACGCACTAGACTTCGCTCGCTCATATACCATCATGATCCCTTTTTCCCTGCATCCAACAAACCTTATTTTGGACCGGAACTCGGTAGTAGTGTGATGGGAAAGGAGCAGACAAAGGGCCCAATCCTACTCTGCTCCTACTTCCGCAAACGGCATAAATATGGTCGAGCTATAAAGTAGCGGGATGGCAAGGCCTATTGCGGGGGTACGATGTTTATCTTAAGATAACAAGGATTCGTTCCTTGGTGTGGCCCCTGCCCACGCACAAAAGAAACCCGGAAAACACCCTTCTCTCCATTAATACGTTGTAAACAAGTACAACTCATACATGAGCAAGGGGATTACAAGATTTAAATCTTACAAAGGCTCGTAGGCTTAAAACCTAAAAAGAGATAAGGTACCCGTAATCCCTTTCTTGTACCTCTCCACAGGAAATGGAACAAGATGGCAAAAGGGCAAGGGGAGCACCTAGGTGAAGCACGAGTAGCAGAAAGCACCAACAGAACATCCCGGTGGCCGTCCCGAAGAAGGCTGGTGATGATGGCGCCGGGATAAGAGCCAAAAGATGAGGCAGCGGGCTGGCAACATGCGAGAAAGGCATTTGATGCCCGCGTACTCCCACTTGGCGGTCGCCGCCCACCTTCTTCATCTTCTCCGGCCTCCCAACGCCAGCCGCCCAAGAAGGCGACCCCAAGAAGTCCGAGGGGCTGGCGATGAAGATGGTGGTGCTGCCGACATCGCCCAGGGACGGTGTGTCCGATGCCTAGTCGGACCCGTCATCCTCCCACCTACTAACAACATCATCGTTGTTGCTGTCCTCCCCATCACTGTCGCTCGGGGAGGAGTTTTCGCCATCGGTCGAGCTCTCCGCACAGCACCCTAGCCTGTGTCCCGGGCGCCCGAAGACCTTGACGGAGAGCAGATCGCTCTCCGCTAACTTGAAGCAGAGGACGTGCCCCTTCATCAGGAAGTGGGCACGCGCGAAGGTCTTCCACCCCCGCTAGAGAAGCATTACATGAGGGGCGGGGAACTTGGTGTTCACCCACATGGCGCCATTGCAACACCCCTCCATGTGAAGCCTCAACCTCAATGGCTGGTCAACCTCCAACACCCTCGTGAACACTTCAGGAAGATGGAGGTGACTGTGCGGCGGCTCGCGTAGTTGCAAGATGAACTCCAGCGCCGTGTCCCTGACATGGTCGCGTGGTGAGGCAGGAGGAGACGGCGGAGGAGATGGCGACGGAGATGATGACGACACCGATGGCCCTGTCCTCGCCCGCCTCTGCCTCGACCACCTCGCCGACCACGACCCCGGCCGGCGCCTCTACCTCTAGCATGGCCCTCGTCTTGGGCATCCGGCTCTTCTTTGACCGCCGCCGCCCTCTGACGAGAGGAAGACCTGGTCGACTCCGCAGGGGCACGGCCACGGCCACGCCCTCCGGCATGACTTGGAGAGGAAGAAGATCGGACTGGAAGAGGATAAGTGGAGTGGGGGAGAGCAGTGTCTCTCTACCCTTCTTTATAGGAGGGCGATTGCCCGGATCGACCTGTCCAATCGTCGGAGACGCAAGGAAAAAAGACCGACCCGCCGCTCCAATCAGCAGCGCCCGGCCCCCCGCCCGGCGTTAAAGCACGCACCCTCTACGTCCGCCGCCTGCCCTCCCCGATGCATGAGGGGCACGTGGCGGGCGGATCGAGATTCATATGGCATCTGGTACGACCGTTTCGCACCCCGTGATCGTGGGGAAACCAGAGTCGTGCCCCTGCAACTTCCTTTATTTTTTCTGAGGAAAACGCGAACCGCCTCTTTACTATTTGGAACCACGGGGTGACGCAAGCATGATGCGGTCACCCCATGCATGACCCCCACGTCATGTGCAGATTGTGGGGAAGCGCAACCACCGAAGGAGTTACTGCAGTAAAAAGAATCCGGCCCCACTGCCCGCACACCGTTCTAGGCCTAGCCCAACAACGCGGCGCGCTTATGTATGGCCCAGGCCCGGGGGCTCCTGTCGGTGTACAAAAGTACGGGCACTCCTTTGTACCCCTTACTTGTGCACGGGCAGTCAGATCCATGCATGTGGCCACACATAACAAAGGCAGAGGAGGGAAACGAAGCACAAGACTACTAAAGCAGCGCCAAGACAGTGGTGCAAGAAGGCCGAGCAAGAGGATATGTTGCCCCCGACAAGACCCTTGCCGGGGCAGCCTGCATGCCCCCGGCAAGGACCCTTGCCGGCGCAACTCGCTCAGCGCCTCCGTCCCAGCCACCCTTGAGCCTAGGAGCTCCGACAACATCAATAATGTTGGAACCAAGGCTCGGGAAGTGCCTATGTGATGGCATGCAGATCTTTGTGAGGACAAGGACCTACGAATCCTAGATGAGAACCAGAAGACAAGACGACCGTAAGGCTCCTTGCCGAAGATGCCCACGAGGCCCCAGCAATGCTCCCTGCCAAATATACCCCCGAAGCCCCGACAAGCCTCTTACCGAAGGCGCTCACAAAGGCCCCGGCAAGACCCTTGCCGGGAAGAGACGCAAGACCGCGGCAAGCCCTTGCCGCCCCATCATCGCCCCAGCTCGGCGACCGACCCACTAGCCCAAGCAAGTACCCACGTGGCAGTACATGGTTCCTGATCCAACTAGTCAAGCACCTGCGTGGTGGCATGCAGATCGTCGTGAAGACCCCACCACCATGCCATCTCAGCTGGCTGCCCGCTGGCCTGGACGCGCGCCGCAACCAGACGGAGCTGCAGCGGACGGGACGGGCCTCGTTCCCATCCCCGATAAAGAAAGTGGACACCTAAGTAACGCATTTAATGCGTCTTGTCTCATAATGGCATGAGATAAGCTTGTACACTATATACCTTTCCACCTCCTGTATGCCACTGTGGTAGCCCCTTTTGACTATAAAAGGAGGCCCGAGGCATACCGGAGAAGGATTCGGATCTTTTGGACTAGGCATACACCGTAGCTAGCTCAAAAACTCAAGAACACTCAAATACACACCAAAGCAGGACTAGGGTATTACGCATTCCCGTGGCCCGAACCTGGGTAAACGATCCTTGTACTGACTCTTAGACCCGCTCTTTGCACAACCTCGCGCCCGTCAACCGTAGAAGGGATTCTAGTGATCGCATATGTGTCGTTCCCCCGACAAGGACCAAGTGGTGAGGGTATGCGGGGCCGGCCGGGCCCCTGAGGCCCTTGGCCTTGATCGTCGTGAGGGCCCCTCGGGTCCCGATTGTCATGAGGAGCTGGTCCCACATAGAGCTCGGCCACCGTTGGGGCGTCCTAAAACCAGGATAGGACCAAGGGGTGAGGGTACGCGAGGCCGATCGGGCTCCTGAGGCCCTTGGTCTTGATCATCGTGAGGGCCCGGTCCCGCGCAGAGCTCGGCCACCATTGGGGTGTCCGGAAACCAGGACAATACCTAGGGGTGATGGTACGCGGGGCCGGTCGGGCTCATGAGGCCCTTGGTCTTGATCATCACGAGGGTTTGGCTCCGCGTAGAGCTCGACCTGAAGGAAATACACCCTAGAGGCAATAATAAAGTTGTTATTTATATTTCCTTATATCATGATAAATGTTTATTATTCATGCTAGAATTGTATTAACCAGAAACTTAGTACATGTGTGAATACAGAGACAAAACAGAGTGTCCCTAGTATGCATCTACTTGACTAGCTCGTTGATCAAAGATGGTTATGTTTCCTAACCATATACATGTGTTGTCATTTGATGAACGGGATCACATCATTAGAGAATGATTTGATGGACAAGACCCATCCTTTAGCTTAGCATTATGATCATTTAGTTTTACTGCTATTGCTTTCTTCATGACTTATACATGTTCCTATGACTATGAGATTATGCAGCTCCCGAATACCGGAGGAACACCTTGTGTGCTATCAAACATCACAACGTAACTGGGTGATTATAAAGATGCTCTACAGGTGTTTTCGAAAGTGTTTGTGGTGTTGGCATAGATCAAGAATAGGATTTGTCACTCCGAATGTCGGAGAGATATCTCTAGGCCCTCTCGTTAATACACATCATAATAAGCCTTGCAAGCAAACAACTAATGAGTTAGTCACGAGATGATGTATTACGGAACGAGTAAAGAGACTTGTCAGTAACGAGATTGAACTAGGTATGATGATACCAATGATCGAATCTCGGGCAAGTAACATACCGATGACAAAGAGAATAACGTATGTTGCTATGCGGTTTGACCGATAAAGACCTTCATAGAATATGTAGGAGCCAATATGAGCATCCAGGTTCCGCTATTGGTTATTGACCAGAGATGTGTCTCGGTCATGTCTACGTAGTTCTCGAACCTGTAGGGTCCACACGCTTAATGTTCGATGACGATTTGTATTATGAGTTATGTGATTTGATGACCGAAGTTTGTTCGGAGTCCCGGATGAGATCACGGACATGACGGGGAGTCTCGAAATGGTCAAGCGGTAAAGATTCATATATTGGAAGGCAATATTCGGACAGGGGAAAGGTTCCGAGTGATTCGGGTATTTTTCAGAGTACCGTGGAGTTACGGGAATATGTCCGGGGAGTCAATGGGCCTTAGTGGGAAGGAGAGGCACCAGCCAGGTGTTGACGCTCAAAAGTGGCACAATCATAAAAGGTGCTTTAATCTATGTCAAGATTACTTCAAACTTATGATTGGAAGTCACCATGAGATGGCTTTCTTTGAGAAGATCAAGATGGATATGAAAGTGGTCTAAAACGGAATCCGGATGCAAAAGTTATGACAAGTTCAGAGATGCTCATGGTGACACCAGATTAAATAATGGCTTGAAACACAATTAATATGACCTCAAATGGAAAATGTTTCAACATGAAAGTTGTGCGTCTCGTCGAAACGGTCGATTTTGATATAAAAATCGTCCCAATCCGAGTTCGTATGCAAAACTTACAGCCATCCGAACACAGCCCTGTCGCAGAGCCATAAGTGGCGCGCCCCACCAGCCACGTGTCTGATGGGTAGCGCGAATAACAGCCTGTATTGCGTGACCGTTTTGGTCTAGTAGATGGCTTTAAATCGAAAAACGTTCAACATGAAAGTTGTTCGCCTCGTCGAAATGGTAAAGATTGCTTTTGGGCTCTTTTCCATCCGAGGTCGTTTACCACTTCCAAAATTACCCACAAGGTACAGCCAGTTTAAACCGAACAATTTTGGAAAGTTCGGACAAAACCAATCCGAATTTGGCTAGGGTTTTGGACGTGAATCCAAGCCTTTCTCTTGCACGGGAAGTCCAGCCGCCTCTTATATACCTAAGGGGTGACGGCCGATTGAACAACACACAATCGAACAAACACATCTACTACTTTTTCGTGTTCATCTATCCCCTACCCTTGTATCTTCTTCCTCGTTCTTCGTTCGTTCTTCTTCATTGTAGGGCGGCGAACCTCGAGGCCCTAGGGGCGGCCAGGCCGACCTAGGGCAGCCCATTGCCGCCGTGCGTCCAGACGGGGTCCCTCCCGGACGCGTGGGGTTTCGGGTCTACAAAAGTGTCCGCCGGATTGCTTGCGTACCGCGCTTCCGGACGGGTCTCCTTCGACGTGAGCTGGGGTGCATCACCCTCGGCGTTGGAGGTACACGGTGACGTGTTCATGTGCGAACACCAGGAGGTGGCGCGCGCCCCTCCCAAGCCCAGTCCGAATTGGACAAGGGGTTTGGGGCGTGGCCCCCTCTCAATTCCTTCTCCCCTCCTCCTTCTTTCTGCTTCTCCTAGTTGGACTAGGAAAGGAGGAAACATACTCCTACTAAGAGTATGAATCCTACTCCCTTGGCGCGCCCCTCCTAGGGCTGGCCTCCTCCTCCCTCCCTCCTTTATATATGTGGGGAGGGGGCACCCCATAGACACATCAATTGTTCCAAGCCGTGTGCGGTGCCCCCCTCCACAGTTACACACCTCGGTCATATCGTTGACGTGCTTAGGCGAAGCCCTGCGTCAGTAACTTCATCATCACCGTCACCACGTCGTCGTGCTGACAGAACTCTCCTATGACCTCAACTCCATCAAGAGTTCGTGGGATGTCATCGAGCTGAACATGTGCTGAACCCAGAGGTGTCGTATGTTCGGTGCTTGGATCGGTTGGATCGCGAAGACGTTTGACTACATCAACCGTGTTACTAAACGCTTCTGCTTTCGGTCTACGAGGGTACGTGGACACACTCTCCTGCTCGTTGCTATGCTTCTCCTAGATAGATCTTGCATGATCGTAGGAAATTTTTGAAATACTATGTTACCCAACACGACCATCGTTGGGGCATCCGGCAAGCAGGACAGGACCAAGGGGTGAGGGTATGTGGGGCCGGTCGGGCCCCTGAGGTATGGCGCTTCCGGGTCCCCCTTGACGCACGAGCCATACTCGTGCCTTTCTTACATCTTGCAGTCAACTCTTGCCTTGGAGGGGCACGCGAAGACTAGGTAGCAGGACCTGGTGGGGTGTGCGCAAGGCCGTGCCTGAGCGTAGCCCTCGTGTCCGGCCCCCTCGTGTGCTCATCACAGGAAATGGTTGATTGGTCGGCCGAAAGGCCATCCTGAGGTTAGTGCAGCCCGGAGGCGCCCTCAGTTGTTATCCACCAGCGTGGAGCATGGGGCTACCAGTGGGCATGAGCATATATAGTCACTCATCGATCGTGTCGTCCACCAGCGCAGAGCATGGGGCTTCCACTGGGTGCGTGGGTGGAAGGTCCCTCCGGGGGATTACTCTGAGGCGTGTACAACCCCACATGAGGAGGTGTATATGGGCACTCATGAGCTAGCATGGGACTCACGAGGCCCTACCACAAAGGCGGGTTGCACCTGGTCTTCTAGCCCTAGGCGTGCTTTGTAAAAATCTGTATGGCTGTGGTAACTTGCGCCGAGCCGACTTCTAGAGGTCGTTCCATGAGAAGGTTGAGCACCAAGGACTTCAGGAGGTGTCGTGAATGGGGTCAGCCCGCCTGACAAAGCCCGGTCGCTTTGGTTTATCAACATTGTTGGGACGAACCCGAGCACAGACACCGTGCCTAGCCTTCTTCATGCAACGCACCGTAGGAAAAACCCCCCGGAGCACGGTTCCCGCGGCGGCATCCCGCATTGCGAAATAAAGAACCAAACTGCACGCCCTGACTCAGTTCTGTCAAGGCGAGGCGACACTCATAGTGGCGAAGCACCGAATCATGCAAGCTTAAATGCTTAAGGAAATTCATCAAAGGCAAAGCCAGTTCTATTATATGCGCAAAGAGATATGGCCGAGGCACATGCCCTCACGACCTGAGGATAAAGCAGCCCAATGGGCGCCCTCATCTTGAACAAACCAAATGTCACCTGGTAATGATGCTGCTGAAGCGTCGAGGTAGCTGAGGAGTCGAGTCGTAGTTGTCGCTCCTTATGTGTTGAGTGGCTCCTAAGGCGTCAGGAGCTCCCGAGGTCCGGGGAGCTCGCGAAGGTCCTGGTCCTCCTGAGCCTCCATCACCAGAAGCCTTGCTTCCCGAGTCACCATTGTGCACTGCATGACCTGCTGAAATGTGACCCCACATTAAACATGCCGAAAGGCATGCTAACATGATAACGCAGGCGGCCTCTGCTCCAGCCAACATGTGCGGACCAAAAGAGGTCCTGCGATGCGGCCCTGTTGAGGCCTAGGATTTTGACTTAGACACGAAGCTCGCCACTCGGGTCAGGAGGGCTGGCAGCGTTGGTAAGCCATGCAGGGCGACGCTCGCCGCGCATGACCCACGCCTCCTGAAGATCTTCGATCTCCTTGTTGATGAACTCTCGCGCTCCTGGTGGTTCGCGCCATGCTACATGCTCGTAGGGATGTGCGTCAAAGCACGCCTCCAAGTGGTGCCCGAGCACCTCCCTCGATGCGCCAGTCAAGTCAGTGGCCCTCCAGATGGAAGCCCCCTGTCCTTTCTTGAGGGAGGCAATGGGCGCGCCTTCCTATGAGCGAGGGAGAGACGCCCCGATGGTGGGCGGGCGACCAGGGGCGTCGCCCGAAGGCGCCCTAGTCTCCCACCTGCCTTCAAGGAGGAGCTGCTTCTTCTTCACAGGAGTGGCCTATGGAGGAATGGCATTGTCTTCATCTTTAGGATCGCTGGCATGATGGTCCACAGCGATCCTCGTGGGGCGGATCATGCCAGCCAGGAGCCCTCACGAGGCCCATCATGCCAGCGATCCTCACGAAGCGGGTCTCGCCAGCCTTGTTGCGGGTTGCGGTTCTCCCAGCGTCCCTTGTTGAGGCCTCCTCCACGGCCGTAACCCCTGCCGCTGCGCCCGGACGATGACCCAAGCGCACGTGCCAGATCGCCCTGACCTCTTGTCGTCGGTGTTGTGGGTGTGGAGGTAATGGAAAATGCAGTAAGGGCAGCGATCCTTGATCACCTCGGCATGGTATCAGCCACGCTTCTACTCGGGCTCTGCCGCCAGCACGGCAAGGCCCTTGCGCTTCACTTCCTTAGCCTTGGCCTTCTTGTCTTTAGGGTCAGCCTCTGGGTGCTTGTGGAGGGCGAGGCACCCATCTTCAGCCCTGGGGCACTTGTCCGGTAGGTTAAACAGCTGCAGAGCCGTACACATCTTGTCATTGATGGCGAGTTCCTCGCTCATCTTACCGTCCGTGATGCCTTCCATGAACGCAGACATGATGACCTCGTCGGACGCCTTTGGGACCTTGAGTCGAACCTGATTGAAGCGTTGCATGTACTTCCAGAGGGTCTCGCCTGGCTGCTGCTTCACACATTGCAGGTCGATGACGATGAGAGCGCGGTCGCAGGTCCCTTGGAAGTTGGCAATGAAGCGCTCGCGAAGCTCGTCCCACGTGTTGATGGACCCTTCGGCAAGGTTCACAAGCCAAGAATGTGTGCCATCGTTGAGCGCCATAGGGAACCAGTTTGCCATGACTTTCTCATTGCCGTTCGCCACCTCAATGTTGAGCGCGTTGAGCTGGAGAAACTCTGTCAGGTCATGAGTGTCGTTGTAGCGAGCCGGCGGGTCGGGCTTGAACTTGACTAACCATACGACATGGCGCAGCTCCTAGGATAAGGTGCGGTTGTGCGGGGAGCACACGGCCATCGTGCTGGACGAGTTGGCAGCAGACCTCGTCACGCGCAGGCGCCGGGGCATCATCTTGCGTATCACGCCTAGGGTTTCCCTCCACATTGAGCCGGAGAGGAGGAGGGGGCGGGCCGTGCGCCACCCCTCCTGTGTGAGATGGGGGAGCATGAAGCGAGGCATATGGCGTCAGGGCCTCGCCGGCGGCGCTGACGTGCTCATTGATGTGACGCAGCTAGTCGTCGTAAGCCTTTTCGGCAGGGCGGTAGCGCAACAACTCCCGCACCATGAGGAGCGCAGCCTGCGAACCTCCTGGCCCATGGTGAAATTGAGAAGACAACGCCTCGGCCGGGGTGAACGAAGGTGTGGTGGTGCGACCATCGCGCTGCATGGAAGGGGCGAGCGAAGAACCATGCTGCTCCTAGATGACTGGGTTAGAGGCGGTGCTGACCACCAGGGAAGCGGGGCGACGAGGAGCACGGCGGCCCACTGGAGACGATTGGGCGCCCTGGGAGGCCCTGCACTCTACGCGGTCGCGGCGAGCCTCAGCCATGAGCTCAGCGGTTTGCGGACGAGGGTCGAGGAAGAACGGAGCTTCGACACGCCCCTCCCTAGCGTGCCAAATGTCGGATTTTGGGCTCCGCGGACCTAAGAAGGTTCCAACACTGGTGCGTGTGCGAAGATCCTCGCCCTCAACTCGCTGTCTCGCGACCTAATGAAACTGGATTCACTTGAGTAGAGAAGAAGAGTAACACGATAGTTTACCCAGGTTCGGGCCACCTTGCGGTGTAAAAACCCTACTCCTGCTTTATGGTGGATTGGCCCCACGAGGGGCAGAACATGAACTTGCAACAGAGGGGAAATGGCCTCACGAGGGCTCTTGTGAGGCTGATGGGCTCGATGGATTGATCCTCTTCTACGCCGGATGCTAGTCTCTATTTATAGTGTCCTTGGTCTCTTCCCGCATCATTTGGGCAGGATGGGATCTGACAACGACCAATTTCAAAGGGGGATAAGCGGTACATCTTATCCTGACGAAAGGTGGTCTTCGCGTGCAAAGCTTCCTACCATGACGCAATGGTCGGCTCGGAGATGACATCCATCCTACCGTGCCCATGGTCTTGGTCTCGTTGCACTGGAATGGAAACCTTTGCCAGATTCCTCGGGAACACATGCATGTCCTTGCCTCCTTAGCACAAAAGATGAAACTGCCTCCTCTGTGCCCGCCTGGTGCCGGTCGTCACAACTCACATCATCGCGCCCTCCCGAGGGAGGGCTTGCATAGGAAACTCCGCTCCTTAGGAGCGGAGGCCGCTCCCTTAGGTGGTCTTGGCATCACCCACCTCGCGAGGCTTGGCCCCCCGCGAGGGTCTTATCTTGGTGGTCTCGTAGGTGGGCCGCATCAGGACGTCGAATGAGCCACGCCATGGGCCGCACGCAGGCAATTCTGGGTACCCTGGTTCCCAGAACGCCGACGGGTTCAATCTTGCGGTGTCCTCAACCAGTGACAGAAGGGCTAGCGGGGCACGTATTGCATTGTTGCCATAAAGGATAAAAAGATGGGGTTTACATCATATTACTTGAGTTTATCCCTCTAAATCATGCCATCTTGCTTAAGGTGTTACTCTGTTCTTATGAACTTAATACTCTAGATGCATGCTGGATTGTGGTTGATGTGTGGATTAATAGTAGTAGATGCAGGCAGGAGTCAGTCTACTTGTCATGGACGTGAGGCCTATATTCATGATCATTGCCTTAGATATCGTCATAACTTTGAACTTATCTATCAATTGCTTGACAGTAATTTGGTTACCCACTGTATGCTTTATTCAAGAGAGAAGCCTCTAGTGAAACATATGCCCCCCGAGTCTATTTTCTATCTTATATTTTCAGATCTATAAAACAAAAAAACAAAAAATATCATGCTGCAATTATTTTGTGTTTACTTTATTTAGCCTTTTACTTTAGTTTTAAATCTATCTCTATCAGATCTCACTCTTGTTCCTGACGTTGAAGGGATTGACAACCCCTTTTCCACGTTGTGTGCAAGTGTTTGTTAGTTTGTGCAAGTGCATATATTGGAGACTTGTTGTACCTCCTACTGGATTGATACCTTAGTTCTCGACTGAGGGAAATACTTATCTCTACTTTGCTGCATCACCCTTTCCTCTTCAAGGGAAAAATCAACACAAGCTCAAGAAGTAGAACGTGTCGAGGGCCGCTCCAGCACCCTGCAATGGTCTGCGCTTGAGCACGGCGCTGTCGCTCACTAGCGGCAATGCCCATTTGGCGTGTGGCTGCACACCGCCATCTGTCGCCATGGCCCTCGAAGTCCCGAGGTAAGCCCTCCGCTCGAGCTCCTAGTCCTTGCTCCTCGTGGGGCCCCATCCACCGTCGAGTGACGGGGGCTCCTCATGGCCTCCCTTTCAGCCTGCCGGGCCAAAATGCCCGCGGGCTCGCCTTGGCCGCGCCAGGAGTTCGGCGCACTGGCGAGCGCTTTGGGCTCTTCGTAGCCCATGTATGATCGAAAGTAGGTCTAAGGGGGGTGATTAGACTACTTGACCAAGTAAAAATCAGCATTTTCCCAATTATAAGTGTTGGCGGATTTTAGCAATTAGAACAAGTCAAGCAACCAACCTACACATGCAATTCTAAGAGTGTAGCAGCGGAAAGTAAAACATTGCATATGAAGGTAAAGGGAAGGGCGACGAGTTGTTACCTCCGATTCGACCCGTCGGGGCCGACGAAGATGATGTGATGACCCTCAGCGCCTCCCTAAGCTGGCCCCTGCTTTGGCCGAAGAATCAGATTCGTTTGGGGGCGGGGGACAACACCGCCAGTCATGATATGTCGTTGGATGGCGTCTTCCACCTTCCACCCACCACCTCCGGCGATCTCTCCACACCACCTCTAATCTGAGGTTCTTTTCCGATCAATCTCTCCGGCGTCTTCTTCTCGTTCTGGTGATCTCATTTTCTCATGGCGATCTACATTGGATCCACCCTTGGTTTGGACTTCTCCAAGGGTTTGGAGTTTGCGGATAAGGTTTTCAGATCTACTGGTCTCTCAATTCATCCTACGGATGATTCTGGACATTTCACGATGGTTGTTTCTTTTGGGCGACATGATTTTCGTCTCACAGAAGATTCTGTTGCGGCAGCTTTGGAAGCGGCCATTGGAGGTTCTGCTATCGAATTTGGAGTTTCATACATACATGACAAGGTTTATTCTTTTAATGTATCCTCTAAGCAAGTTGGTTTCCTGGTTCTTAATCTCCGTTCTTTTACTTGCTTGAACTTCAAATGTTATTTCAATCTCTGGGGTCGTGGTGGTCCTAATTGGGAACGTGAATTTCGTCGTTGGACTATTGAGTGTGACGCTGAGTGGATACTCATTAGTCCATCAAAACGACGTGCCGCTCTTGGCATGCTTGCCATGCATCATCCACCACGTAAGTCTTCTCTTCGATCAAGTGCAAAGGTTCAGAAGAGGATTTCTTTTGCTACCATGCAAAACTATGATGCTTGCAAAGGTTATAGATACCCTGCAACACAGGCTGAGATTGATACCATTATTGAAGCGGGCTATGATGTTTCTGCCCATGAGAGGGTTCTCGTTCATCCCTCGCCGCCGGTGAATCTTCGTTGGACGGTGGCGGCGCCGCCGATCATTTTTGGTACGGTTCAATCAAAAGATCTCATTCCTATTACTGCGCCGGCTTCTTCGCAACCTCAGGATCTGCATGCCTGCGATACGTTGCGGGTTCTTCCAACGTCCGCCCCGGAAGTTCCGGCTGCCCATGTTGGGCTCTCTGCATCTGGGTCTTCTGCACCTGGGCCGATTGCACCCGGCCCTCTGCCTGTTGAGTTGCCCTCGTCGCAAGAGGCACGCGATCAGTTTAATGATATGGTGGATGACATGGTGGCCCGGGTGTTAACGTGCTCTAAATGCTTGCAAAAGGGCCACATGTCTGCTTCTTGCCCCGTCTGTTTGGCTTGCAATCGTTCGGGCCACCGCAGCTCTCAATGCAAGCAATGGGCTTTGGATAACGGTCTTGTTTGGAAGGTTAAAAATAAGGTGCCACAAAATCTTGGTAAATTGAAGGAGGTGGAATCAGTTCCTGCCACGAGTCCTATTCCTATTCTACCTCCTCGCGTCTCCTCGGTTTTAGAGAAGACCTCCCACGCGCACCAGCAGAGTCCTGTCCCATCGCCGCCGTCCTCCACCATTGTCCAATCTTCATCTTCTCCACCACCCACCACCTTGCTGCCTTCATCGACCATGGCCAACTTCGCCATTAACCCTGAGGAATTCCTTCCGCCGGGCTTTGGAGTCATTGATGGTGGGCCAACGAGGTTGCCGCGGACGTTTCTTTCTCCGGCGGTCGCGCCAGATCAACACCATGAGCAGTATGCAATCGGCATTGTGGAGCCTCCTCCGCCGCCTGGTCAGAATCTACAGTTCCGACAGCTGGTTAGTGACTTTGTTATGAATCAACTTCACCGCGATGTTCTTAGTGATCAGCAGTGGATCGAGGGTGTTGGGCTTTTTGAGTTTAGAAGTGCTACTTCTAGGCAGGCCATCATGGATCATCCTCCATATGACCTTGCCAATGGGCACTTTGTTCGTTTCATCCCGCATAATCATGGTATCAACTATCGGGCCACCCAAGGTTTTCGCAGAGGATGGCTCATGATATTGGGGATTCCATTGGACTACCGCAATGCTAAGTATATTTCTGATGCTGTCAGTACCTTTGGCCGTTATCATCAGTGGCATCAAGATGATCCTCGCATGGTTCGCACTCTGGTTTATGCTTCCTTTCCCTGTCCTGAGCAAGTTCCGAGGGACATTGTCTATCGAGAATATGGTGATTTCGGAGCCCTCAGAATCTCCTGGACTGCTCCTGTTTACGTCCTCTCAGCGGAGTTTGCGGACATTCTACCTGCAGATGAAGATCCCATGCCGGTCAATGGCAATCCGAATCCTTTGCCAGGGCATCTTCAGTTTGATAATTTCAACTTCGTCATGCCTGAATATCCTCAGCTTGGATGGAACGAGCCCCAACTAGCATGGAATGAGCCCCCTGTACAGCAGCAACACAATGATGAGGTTGCTGTGGATGACTGGGTCCAAGATGACAATCCGCATGAAGTATCGCAGGAGTCTGTGGTGATGGACAACTCTAGGCCAGGACAAAGCTCTGACAGTGACAGTCATGCCCTTGCCCTCGCTGTGTACCAGCCACCTGTGGTTCAGCCTCCGATTTTTGTTGGCCGAGTTCTTACTTTCTTTGGACCTGAAATTCCACCGCAGATGCTCTGGGCCCGTTGTTTTTCTCAATTGATGCCTTCTTTGGAACTTCTGCATATTCCTAAAGGTATGCCTAAGCTCAGCCCTGTTCAGCCGTTTGTGTTGCCAAAGGATACTTGGGAGCTTTCTTTCTCCACCTCGAGGCTCTGCAACGAGCTTGTGTTTCTACCGCCTGCAATCTGTCCTCCAGAGCCTGCAGCCAAGAAGCCCAAAGTCGTCCGCTCACTCTGTTTTGATGAAGCTGCGCCTTCTATTGATGCAATGATAGTGTCTGATCCGCTGACCATGGTCAAGATGGACACGTTTAACTTTTCTGCAACATCCAAGACGACTCAGAGGAGGAAGTTTTCTGCTGTTGTGGAAACCCAGGTCAGACAAAGTGCTCGTCTCTCTGCTCTCCGCGATGGTTTCAGACATAGTTCGCCAAAGCCTGCTCCTTTGAAGAAGCCATCAACCAAACCGTTGAAGAAGCGGAAGGTGCAGGAGCATTCGTCTGATGAGGCAGATGATGCAGTTCCACCGCCCACGCCAATTCACGTTCTTCAGAAGATTGGACATCACCTTGGCATCGCCCCGGAGAAGATTTCGGCCGACATGCTTAATGCTGATCCGGCAACTTCGTCCGCTTCTTCTTCGACGCATAATGTCTAAGCTCTAATTTCTGCTGGGTTTATGGTTAACCCCTGTTAAAACCATTTATCTTGTTAGGATTTCTTTTTCAGTTATTGAAGTGACATGCAACTTGAGGTTCTGGAAGGGTCATCATTATGTGATGCCTATTTTGCTTCTTTTATTTTGGGGTTGTAATGACTAATACATCTTTTAGAGACTGGAAAGTGCTTTGCTGGAATGTGCGTGGGCTGAATTCTGAAAATCGTCAACGTGCTGTTCGTCAGAAAATAGAGGAGAGTGGCTGCTCTGTTATTTGTCTGCAGGAAACTAAATGTGAGCTTATGGATCAACGATTTATCCGAAAGTTTTGCCCTCGTCGTTTTGATCACTTTATTTTTGTCCCCTCGGTTGGGGCTTCTGGTGGCATGATTGTTCTTTGGAATTCTGCGGTCTTCACTGGCAAGCTGATTGAATCTCTCAGCTTTGGTATCACAGTGGAGTTTACATCAAAACATAGTTCTGATGTTTGGACCTTGGTTACAGTTTATGGCCCTTGCCAAAACCCTGCTAGAGACGCATTTATCTCATGGCTGTATAACCTTGACATTCCCACAGATGCTAACTGGCTTTTGCTTGGAGATTTTAATTTTCTTAGGTCCATGGACAACAGAAACAAACCGGGTGGTAATGTTAATGACATGCTCCTGTTTAATGAAGTAATTGGACACCTTGGTCTTATTGAGCTTCCTCTGAAAGGTAGACGTTTCACTTGGTCAAATATGCAGTCTATACCTCTGTTGGAGCAAATTGATTGGTTCTTTACCACAGTTAATTGGACTTGTCTCTTCCCAAACACAATGGAGATACCCCTAGCTCGATCTACATCTGATCATACACCTTGTGTGGTCTCCATTAAAACCATGATTCCAAAGGCAAAGGTATTTCGTTTTGAGAATTATTGGGTTGACTTGCCTGGTTTTATGGACTGTGTTAGTCAAACTTGGTCTAAACCAGTCCACAGATTGTCATCTGCTGCTACCTTATCTGCAAAATTTAAGAATCTCAGATATGCTCTCAAGGTTTGGCATACTAACCTTTCAAAAATCAAGAGGCTAATCCAAGACTGCAACAAGGTAATTTTACATTTGGATACTCTTGAGGAGCTTAGACCATTATACATTCATGAAGCTAACTTCAGAAGAATTGTGAAGTTACACCTGGAAGATATTCTCAGATTGCAGTTCATTTACTGGAAACAAAGGTGCACAATTAGAAACATCAAAGTTGGGGAAGACAACACAAAGTTCTTTCATGCTATGGCTACTGAGAGATTCAGGTCCAACACAATTTCCAGTATTACTGTGGATAATGATATTATCTCTGACCATGCTACCATGTCTGCTCTATTTTTGCAAGAATTCAAAATTTGAATGGGTTGTTCCAATGGTATCAATATGGGATTTGATTTAGATTCCATCATTACAAAAGTGGAGGGTTTGGATGATTTAACTAAACCCTTTTCTCAAGAGGAAATTGAGCTGGTCATTAAGCAGATGCCATCTGATAGAGCTCCTGGACCTGATGGTTTCACTGGTCTTTTCTTGAAGAAATGCTGGAATATCATCAAAGAGGATTTCATGAAGTTAGTGCAAGAATTCTATGATGGATCCCTGAACCTGGAATGTATTAACACTTCCCTGATAACTTTGATTCCAAAGAAACTCAGTTCTGTCACTATGAATGACTATAGGCCTATTTCTCTGACTAACACATGCCTAAAGTTTCTAACAAAACTTTTAGCTAATAGGCTGCAAAGAGTCATTCTCTCTTGTTTGCATAAGAATCAGTATGGATTCTTGAAGTCTAGATCTATTCAAGACTGTTTGGCATGGTGCTTTGAGTATATACATCAATGCCAAACATCCAAAAGGCCTATTGTGCTTCTGAAGTTGGACTTCACTAAAGCCTTTGACACCATTGAACATGAAGCTATCTTAAGGATCCTCAGATATAAGGGTTTCAATGGGAAGTGGATTTCATGGATCAAGACCATTCTATCTTCTGGTTCTTCATCCATTCTGCTGAATGGGGTACCTGGTAGTCACTTCCACTGTAAGAGAGGGGTCAGACAAGGGGATCCCATGTCTCCCTTGCTTTTTGTTCTTGCTGCTGACCTACTACAATCTGTGGTGAATGACATGTGCAGTAGAGGCATATTAACTCTACCAATCCCTACAAACTGTTCAGATTACCCAATTGTCCAATATGCAGATGATACTTTAATTGTTCTTCCTGCTATAGATCATCAACTCACTGCCCTGAAGGACATGCTAGATGTTTTTGCAGCTTCAACTGGACTATCAGTAAATTTTGCTAAATCTATGATGATCCCCATCAATTTATCTGCTGAGGAGGCACACAGGTTATCCACATTATTGGGCTGTCAGCTTGGCACTATGCCATTTACTTATTTGGCTTACCTATGGGTACAACTAAGCCTACAGTCCAAGACTTGCTCCCCTTGGTGCATAGAATTGAAAGAAGACTCTCTGCATCTTCCTGTTTCCTTAATTAGGGCTGCAGACTACAGCTTCTTCAGTCTGTTTTATCTTCTATGCCTATCTATTTCTTTTGCTCTCTGGACATCCCACTTGGCATTCTTAAACAAATTGAAAGGATACAGAGGCAGTGTTTGTGGAGAGGCAATACTGACACCCCAAAGCAGTATCTTGCAGCTTGGAAATTGGTTTGTTTACCAAAGGATAAAGGGGGTCTTGGAGTGCTTAACCTAAAAGTGCACAATGAAGCTCTGTTGATGAAATTTCTTCATAAGTTTTACAACCATCATGATATCCCTTGGGTAAGCTTGGTCTGGGATTCTTACTATCATGATTCTGTGCCTCATTCAACTATTCTTTGTGGATCTTTTTGGTGGAGAGATGTTTTCAAATTATCTGCCAAATATTTGTCCATTGCCAAACCTCAACTTGGTAATGGAACCTCCATACTTTTCTGGCATGATCCTTGGCTGTCTGCCCTAAATGGAGAGTCATTGAGCAATTATTACCCCAGGCTATACTCTTTTGTGATTGATGGTCATCTTTCTGTTGCCCAAGTTTTGGCTCAGGATCTCTTGGGATCTTTTCACATGCCTCTATCCACACATGCTTTTGATGAACTGCAGCATCTGCAAAATGCTTTGATCTCTCAGGGTACTTCACAGGACATTGATAGCTGGATCTGGCCTTTTAATAAAGGTTCCTTTAGGCCCAAATCATACTATATTCAGGTTCATCAACAAATTGTCTCTGACCCTATCTTCTCTTGGATACGGAAGAGTGCCTGCACAATGAAGATCAAAATGTTTGGTTGGCTTCTCCTTAGAGACAGGCTCAACACCAGAGACATGCTTCAACGTAGACATTGGCATGTGGATGATTTAACCTGTGTTCTCTGCCCTCATCTTATACATGAAGATGTCAGCCATCTTTTCTTCTCCTGCATATTCAGCCAAAGAGTTTGGAACTATTTGCAAATCTCATGGGATCCTACACCTGGTATGAGTACCTACCAAATGGCCTGCAAAGCAAGGACTGACTTTGGTCAACCTTTCTTTACTGAAGTGGATTTTACTGCTGCCTGGAATATTTGGATTACCAGGAATGGAAAGGTCTTCAGGAATGTTTCTCCTCTCTTCAGGAAATGGAGACACAACTTCATTCATGACATGACTCTCTTATCTCATAGGATAAAATGTAAATATAAGGATAGATTCATGTATTGGTTAGCTAATTTACCTTAGCTCCTTCTTTTCCTCAACCTTTGTAAGTATCTCTAACTTTGTTGTATTTTCATTCTTTATAAATAAATAAAGTGGGCTGTGGGGCTTTTGCCCTGCAGTATATAGTCAAAAAAAAGGTAAAGGGAAGGATTTGGAGAGTGCAAACGCAATGGAGAGACGGAGATTTTTGGCGTGGTTCCGATAGGTGGTGCTATTGTACGTCCACGTTGATGGAGACTTTGACCCACGAAGGGTAACGACTACGCGAGTCCACGGAGGGATCCACCCATGAAGGGTCCATGAAGAAGCAACCTTGTCTATCCCACCATGGCCATCGCCCACGAAGGACTTGCCTCACTCGGGTAGATCTTCACGAAGTAGGCGATCTCCTTACCCTTACAAACTTCTTGGTTGAACTCCACAATCTTTGTCGGAGGCTTCCAAGCGACACCTAACCAATCTAGGAGACACCACTCTCCAAAAGTTAATAGATGGTGTGATGATGATGAACTCCTTGCTCGTGTGCATCAAATGATAGTCGCCCCAATACTCAACTCTCTCTCATGGATTTGGGAATGGTGGAAAGATGATTTGAGTGGAAAGCAACTTGGGGAAGGCTAGAGATCAAGATTCTTGTGGTTGGATTGGACTATCATGGTCTCAACACATGAGTATGTGGTTTTCTCTAAAAAAGTGAGTAGTGGAAGTGTAGGCACGTTCTGATGGCTCTCTCACAGATGGAGAAGGGGTGGGTGGGTATATATAGTATCCACACAAAATCCAACCATTACATACATTTGACCCAACTCAGTCAGACCGAATAGAAGAACTCGGTTAGGCCGAAGCAGTTTGAAATGTGAATGTCAAGAATTTCGGTGGGACCGACAGATACATATCGGTGTGACCGATGTGCTAGGGCTAGGGCAACACTTAGTCTCGGTGGCGCTGATTGTTCTATCTCGGTGAGTCCGAAGTAAAACAACAAGGCTACAGAGAGTTGGCAGAGCAAACTCTGCTGGACCGATTGCCATTTTGGTGAACCAAAATTAATGGAATAGGCAAGAGAGAGTTTGCAGAACCATCTCGGTGTGACCGAAAGCCATATCGGTGTGACCAATCTTTCTAGGGTTCTGGCAGTGGCTATGTCAAGTGAACTCGTTGGCGCCGGGTAGATCAAATCGGTGGGGCCGAGTTCGACTTTGGGTTTTGGACATATTTGGAATTTGAGAAAGTGGCTGAGGGTTTTCGAGCAATATCACTAAGCACTTGAGCAAGTAGACCATTAAGCAACACCTTATCCCATTTTAATAGTATTGGCTTTCCAATGGACTCAATGTGATCTTGGATCACTAAAATGAAAATGAAGAGTCTTGAGCTTTTGCCAATCTTTGTCCTTAGCATTTTGAGGGGTCCACATCTCTAGTCCATGCCATGTCAATCATTGAACTTCCTGAAATATTTAACTTGAATGGATTTTAGTTCAATGAGCTATATGTTGTTATGAATTACCAAAACCACCTAGGGATTAGTTGCACTTTCAACCACCTCGTCGGCGTGGGCGTCAATGGCGGTCGAGGAGAGCTGCAAAAGGCTTGGCTGATCGGCCCCCTCCATTGTTATGTCGCCCCCACGCCAGGCGCCATGGGTGCCACCAGCTCTCCTCTAGAGGTCTCCTCCTTGGGCTCACTCCCCAGATGATGGGGCAAGTCCCGCACCAATTAGGAGAAGTCGTGCACTCAACTTCTCCCATTGTGCATCCTATATCTGCCTCAGGGCGACGGACAACCTCCTCATGCCCCTCTGAGCTTCTAGGGGGTGCGTGAGCCCCCTCGGTCTGCACCGCCTGCAAGGGCGCAATGGGTGTCGCCGCCTCCTTCCGGTCAAGGAACTTCTTCTTCTGGAGGGGCTCCCTACATGGCATGCGGGCTCATCTCGGACTTCGGGAGGCAGGAAACATAATCCAAAACAAAGAATAAAGACACGAAGACTCACTCGTCGGTATGGTCCCATGGCCTCTTCGTCAACTTCGGCCAGGGGCGACTATTGTTGCCACCCTCGCAAGGATCACTGGAGCTCCCTCCGAAGGGCTCAGTGTGAGGCCTATCGGGATCTTCTTCTGTTGGCCTGGTTGAGGCCTCTTCCTCACGAGGCATGCAGGCCCTCGCATCGGTGTCTCCTCCACCCTATGTGCTTGTGGGCCAGTAGGACGTGACTATGAATTGGTCGATGTCGTCATCATCATTGCTAGCGTCCATCAACAGCTTGCGGTGGCTAGGTAGGAGTGCCCCTACACCGCTCCTATCGTTAGTTCTTGTCAAGGGCTTGTAGTCCGCGTGGCTGTGAGAGCCGGGCACCACCAAGATGGGATTGTCGCGAGGCTCCACCTGGTGTTCAGATACCTGCCCCCACTCGTTGAACCGTGGCATCCCCGTGACGATCTTGGCCCGGTTGCTGTAGCGGTACAGTGTGTATGCGCCTTCTCGTAGGTTCTCCATATTTTTGCCGAACAAGGTCTTCATGATATCGATCACCACCTCCACGGTAAGGCTATCCACACTTGGCCTCATCAGGTCCTCAGCGCCAATATACGTCCAGACCGAGCGCGAGTGCTTCTGGAGAGGAGCAATGCGTCGGTGCACGAACAACTTGGCGGTCATTGCCCCCGTGAGCTTCGCATCCTTTAGGGCCTTCATCTTATTCACAAGCGGCGCCAGCCTCCTGTCGTTGAGAATGGCGTGATCCCATCTGGAGCTCTTCACCACAGGCACGGTAGGGATCAGGAGAAGGGGGTTGTACTGGCCCACGTCCATGTCGACCAAGAGTGCCCTAAAGCCCTCCACCTTCTTCGTGATCTTTATGGGGATGATGTGGCAAGCAATCCCATTGACAATGTGGAACCAGGTGCACCCTGAGCGCTGGTTTGTTGCGGCTAGCCGCAGGCTATAGAAGGTGCGGAAGAGCGCTACCGAGGGCATCACACCCAATAAGCCCTCACACAGGTAGGCGAAGATGGCAAGGAGGAAGATGGAGCTGGGTTGGAGGTGGAGCGTGTGGATTTGATAGAGAACGGGGATGACGCAGAAAAAGTCTGAGAAGAGCGGCACCAAGTCAGCGAATAAGGAGTGGATGAAGAAGGCGAAGGTCGTGGTGTCCAGATCCTGGGTCGGGCGCAAGTAGGGCCAAATTCGTGTGGCCTTCCATCCATTGTGGTCGCATGTTGTCATGGGGATCACCTTGTTGAGCCCCTCATCATTGATCATGATCCTCAACAGGGCTGGCTCTAGCTCGTCGGCCGCCGGCTCTTTGTTCTATTGTTGGTGGGAGCCATGGCGATGGAGGAAGCTTGGGAGAAAGAGGAGTAAGTTGCACAAAGTAGTTGGCGGGAGCCATGAGCTATATGTTGTTAGGAATTACCAAAACCACCCAGGGATAGTTGCACTTTCAATCTCCCCCTTTTTTGTAATTGATGACAACATATAGATCAGAGCTTCGACAAATGATAGTAAGATTGAAATATATCGTCGCTTTGAGAAGAATGTGATAAGAAAGAGCTGCCCCTAAATTTGTGCATTATTTAAAATTTTCTTTTGAATGTAAATGCACAATCGATTAGGATCATGGGTTACTCTTCCATGGCACATACGTCTTGGTGGAGCGCTCAAAATGATAGAAAGTAAAATATGCACTCATCACCTAGGCAAAGTGAATCATCATATATGAGAGGTAAATAATAGCATCATTCAAGCAAGCATTAAAGTATGATATGATCACACACATGATCATACAAGTATCTCACAGACCTGAACATAGAGTATCAAGCAAGCACACAAATAAGTTTCAACCAAAAACCAAAGAAGCAAAAGAAGCAAAGCTCTCTCTCTCTCTCGAAGCTTATGATCTATACACTTTCTCCCCCTTTGGCAACAAGTTACCAAAAAGCTTAAAATGCATAGTGCTATGCATCACTCTAGGCTTGATATTCGGGAGGAGGCGTTGGGAGGACTCCAAGAATGAATGCATCTGTGGAAGTTGTTGGAGTTGGAAGAGTTGCAACTGGAGGTGGCACTGATGCTGTGGTTGTAGGTGCTGATGTAGTATCTCTAGTGTCAGTCATGGGCACTGCAGCAGATCTCTACCCTCTTGGCACTCTCTGAAAGACATCTGTGGTAGGTTGTCCTTTCCTCTCCTCAGCTTCTTCCTGGAGCTGCTCAACTGCTGTCTGCATCTCTGTCACATTCAAGTCTAGATCATAGAATTTTGTCTCAATGATCCTTTCCAGGCTCTCTTGGTTCTGAGTCAGGGTGGCCAATCCTTTCTCAATCCTCAAGGTTGCGTGAATCAGATATGCAATTTGATCTTGTTTAGTCTTGAGAACCACTTGAGATGCCACTTCGGCACTTGGCATCTTTGCTGCTTTCTCAGCTTTTTCTTTCTATCTCTTCTCTTGAGCCTCTACAGATGTGGGATCTTCTGCATCCTTTACAAATGTATTGTCCTCAAAGTCAGGCATCAAGGGAAGATGTTCCTTGTCCAATAAATATGTGCATGTGCCCATCTTGGAGTTGATGAGCATCTGGATGTGTGGAGCATACCCACATGATCTCTTCTGGTCTGCAGCTGTCCTCTTGATTGTCTCAACAATCAAACTCATCACTTCGATCTTCTAAGGCACATCAAACAATTGCAGCAAGTTGATGGAATGGCCTCTAATCATCTTGTGATCTCCAGATTAGGGCAACAAGATGTGCCTTAAGATGGTGTTAATTGTGGCCAAACTAGATAGCAGATAATGAACATAACCTAGCTTATGAGTTTCCAAGGCTTTGTCGGGAATTTCTTTGTACATGTTTGCCATTGAGTTGTGGTCTTTCTTCTTCTTGGCATAGACATCCAAGTCATACTCATGCTCTTCAGGGGCATTGATCAATTTGGCCCACTCAAAATCGTTGATTGGTACCTTATACCCTCATACATCCAAACAATTCTTCCATTGGGATAGAAATGAGCTGTAGAATAGAATTGCATAATGAGCTCATCATTCCACTTGGTCAATTCATGACCCACAATCTTTTCCACTCCACATAGCCTAAAGCTCTCATGCACACCTGGAAAATGATCTGCATTCTCATCAATGTATTCCCAATCTACCCACTTCATATCACAAACAATGGGCTTCTTATCAAGCAAGATGGTCTCATAAAAATCCTGTTGTTCTCTGGTGTGGAACCTGTAATCCACACCCGTCCTTCTCCTCACAGCATATGGATCAGTTTGCCTCCAACATATGAGACCTGCATCCTTCCTCAGTTTCATGTCTTCGGCAACAATATGACTATCATCATGATCAAGAATCTTGGGCTTCAATTTTCTGAGCACTTGGACTTCAGCATCTTCTTCTTCTTCAAACTCAGGCACTAGGGCCTTGTTCTTTTTAGCAGCTGGTATGTTTCTTGTGCTCCTCTTTGGTGTAGTCTTGCAGGCTGGAGAAGAAGCGTTGGGGGCAGTCTTGGGCTTACAAGGGGCGGCCCTAGACTTGATGGCGTCCCCCATCAACTTCTGAGTCTTTGCACCTGGTGCAACAGGCTCATCAGCATCTTCTTCAGCATCATCATCATCAGCTCTCATAGATGGCTTGCCAACCACTCTGGTTGTGGTCTTCCTATCCCTCTTCTTGGTTCCTGTTGGCTCATCATCTCTTGTTTCAAGAGTGAACACCATTGTTTCTTGAGTTGATGCTCTGTCCTTTGACATTGGAGCTCTCTTCTTGTTCAAACTAGGTTTGTTGAAGCAACTATGTCATACTCTTTCTTAGTCAGTTTCATCTTTGAAGTGGCTCTTCATCCATAAAATCCTCATCCTCACTTTCAGAACACTTCTTCTTCCTTGTCTTGGTAGCAGCCTTAGGCAGATTGCTAGGAGTGCTTCTGCTGCTCTCATAGTAGCTCCTATTGGAGGGACTAGAGCCCTCACTCAGATGTGCCTCCTCCTTTGACCTGTTCTGGCTTTCACTTTGATTAGACATTGTTGACACTGCAAACTGAAAGCTGACCCTGTAAATAGATGTTGATGAGATAGAGTGGATGAGCATCACAATGTGCAAAGGTTTTGTAAAACAAATGAGTCAAAATCTTAGTTTTGGGTTTCTACAGAAAGCATTTCAGAGCTACCAATTTGTTAAACTTGATGATACCAAAGCAACTTTGGAGTCTAAACTAGTGAAATCGGTCAGACCGAGACACAGTTCGGTGACTCCGAGATTGCTAGGGTTTCACTGAGAGTTGAACTCGGTCACACCTATTTGTAGGTTTCGGTCAGACAGAACCTTACATGTGCAATGGCCTAAGCCAAATTAGTGAGACCGATTTCCACAACTCGGTCGGTCCGGGATGAGTTCGGCGGAAACCAAACCCTAAAACTTTGAATCAAGACTAATATAAACGGAGTTTTCACTGGACAGGGTGATCTCATATGTGGCAAGAATAATGGCATTGACTTTGTGCTAAGAATCGGAGGTAAAGATTGCACAAAGGGTCGAACTCATACCCTAACTTGGTGATGAGATCACTACGGCAGCAATGGCGGGGTTGAATTCCGTTGACGGCGGCGGAGACCAGCGGCGGGAGGTCGCTGGCGACGAGAGGACGATCCCGAGACCCGAGACGGCAGAGCAGGACATGCGCGGCCGAAGAGGTTTTGGAGAGATTTCCAAAATTTGACCCGTCAGTATATATATCCTCACCCTGTCGGTGTGACCGAGTGGAACAACTCGGTGGCACCGAGATGCAGAATCGAAAGCTGTTACTGCAACTCGGTGTGACCAAAAAGTTCTATCGGTTGCACCGAGATTTTAAACCTAGATTAACTCAGCAAACTCGGTCAGACCAAAAAGGATGAATCGGTCAGACCAAAATGCACAAAGAGGTTTTGGAAGTTTAAGTCTATGACGAATCGGGGACTCTGAGTGCTCCTCACACAGAGTGTTCGAATCTGACTTGATCAAACTTTGTGATGTAGCATCAATAGAGTTTGAGACAAGAAAAGCATAGATAGCTAGAGGAGGTTGTTAGGCATTCTTGTCCATACATTTGGAAAAAGAAGAAAGCCAAACCATCAAAGCAACAAATGGGTGTCCTCAAATTAGAAAAATATGCACTCAACATGCTCACACAATAAGATAGCAAATGAAACATGTGGCAAAGCATGCACATCCAATCTAGCATCTATCAAGCAATTGGCGATGACTAGGTCATCTATATATGAGTATATTGACTTAGGAGTCAAATGAGAACATTTGATCATAGGTCATACTCATCGTTCAAGCACAAGTGGGGTTGCCACTTGTACATAAAGCATTGTTGTGTTCACACCAATAGAATTGCTTTAGCTCAATCTTTACAGTAAAGTTCCCCCTAGATGTGATATCCCCCCTAAGAGGGATGAACTAACCTTCGGTTTTGTATACGATGACTTCATGTAGGTGTTGAAGATCTAGATGCTCTATGTTGATGTAGATCATTTGGATAAATCCATAGAAAGTGAGTTGCACTTTCAATACCTACACGGTTTAGTCCCACAAGGAACAAACAAAGATACCCATGGACATAGAGTGAATTGCACACAAGATGATGTCCATGAAAGCATTAGGTTACCTTGTCCCTTGTCTTATGAACAAGAAGGTTTGTGACTCCTTGAACTAGTGCAAGATGTGAAAGATGATTGCACTTGTCCTTGCCAATATGAATAAGAGTGAAGTATGTTGGCGGAGTCACCCTGAAGAACTCTCTAGTTCTTCTTCTTCTGGATCCACACCGTCTTGATGGGAATCCTTGGAGTTGTAGATGTACTTGATGAAGTAGAACTTGAAGTAGTCTTGGGAACCCACTTGACCAAGGCCTTATGAGCTTCTTCAAATGCATCAATCTTTTCTTGAAGCTTGTCCTTGCCCTTTAGCTTGTGGTCTTGTGGTGGAAGATCATCTTGGGCTTGTGTCTGTCGGTGTCAAAACCGGCAGATCTCGGGTAAGGGGGCCCAAGCTGTACGTCTTAGGATCGATGGTAATAGGAGACAGGGGACATGGTGTTTACCCAGGTTCAAGCCCTCTCGATCGAGGTAATACCCTACTTCCTGCTTGATTGATCTTAATGAATATGGGTTACAAGAGTTGATCTACCTCGAGATCGTAATAGATAAACCCTAAAAGTCTAGCCTATGAGATTGCTATGATTCTGCTATTGTCTCCACGGACTAAACCCTCCGGTTTATATATGCACCGGGGGGCCTAGGGTTGTACATGATAACCTTGAAGAGGAAGGAAAGTATTACTCCCAGACTCTAAACTTGCTATTTTACACACGGGGAGTCCTATCAGGATACGGGAGGTAATCTTCATCGATAATCTTCACGGCCCACCAGTCCGGCCCATAATGAGTGATCCGGCCACCTGAGGACCCCTTAAGCGAGGACTCCGTCAGTGTCCCCTTGAAGGAAGTAGGATCATACTTTTCTTGTTGATGAACAAACTTTGTCTTGGGGTATTGATCTTCTTCCCACTCAACTCCATTGGCATTGAACTTTCGTTCAAAACCAACACCTTGATTCTTCCGGTGCCTTCCTTGCTTGCGTACAACTTCCTCGAATTGTTTACTCCCGGTAAGGCTCTTATAAACATATTTTTCTATAATTCCTTTCAATAAGCTATTTTCTTGCTCAAGTGTAACTTGGCTAAGAGAATCGTTAGTGGAATCAAGAGAACTACTAGAAGCAATGTTTTATCATGATTGTTGTTACTACTAGAGGAATAACTTTCTTGTTCTTGTTGCTAGATTTTACTTGTGGCATGTAAGTAGACAAGAGTAAATGCTTGGCACTGTAAGAAGAACTTTTCTGACGAAGATCATCATTGATTGCTTTTAAGAACTCATGCTCTTGCTCTAGATTGAGCTTTTCGAAGTGTAGCTTCTCATGAGTCCTCAAAAGTTCTCGATGATCCTCTAAGGTAGTTTCATGGGCTAACTTGAGAGTGTTTAATTCTGGAGTTAGACGCTCAATCTTCTCCTTATCATTATCATTCATTTTATCTTGATTAGCATGACTAATAACAATTTCATCATAGTTTTCATCATAGGTTTCATCACTATTGCTACCAACAAGTAAATTATCATCTCCTAGCAAATCATTTTCATCACTACTGAAATCAAGATATTCAGGGCGTGATACCTTAGTGCCTTTATGTAGGGACCCCGACTTAAGAGTCGAGATCACCGAATGCACGTGTACAGTGATCCCAGAGATCAATGCTCACTGAACACACAGAAGCTGAATAACAAGAGTCTTACATCCATACATATCGTCTTACACAAATTATGGCCATTATGGCCAAGTCTTACATAGATAAAGCCTCAAGGGATGAATAGCAAATAACTCGAATAGCGGAAGTCTTCGAAGATAAGCAGAACCCATGCCATATGCCTTAACCCTACAGGCATTCTGACTGGGATAGCGTCCTAGTTCGCATGTTCGTCTCCATAGAATTCTTCTTCATATTCCTGCTCTTCCATGCCTGGCCAATTAAATAACCAGTGGAAAGCCAATGAGTACTTTGAATGTACTCGCAAGCAACCCATGATTTGTTTCAAAGTAACAATGCAATTGTTCAATAATGAGCAATCTAGCTACAAGCTAGAATAAATATTCTACCATCAAGCACATGCATCAACAAATTTAGGTAACCTCGAAGACAGGTTACAGATATCAACATAGCCAAGCTATGACCTCTTCATCTGGTCAAGTCCTTTTGACTTGAACCAACGGAGCTTTTGCACACACACACACACAGGGTTTCGCAAACATTGGACGTAGCCCAAGAGCAGTTACCCAACTGTCCTTGACCGTGGACACGACTATTCGAATAGTTTTACACTCTGTAGAGGTTACACACTTTACCCACTAGATCCGGGGAACTTCCGTGACATCCACGACCCGCGGTACCTCAAGTACCCGAGGTAAGCACCCGATCACTATCTTTCCCTAGGCGACACTAATATGGAGTCCACTCGATTGGTAGCAACCCCCGTGCCCCACATTTCACATCTTAAGATTTTTGGAGCCTCGCTCCCATTTCACATACCACGGGCACGGGGTACCAACGGTGTGTTCGGTGCCCTGTGAAAACAGTCATGGCCGCCTATCCAAGCACGACCCTGTCCAGAGAGTGACCTCATGTCACCCCCGTCACTGGTAATGCGGGCACCATGCTAGTATCGACCTAGGTAATCAATAATGCCCTTTCCCATAAAAAGGTAGAGTGGTTGCGCATGTAAAGTTGGAATAACGGTCGCAACTTAAACCAGTCCGTTTGAAAAACATCACATACTCTTGTCTTGGTACACCACTTCGTCATCAAGTGGTTACCCATCTCATCTTTTTCCCCGGGCATAAGTGGCACCTGATGGGGTCTTAAAAAGAATGCAACCACGAAGGTGTCATGGCACACATGCATCTCTAAGAATTCTACTAGTCATTTGCATTGCATCAAGCATATAGCAAGATCATGAGTAAAGCATGCATCAAGTGGTGGATCTCAACTAGGTCACCACCGTTACTTTTGTCATCATGCATTCGGAAATAAATGGGTTCCGAGGCACACAAGAGTATCATGGTCAAAGGGCTGCTTGCCTGGATTGGCTTGGTCTTCAAGGTCTTCAAATCCTTCCCCTCCTTCTTCTTTAGCAACCTCGTCAAACACGGTATCTAATCGTCGCAATAAACAACGGGAAAATAAGACCACAATAAAAATAGAAAAATCAAAGTGCTCAGAAAAATGTCAACTTATTTTTATTAAATACTAGAGGGAAAACTAAGATGGCAAAAATTCTTGGTTTGAGTTTTGGAGTTGTAGAATGGGGTATATGAATATTTGAACAAAAGTTTTAATGTTCAAATATGAATTTAAATTTGAACAGAACAGAAAAGGTTCATGGATATGGGTGAAAGTGACATCATTAAATAGGTTGGATTTTTACAAGTTTTTAGGAACTGGAATTAATTCATTTAGACAAATATTTAATTCTGTGAAATTATTTGAAATCCCATAGAAAAGAAAAATGAAAAAGGGCTCTGTGCTACTGGGCAAGAACGGCCAAAGTGCAGCAGGCCCAGGGCGAACAGCCCACCGCATGGGCGCCAGCGCGCGCGCCAGGGTTTTTAAACCTGACGGGCGGGTCCCAGCGTCAGTGAGTGGAGAGAGGGGCGAGGGCGAGGGGAGGCTGACAGGCGGGGCCCGCCTGTCATCCGTAACCCTCCGGCAGAGAGCCGGTGAGCTCACCGGCGACGTTTCTGGGCACGGCGGGGCGAGCTAAGGGCAGGGATGGATCCAGCGGAGTGTCGCCGGTCTGGTGGAGGTGGTGCGGGTCGCCGAAGTGGCCTGGGTCGCCGACGGCGAGGTCACGCGGCGGAGAAGCTTCGGGTGGAGGCTGTTCCGGTCGATTCCGGCAGCTACAGAGAGGGGAAAGAGGGGGAAACGCGTCAGGGTGATGCAGTGGTGCTAGATCGAGTGAGAGAAGAAGCTGGGGTGGCCTGTACTGAGCAGGCGACGGGGAGCCGCCGCGGCGGAGCTCGAGCTCGATCTCGAGCTCGGGCTTATCTGGAGTGGGCGAGTGGCTCTGGGGGAATATTGAGAGAGGGAGAGTGCGACTGGTGAGGAGAGGAGGGGCTCGGGGGGTCTATTTATAGGCGGACGGCAAGGTGTCGTGGACCTGTGCGCCGGCGAGCCTCTGCTCGTTGCCACAGGGCACGGGAGGCGCTGGGGAGGTGTCTGCGGGGTTGCTGGACGATGTCTAGGGCAGAGGAGAGGAAGAGAGGGAGCGGGGGAAGCTTCTGGTGCTGCGCGCGTGTCAAGCCGAAGACTGGAGCTCGCGGGCGGCCGGCGCGCGTGCGAGGACGTCCACTGGAGGGAGAAGGAGGAGGGGGACAGCACCGGGGGCGTTGCGGACGCCGAGGCGCATCGAACGGCGCGAGGGGGGAGCACGAGGTGGTCGGAGGCGACGGATTGGGCGAGGCTACAGTGCGGGTGCGCACTATAGCGTGCTCTGGAGCGTGATTTCTGCATGCCACGGCATGTCGTTGGCTAGCTGAGCGCGTCCATCGTGTCTGGGGGGTCAATCATGGAGTAAACAAACGGACTGAGGCCTTGGATGCCTTGGCCATCCAATGGAAGAGGAGGGAAGCTGAGAGGAGGTAAGAACTGGGCTGTCCAGCAAGGTAAATTGGGGTTTTCACCCTTCAATCATTGAACTCTGGTCATGGGGGAGTTACTGGAGGTAGAAGGTGACTAGGTGAGGCTGTGGTAAAAAGTTGAAGCAAAAGTAAATAGTAAAAGGGGTCAAAATGATGGTTTTGGTAAAATGGCAGAAGGTGTTTGATTATGTTTTGGGCAAGCAAATGATCTCCACTAGCTATGACACTTAATAGGATTAAATGGCATATGGAAATAGGGTGTTTCACCAAGTTTGGGCTTGTTTCAAGAAACTTGCCAATGTAACTCTGGTGAACCCTATAAATCAATAGAAATGGTTTCACCAGGTTTAAGTCAAGCTAATCATCTCCCCTTGATGCACCACTTGGTGTAGTGTCATCATTTGGGGTTATGATCATGCCCACAAAATTTGAAGCCCTAGGTAAAAAGTTGGTAATGTAAAGTTGTTCAAATTTGAATTTTAACAGAAATGGTTTTGGGGTACTCTGATCAAGTTACCCTTCTCCAAATCTTGTGCCATTTGGTCTAGATGCCTTATTAGACCATTCTAGCATGTGCACCTAGTTTGAGAGCATTTGGATAAGTTTGCCAATGTAAAGTTGCTCAAACTTCAGATATGGACAGAATGGTTTTGAAGGATTTTGATGATGTTTTCTTGCTTCCCAAGGCATGGGGTTTGGCAACATCATCAAATATGCCATATATGACATGATAGAATTTCCCTGGAATTTTTAGAGAATATTTCCTTTGTAAATATTTCAAAAGCTTGAAATATCCAGAAAGGGTTTTTGAGGGATTAGCCCATTATTTTGAACATGACCAAGTGTTGAAACTCTTATATATGGACAATATATGTCCTATGAGTCTTCCTGAATTTTAGCAAATATTTTTGAAATAATTAATAATTTTTCCCTATTAAAGACCATTTCTGGCCTTAAGAAAAAGCTTTTAAATAAAATAGGAAAATAACTTTTAAAAGTATACTTTTGTGGTTTATGGGATTCCTATGACTACTAGGTCTCAAATATACTTTCTGAAATAATTTTCTCACCCTAAATCAAGCACTTGCAGTGCAAACCTCAATTCAGGGGTTTTTGGAATTCTAATTTTTGAAAATATATTTTGGCCAAATTAATTTTATAAGAAAATATTATACTGCTATAAACACTTGGTATGATCATTGGGCAGAAGTTTTGGGGTAAGGAGATGAATTCTATATGAGGGAGTAGTTGACTTTAATGAGCACATGAAAATTATAGGGAGAAAATCTTAATTCCAAATAAAAGCCAAATGATGCCAAATAATTTTGCCGGTCCAAATTTTCATGCTTCACTGATGCAAATGACATGTTACAAAATGCAGGGTGTGACACTTTAGCCATGCAGCATCTTCCAATTCCTTCATTTGGTGAGTCAAATATGGAGTAGGAGTTGGATGACACAAGAGCAATCCCGGCAACACCTTCATCTTGAGTATCTTCTGAGTTAGAGTGACAGCTTCTCTCGGAGTAGTTATCGGAGTCGGAACCGGATACCCATTCACCAACATGAGCTTGATGTATTCGTCTTGTATAGCTCCTTGATGATTTGTCCTTCCTTTCCGAATCTTTGCTTCTACGAGAGGGTCTTCATTCAAAACGATCATCTCTACTCCTTCTCTCTCTTGGTGGTGATTCTTATCTTGTACTTCTCCTTTTAGGTGAGTCTTCTCTTCTTTTATGGGGAGCCGTACACTCATTGGAGTAGTGTCCGGGTGTCCCACAGTTGCAGAAATTGCGTTCACGACTAGAAGATCTTTTGTCATTGTAGGGCCTTGACTTGGAACTTCTTTCCTTGCTTCTATTCTTGTAGAACTTGTTGAAGTTCTTCACCATTAAGCTCAATTCCTCATTGAAGACTTGTTTCTCACTTGATGATTTAGGATCATCACATGAGGCCTTGTAAGCACCACTAGACTTGTTGTGAAGCTCTTCTTTATCCTTGAGTGACATCTCATGAGCAACAATTCTTCCAATGACTTCCGTTGGCTTAAGATCTTTGTAATTGGGCATCATTTGGATCAATGTGCACATGGTGCCATATTTTCCATCCAAGGCTCTTAGGAATTTCTTTATGATGAATCTATCGGCCATTTCTTCACTTCCTAAGCCGACAATCTCATTTGTGATGAGAGCAAGCCTAGAGTACATTTCAGCGACACCTTTACCATCCTTCATCTTGAACTTGTCAAGTTGAGTTTGAAGCACATCCAACTTGGACTCCTTGATGGAGTCGGTACCTTCGTGCATATCAATCAAAGTATCCCAAATTTCCTTTGCATTCTCAGGGCGGCTGATTTTGTTGAATTCTTCAGGGCACAATCCATTGAAGAGGATATCGCAAGCTTGAGCATTGTATTGCAACATCTTCAATTCTTCAGCAGAGGCTTCAAGGTTTGGTTCCTTCCCATAAAAGAATTCACCTTGCAAACCAATACACACAATTTCCCAAACGGCGGGGTTATGTCCAAGAATGTGCATTTTCATCTTATGCTTCCAACTAGCAAAATTTGTACCATCAAAGTAAGGACCTCTACGGTGGTAACTTCCCTCGCTAGATGCCATACTCTCTAGGATGTGAAACCAAGGCTATGATCACCAAAGCTATGGAAATCAAGGCAAATGGAGACCAAAGCTCTAATACCACTTGTAGGATCAAAAGTATGTCTAGAGGGGGGTGATTAGACTACTTGACCAAATACAAACTTAGCCTTTTCCCAATTTTATGTTTTGGCAGTTTTTAGCAATTTAGCACAAGTCAAGCAATCTTTCTACACATGCAATTCTAGAGTTGTAGCAGTGGAAAGTAAATCTTTGCATATGAAGGTAAAGGGAGGGGTTTGGAGAGTGCAAACACAAGTGGAGACACGGATGTTTTTGGTTTGGTTCCGATAGGTGGTGCTATCGTACATCCACGTTGATGGAGACTTTAACCCACGAAGGGTAATGGCTGCGCGAGTCCACGAAGGGCTCCACCCACGAAGGGTCCCCAAAGAAGCAACCTTGTCTATCCCACCATGGCCATCGCCCACGAAGGACTTGCCTCACTGGGGTAGATCTTCATGAAGTAGGCGATCTCCTTGCCCTTACAGACTCCTTGGTTCAACTCCACAATCTTGTCGGAGGCTCCCAAGTGACACCTAACTAATCTAGGAGACACCACTCTCCAAAAGGTAATAGATGGTGTGTTGATGATGAACTCCTTACTCTTGTGCTTCAAATGATAGTCTCCCCAACACTCAAATCTCTCTCACAGATTTGGATATGGTGGAAAGAAGATTTGAGTGGAAAGCAACTTGGGGAAGGCTAGAGATCAAGATTCATATGGTAGGATTGGAATATATTTGTCTCAACACATGAGTAGGTGGTTCTTTCTCAGAAAATATATGCTAGAAGTGTAGGCAGGTTCTGATGGCTCTCTCCACGAATGAAGAGTTAGTGGAGTGGTATATATAGCCTCCACAGAAAATCTAACCCTTACACACAATTTACCAAACTTGATGGGACCGAATCATGAAACTCGGTCGGACCGATTTAGTTCAAAATGTGAACGTTAGGCTTTTGGTGGGACCGACACTATCAACTCGGTGGGACCAATTTCATTAGGGTTAGGGCATAATGTAATCTCGGTGAGACCGATCACATCAACTTGGTGAGACCGATTTCTGTAATAGGCAAATAGAGAGTTGGTCAGGCAAACTCGGTGGGACCGATTTGCTCATCTCGGTGAGACCAAAACGTTACGAAAAGGAAACAGAGAGTTTGCATTGCGATCTCGGTGGGACCAATCGCTCACTTCGGTTAGACCGAAATGTTATGAAGGGAAACAGAGAGTTTGCAATCCCATCTCGGTGAGATCGAGATACCTATCAGTGAGACCGAACTGATTAGGGTATCTGGCTATGACTATGTCAAATGAACTCGGTGGCGCCGGATAGATCAAATCGGTGGGGCCGAGTTTGAATTTTGGTTTGGGACATATGTTGATATAAGAAAGTGGTTGAGGGCTTTTGGAGCATATCACTAAGCATTTTGAGCAAGCAAGCCATTAAGCAACACCTCATCCCCTTTTAATAGTATTGGCTTTTCCTATGGACTCAATGTGTTCTTCGATCACTAAAATGAAAATGTAGAGTCTTGAGCTTGAGCCAATATGTGTCCTTAGCATTTTGAGGGGTCCACATTCCTAGTCCATGCCATGCCAATCATTGAACTTTCTGAAATGATCATCTTGAAAGAGCATTAGTTCAATGAGCTATATTCTGTTAGGAATTACCAAAACCACCCAGGGATAGTTGCACTTTCACTAATGAATATATGCGGAACTAAAAATTGATACAGATAAAATGATTTATCAATAAAGCTCGACTTGTTGCAATAACAAGTTCAATTTGTTGATTGCAATGATGTTTTCTCACCGTAGCGATGCTTAAAATTGGTTCAGGTTAAACTAGCAATTAATACATATTTCAATCATGAGATATGAAATATGGATGACGAAAGGATTTCCATCTGATGGAAATGAAACCTAGGACTTGCATTTATTACATTCCAAGGTATTTTGTCAGTCCATAGGATGCTAGTAAGTATGCAAACTTCAGAGTTCCAGCAATGGACAAAAGAGAGCAAAATGGAGTTGGAATCTTCGTTTTTGATGGAATGGTCAAAGGGGTTTGACTTCATCAATGAGTAATGAATATGATTGTGGTTTCAAGAAAGTAAGTGGGAGCATAATAATATTTCTAAAAACCTTGTGTGCTTGACACATTGTTAATTGGAAATACATTTCTTGACATGAATTAGGACTTCATTTGAAAATAATTTTTGATGAAGTGCTTGGGCTAAATAGCCTTGATATTTGGCATTATGATCTATGGAGATTGATTTGCCTAATAGGGCTAAGCAAAAAATACATATTGACAAGATGATAAAACAGTTTAGCACTAAAAACGTCAAGGAGTGATTCTTGCCGAAGTCACATGGAAAGAGTTTTGCAAGACTAGGTGTTCCAAAACACTGATGAGCAAAATACATGGTGGAGATTCCACACACTCTTGTGTTTGGATTAATCATGTATTCAGTGGTATGTAAAACAACCAGATATGTCCGATACTCCCAAGATGTTGCGAGTATATATACCAAAGTGATCAAAAGAACTGATCATGGGAGAATAGTGAAAAAGGGTCATTGAGTGCTAGAGTAGCACTGATGACATGTTTTTGTGCAAGCGGAGATCATGAAGAGTTAGTTGTAAAATGTTACATTGATACTGTCCTCATAATTTGTGCATGCAATTTTCAATTTAAATTGAGGTTTTTGTGTAACACACAATATGGTGGCACAATTAGTTGGAAATTGTTCCAAACAAGTTACTGTGGCGAATTCTATAACAGAGGCGAAGTATGTTGCTGCTTTCGAAGCGACAAAGAAAATATTGAATCATATAGTTCATTCATGAACTTAGTATGGTTCCAAGAAGGCTTTGGTCAATGGGACACTATTGCAGCTAGTCGCTCCATAACTCAGTCTGAGGAATCAAGGTTCGACCTGTGATTCACATATATAGAAAGCCAAGTCCACACAAAATATGCATTTTGTGAAAGCGTGAAAACGCGAGGATGTGCAAAGATACACACGGAGCTGGAGTCGTTGGATCCATTGGACATCAGGCTATACCACATGTGATGCATATTTTACACCAGTGTGCCATGGGTGTAAAGTGCATTAGCATTAACTAGATTATTGACTCTAGTGCAAGTGGGAGTCTCTAGGAGATATGCCCTAGAGGCAATAATAATTGTTATTGATTATCTCCCTGTTCATAATTATGTTTATATTCCATGCTATAACTGCTATGGTTCTCAAGTCTACAATAACACGAGGCTCGGAGGAAGATTCATATGCACGTGTGGAACAATAAACGGTAAGAAGTATTCCTAGTCGGTCCTCTAAGACAAGCTCAAGTGTTGCATGATGGTTCTGTTTTCCTGATCATGGGCATGTCTATGCCAGCAACTTTGAGGGCACAATGTTAGAAGAACATTTGTGTTGAATCGACCTGAATCGGTGCTATGCTATGAGATATATTCGTCACATGTTAATGGTTTATAACATAGAGATGGTTAATTTTTGCAGAATTCCTTAGACCATGAGAGTATCGAGTTTCTTCATACTTGCTTCATGAACTTTGGGGTTTGTTAAACGTCATCCGTAAATGGATGGCTATTACGGCGACTTACGGGTTCATGCGGAAAAGTGTGTCAAGTAACTTGATAGCTCAAGATTGGGATTTGCTCCCCAATGATGGAGAGATATTCTTGGGCCCTCTCGGTGTTACGGTAGCGATCAACGTCTAGCCATATATTGTGTGATTTGATCACAGGGATGCCGGAACACGGAAACAAGAAAGGAGAACAAAACCAGTATCGAGGTAACTAGCATAGTGGACAAGTTGTTGATCCACAGGGATGCAAGTAAATCTCACCCAGGGTGTTTGAAATATATCGTGAAGCAACAGGAATAGCACACAGCAACTGGAGGTTCACTCGAATAATTATTCATGTGGGTATAGGGGTCAATATGGGTGTCCACGGCTCTGATGTTTATCATTGATCAGAAAGAGTTCCGATCATGTCTATACTTCACCGCACCTATAGGGTCACACGCTTTAGGGTCATCTATCTGTTGAATACTAGACAGGGAGTCTGAGAGAAAATCACCGGAAAAGTTTCGGACACAACGGGTACATTCCGAAGAGGACACCGGAATAGTTCCAGTAAAACTGAAAAGTTGTTTCAGGGGATATCATTAAGTCAAATTATTTTCTGCACATGCCTCATGATTCTTCGAGGGTGTCAGAATCACTCTGGAAACTTCTGGGAATTTTTTGAGCTAAAAACCGGAAATGTTCCGGAGCTGCCGGGACCGGTTTGGTTGCTTTTCGCAGATGAAATTCACTAATTCGAAATTGTTCTGAAACGAATCCAAAATCATTTTAGTGGATAGTGGAATTGTCCTAAGACCCACGGAAATATTTTTGGATTTAACGGACCCTGGAAAATGTCTTCGTGAATAGTGAAATCAACTTTATGGTTACTTTTTGGAAAGCCACCTTTTTGGGCTTTTGCTCCAAAATATCTTGGAGATGACATGGATGGATGTGGCTGAAATTTCAGCCCCTCCACCCATCCTTCTCCTATAAATAGAGGTGGAGGGGGCTGCCCAAACTCACTCTTTCTCACATACAAGTGCCATGCAATGGTCTAGCTTCTCTCTCGCTCCTAGTGAAATGGTTTCGTAGAGCCGAAAGGTTGTCTGGGTTCCGGTGGGAACTAGTTCTAGACGGCGAAGCCCTGCCGGATAGACGACACCGTATGTGTGCAACTCTGTAGAGAGATGGTAGTTTTGATCTTAGTTCGAGAGTGCCTCCTGAAGGGCTCTCCGTGTGATCGTACGAGTTTCAAAGGTCCTCCCAAAGGCCTGTCCGTGTGACTGTCCAAGTTTCGAAGGTGCTCCCGACGGGATGTCCGAGTGACCGTCTGAGTTTCAAAGGTCCTCCCGAAGGGCTGTCCACGACACCGTCCGAGGGACTGTCCGACTGCCTCCCAGAGGGTTGTCCGAGGGCAGACGAGGGTATACATCCTTGCAGTTGAGAGGTTGTAAATCCTAGTCGCGGGGATCTGCATTGCTAATCGTCATCGACTCTACTTCCTCTGTGCTATGAGTCGGTAACGAAAAGATCAAACCTTGTATGCAGTCTCCATAGTGGTCCTGGGCTGGTGCGTAGGTCGATGTTTTTTGTTTTCTGCCGCATTACCCTACACGGGCCCAGGGGCTACTGTCGGCCCAGTGGAAACCAGGGTACCACGGGCCATCTGTCTACGGCCTAGAAAGTGACCCCTAGCGAAGAGCTGAAGAGGTGGCCCAACCATGGGTGCCGCAAAGCAAGATGCCTCATGAGGGTCCAGCCTCGGGAGGACCCTCTCCACAAGGAGAGGCCCTACCGAAGACCACCTCCTACGACAAGCGGCCTCACGAGGCGACCACCCGCGAAGCCCTACATGCGGGGAAGCCATGCAACGCTGTGTGCCCATCGCGTGGGTGACGCACCTATGCTGGATAACAACATCCATGGTTGTGCCAGCGGGTGTGTCCAGGACTAGTTTCCACTTTGGTGGTAAGGGAGCAGTGGCATTTTCCTACCCCAAAGCAAGTCCCGAAGATTGCCACTTTGGTGCAAGAAGATAAGGACAACACGATGCGGTAAGGAAGATGTCGTCGCCAAGCCCACCAGCACGTCATGGATAGTGTCTTTTCCAGAAAAAGACAACTTTTGTCAAGATAGGACCGGGCGCCTGTCCCCCCTTGAGTTGTCGTTGTGTGGCAACCCTTCTCGCCAAAGTTTTCAGGGCAGAGGACCAAGGCAGCTACAAAAGGGTGTACTGCCACCGTAGAAGGGGATCAGTTGATCAATTCCACCTTCGTTGTCAGGACCCCGATCCTAAGTCACACCGATCTAGCATGTAACACATCATATCACTTTGCGGCCTCACACACTGTATCCCCACGGGTGCCACCTTACCTGGCATGGGACCGTTTGCGCATTTTGGCACACGTATATGATAGTGTCGCTAGCATCCATATGATAGAGAACCCGGGCCGACATGGCTAGTTATAAACCAAAAGTGGCACTAAATTACAGAGACAGGCATACATGACCCAGCAACGAACGTGTCGGTCATCAACATATGAACCCAAGTCGTACCAAGCTACATGGACTTAAAGGTACAACGCGTGACATTTCCCCTAAGGGACAGACAAAGGAATGAAGAAGGACACATGCCGGCCAACCTATGTGTTCCGGAGCAGTAGCAAGCTACCAAGGCTCAGTGGAAGCACTAGGAGGCATTTCCCTGTAAGATAGGCTAGCAAGTGTAAACAACTAGGTGTCGGATCCCACACATACCAAGCATTTCAATAACATACACACAATATGCTCAATCTGTGCAAATACAACATTGCATCACAACAGAACTCTATGACTCAAAATACTTTATTTATGAGGCTCCGAAGAGCCATACATAACATATCCATACAGGTAGGGGTCACATGACCCAACACTCAAGTCATACAAGCATACAAGCACATGTGGAAGCTAAACTTGTCTGAGTACAGACAACTTGGAAAGAAAGCAAGCTTGGTGTATCCTAACTAACTACAAGGCCCTTCACAACTTCAAGATCACTGTTTGGGTAGCAAGCTACTCGTCGACGTCAAGGTCTATGTAGAACACATTAGAGGGGGCAGGGTTCTCCTCTGCAACAGTTATTAAGCAAACATGAGTTCAAAGGTACTCAGCAAGACTTACATCAGAACCTATCATACATGCATCATTATCAACAAGGGTAGTGGAGTTTATTACAGCAAGCCAGCTTTGACTCCTGGCTAACCTATACTACAACTATCAGTAGTTTGCAAAGATGAGACAACGCACACGACTCCACTACTCACCACAACAATACACTACGGTGGATCCTCTCCCGTCATCCTACAGAAGGGCCATCCACGGCACTCACACTTGTCTTGAGACTTTTAGGAGTAACCATTAACTTGTCTATGAACTGTATAAGCAACCAAGTGGTCCTTAACCGCGAGCAGCAGCTATTTGAATAGATTAGTAACCTTGCAGGGGTGTACTTCTTCACACACGCTTCTACCACTTATTGTCGTTTACTCGACGTGTACTCGGCAACCTTCAAGCGAAAGCCCAGCGAGGGTGTCGGCCACGACCTGACTAACCACACAAGTCCCTAGTCCAGGTTTATCACCTATTTGGGTTCCATCCGTGGGGAGATCTGGCCGGGGTGTCGCTCACGGCCCCAAACGATGTGTACAGGGTTCCCGTGCCACCAAACGGGCGCCTCGGTACACCGGGCCACGTACCTGCCGCATCACAGCTCACCCCGAGGGTCAGCGCTGCGCACGACCACCAGTATACTACAAACACCAGAAACTAGTTGCAACTCCTGGACAGAGGACAAGGGCAGTTAATAAGTCGAGAGGGTCCATTGGTTTCGGGCCCAATGCGTGGTAGTAGCTGATCTTGAATCACACATACAAATCTCAGTTCTTATGGACGGTTCCAATGAAACAACCCACCATGTACTCCTACATGGCCTTTCATCGATACCTTTACCAAACCATATTCCACACCTCACTCTCATTACCAGACATAATCATTTCACTCTGATCCATTACCCAGATGAACCAGACCTGACACAACTCTAAGCATAGCAGGCATAACATGTATAGCATGGTAGGAAACACATCAACATGGCTCAATCAACTCCTACACATGCTAGTGGGTTTCAACTATTTACTGCGGCAATGACAGGTCATGCAAAGGAATGGGGTTCAACTACCGCAGCAAACAGCAGTTCACACGTTGTGTATCCTTTGGAGCAGAACCTACCACCGAGAACACCGGTAACACAATCAATACACGACAATATGCAATAATATTATGCATGCTCATGACATGGCAAGATGAATGTGTTTTGGACTAATGCAACTATAAACAGAAAGGTTTGAGCTTATTTGAATCAAAGATTCAAATTCATGCCCAAATTATTATTATTCAAAGTGCATTATCATGTTTTGATATGAACAGCAAGGTTAACTTACTTTAACATGCATGAAACCAGTACCAATTGATAGATTGGATTTTTCTGATCATTTTTCATATATAAATATTTTTCATCTGAGCTACTATTGAATTTATATGAATTTTAGAAGTTTAGGGCATTTTCTGAAAATAAATAAATCATTTAGATTTATCTAAATTCCAGAAAAAAGCTTTACTGCGTCAGCATGACTTCATGTTGACATCAGCAAGCCAACAGGTGCTGGTCCAGGTCAAACCTGACGTGTCGGGTCCACACGTCAGCCTAACAGAGCTAACTAACTAAGTTTAGTTTAACCTAACTAGCCAGTAACAATGTTGTGCCCACACGTCAGTGGGTCAAAACTAATTAACAGAAAAAGATTAACGCTAATTAATCCTACGACTAACTAGTCAGCGGCAGGGCCCACTTGTTAGTGGCAGAGGGGGAGGTCAAACCCCCTGGTCAACGAGTCAAACTCGCCAGCGGCTCATCGCCGGCGAGGCCAGACGCGGCGGAGCACCTCGGATTAGGTCCTCCGGCGACCAAATCGACGGCGGAGAGGTGCTCCGTGATGCGGACGCTCGTCCGCATCGGGTGGTGGCCGTGGCATGGCCTGGGGATGGCCGGAACGTCGCCGGCGACGACGTTGGCGGTGACCGGAGCTCGGGTGAGCTTGCAGTCATTGCTGCGGTGGCCGTGGGGGCGCGGGGTTAGCTCCTACAGGTCCTACGCGGTGCGGGGAGGAGGATGAGCACGACGGCCGGGCCGTGAGGTGGCCGGAGACACATCGGCAGCGAGCACGTGCGGCGGCGCGTGCGGTCGACCAAGTTGCGGTGGCTACGGTGCACGAGGGAGAAAAAGGAGAGGGGAGGGAGGTGCAGCAGCTCACGGTGAGTGTGACGGTGGCCTTGGCAAGCTCGAAGGAGAGCCGGACCGGTCAGAGCGAGGCTGGCGATCTCGGGCGGCCGGAGTTGGGGAAGATGGCGTGGACAACGTTGCAGGGCTCCCGGCGTCGTGTGGCTCGGCGGGACGGCATAGCAGACAGCGGCGGAGCTTGTAGACACATCGAGGAGGTGAGGAGAGGGCGGTGGCCGTGGTTACGACGGTGGTGGGCTAGCGGGCGCATCGGCCATGGCGGGAGAGGGCGACGGAGAGAGGCAGGGGGAAGTGCGGTGTCCAGAGGCTCAGGGCGACGACGTGGTGATCGTCCAGGCATCGCATTGGCGAGGGGAGGTGAAGCAGGGAGGCGAGGAGCTGCGTGGCGCGCGCAGGCTCGCCGGCGTGCTCCTCTCTGCCTGCCTCGCGAGAGGGAGCAGCTGCCTGGCGCGGCTGTTGGGCTGGGTCGGCCAGCTGGGCCGCCAGGTAGGTTTTCTCTCTCTCTCTTTCTCTCTCCTCTTTTCTAATTTAATTTATGTTTCTGTTTTTCTGCAACTGTGTTTATCTATTAAAAATGCTAGAACATTTTTATAAATCATGAAACTACTCATGTCCACTGTATAAAATATAAGCAACAGCGAACATTTCGGTTTATGATTATTTGGGCATTTAAAATATTGTATAGCATTTAAATGCCCAAATGCAAATACAATATGATTTAATCCAGTGACCTTGGGATATCCTAGAAAATTGTGCACCATTTTTCTCAGAGGTTTAAGACCAAGGCAAAGATGATGAACATTTTTGAAGGGCATTTTGGGTACATTGGAAAAGATTTTATTAAAGCCTAGTTGAGTTAAGAGGGGTGTTGGGGTTTCAGTCATCCCCATTTCAAGTTTTCTGGAAAAGTTAAACATGATGCACACTCTAGCTAGTCCTAATGCAAGCACTGACTAGGGATGTGACAACTCACCCCCACTCAAAATAATCTCGTCCTGAGATTCAGGTTCCTCCGGAAAAAGGGTGGGGTACTCAAGTCGAAGATGATCCTCCCTTTCCCAAGTAGCTTCATTCTCGGAATGGTGTGACCATTGAACCTTGAGAAACTTGATATTATGACGTCGAGTGGTACGCTTGGTTTGATCAAGAATATGAACGGGGTATTCTCGATATGTAAGATTATCCTGGAGATCAAGCGTTTCGTGGTCCACTCCGCGGATAGGATCCGAGAAGCAACGCCTGAGTTGGGAGACGTGGAAGACATCATGAACTCTGGAAAGATGCGGGGGTAGTTCCAGTTGGTAGGCAACTTCTCCTCGTTTGGCAAGAATGTGAAAAGGACCGATGTAACGAGGAGCCAATTTGCCTTTGATACCGAAGCGATGGGTTCCCTTAAGAGGAGTAACCCGAAGGTAAGCCTTATCGCCGACTTCGTAAGTCACAGCCTTATGATGGCGATCATATTGGCTCTTCTGGCGAGATTGGGCTGTTTTCAATTTCTCACGAACGATGCAAACTTGCTCTTCTGCTTCCTGTATCATAACCGGAGCAAAGAATTGTCTTTCCCTGGTTTCTGACCAGTTAAGAGGCGTTCGACACCTTCGTCCATACAGAACTTCGAAGGGAGCCTTGCCCAAGCTAGCTTGATAGCTATTATTATAAGCGAATTCGGCAAATGGAAGACACTTCTCCCAATCCATACCGAATGAGATGACAGAGGCTCGGAGCATATCTTCTAGAATTTGATTGACTTGTTCTACTTGACCACTTGACTGAGGATGAAAGGCGGTGCTGAAAGAGAGACGATTCCACATAGCATTTTGGAAACTTTACCAAAATCGAGAGGTGAAGAGACTTCCACGGTCTGAGTTAATGTCCAATAGAACACCATGAAGAGATACTATCCGAGAGATATACAAGTCTGCTAGCTGGCTAGTGGTTATACTATCTCGAACAGGCAGAAAATGGGCTACTTTGGAGAGGCGGTCGATAACGACAAAGATATCATTATTCCCTTTTCTGGTCCTAGGAAATCCGGTAATGAAGTCTATACCGATCTTATCCCATTTCCATTCAGGAATAGCTAAAGGTTGAAGGGTGCCAGCATGCCGTTGATGCTCTACTTTAACTCGATGGCAAACATCGCAGTTAGCACTGAACTGAGGAATTTCTCTCTTCATCCTAGTTCACCAGAACCTCTGGCGTAGGTCCTGCTACATTATGGTACTACCGGGATGAATCGTGAGAGGAGATTCATTAGCCTCCTTAAGGATCAGCTGTCTCAGGTTTCGTACCTTAGGAAACACTAAGCGGCTTCCAAAGAACACGCCACCTTGATCATCAATTGAGAAATATCCCGCGACTCCTTTCTTGATGTTCCTCCTGATACGGGAGATTCCCGGATCAACCTTCTGTGCTTTGATGATCTGATCCGTAAGGGTAGGTTTCGCCACCAAGGTGGAAAGGAATCCTCGAGGAACAATGTGAAGGTTATGCTTACGAAATTCCTCGTGGAGAAGTGGTTGCCCTTGTTGTAACATCAGATTGTTACAATAAGACTTATGACTTAGTGCGTCGACCATGACATTGGCCTTTCCAGGGGTGTAGGTTATCCCTAAGTCGTAATCTATGAGCAACTCAACCCAATGTCTTTGCCTGAGATTCAAATCCGGTTGTGTGAAGATATATTTCACACTTTGGTGATCAGTGAAGATTTCACAGCGATTACCAAGAAGGTAGTGTCGCCATGTTTTGAGGGTGTGGACTACAGCTGCAAGATCTAGATCATGTGTAGGATAGTTATCCTCATGTGGACGCAACTATCGAGATGCGTAGGCAATCACTTGACGGTCTTGCATGAGTATGCAACCTAGTCCTTGTCGTGAAGCGTCACAATAGATAATAAAGTCCTTGGAGAAGTCTGGTGGTACCAGTACGAGAGCAGATGTCACGCGTCTTTTCAGTTCCTGAAAGCTGAACTCGCACTATGGGGTCCACTCGAACTTTTTATCTTTCTTGAGGAGTTCAGTTAGAGGTTTAGCAACCTTGGAGAAATTCTCGACGAACCGTCGGCAATAGCTCGCTAAGCCAAGGAAACTCCTAACTTGCTTGACCGATTCAGGTGGAGTCCAATCAAGGACGGCCTGAACTTGCTCGGGATTGATAGCAATACCCTTACCAGAGATTACATGGCCTAGGTAGGTCACTTCTGGCAACCAGAATTCACACTTTGAGAATTTGGCATAAAGGCGGTGCTCTCGAAGTTTCGTCAATACCAGCCTTAGATGCTCGGCATGATCTTCCTTGTTCTTGGAGTAAATGAGTATATCATCGAGGTATACCACGACGAATTTATCCAAGTACTCCATGAATATAGAATTCATTAGCCGGGAGAATGTGGCTGGGGCATTGGTTTACCCGAAGGACATTACGGTGTACTCGTATTGGACATAACGAGTGGCAAAATTCGTCTTAGGAATGTCCCCGTTCTTGATTTTGATTTGATGGTAGCCCAACCTCAAATCCATTTTGGAAAAGACTGTGGATCCAGCGAGCTGATCATACAAGTCGTTGATCCCGGGGAGCGGATACTTGTTCTTTATGGTGACCAGATTGATAGGTCGATAGTCTATAACCATCCGATCCGTTCCATCCTTCTTCTTGACGAAGAGGACGGGACAAGCCCAATGAGAAGAACTAGGACAGATGAAACCCTTTTTCAAGGACTCATCGACTTGTTTCTTAAGCTTAGCTAGTTCTAAGGTGCCATCTTATAGGGTCTTCTAGAGATTGCGACAGTTCATGGAACAAGATCTATCACGAACTCTACATCTCTGTCAGGTGGAACACCTGGAAGTTCTTCTGGAAAGACATGCGGAAAGTCACGGACTACTGGGATATCTTCGAGTTCTGGTAGAGGGCTGGCGTTAAGAGAGTAGAGCTGACGCTCAGCCATTCGGGCCAGAACATTGGCTGTCTTGCCGGATGGGTGTGTAAGTTGAACAATCCTAGTGTAGCAATCAATCATGGCGTAATGAGCCGTCATCCAGTCCATACCCAAGATGATTTTTATGTCCAAGGACTTGAGAGCTATTAGGGATGCAAGAAAAACAAGTCTATCGACAAGAATTTCATTCCCATGGCTTACTCTAGAAGTTTTCCATCTAGAGCCAGGAGTTTGAATTTCCATGGTGGTGGGCATGTCACAAAATGTCATGTGGTGCATTCGAGCATAGCTCTCAGATATGAACGGATGAGATGCTCCAGAATCGAAAAGAACAAATGCCGGATGGCAGTTAACAAGGAGCGTACCAAGGACGACGTTAGGATCCTCATAAGCTTCCTCAGTAGAGACATAGTTGACATGACCACGTGCAGTGGTGGCTGGCTTGACATAGTTCACCTTTCCTGTTGGCTTACCACGACCAACGGACCTTCCTGGCTGGTTCTGAGGACACTCTCGCATGTAGTGGTCTGGTTCTCTGCACTTGAAGCATGTCACAGTGCTAGTGCGTGGGGCAGTATTGGCAGATGGTCCTCCATAAGTCTTGGGCGGTGCATACTGCTGGGTTGGGTGAGGTGCCTCATAGGATGGCCTTGGAGTGAATGGTTAGCCTGCCTTGCGTGAAATTGCAGAATTCCTCCCGCTTGCGATCCATAAGGCCTTCCGGAATGTGGTGTTCATGGAAAGCCTTGCTGAACTCTGCCCAGGTGGTAATCTGGCCAGCGGGACGCATAGGCTCATAGTTTTCCCGCCAAAGGCTAGCAGGGCCCTCAAGATGGTAGGCAGCATAGGTAATCTTATCAGCTTCGGCCACGCGGGAAGAATGTAGCTTATGGGTGATACTGCGAAGACAATCATCTGCATCAAGAGGCTCAGCGGAATAATGGAATTTTGGTGGGCACATCTTGATAAAGTCATTAATATACACCACGTCATTCCTCTGGCGAAAGGCAGTATTCTGCTCTATGCGTTCCAGCAGTCGGTTGGTCTCTCTTTTGTTCCTTTCTGCCTCCAACATGACTTCAGCCAAGGAGGGTGGGTGAGGCAGATTCTCATCCCTAGCCCCACTGGCTTCACCCTGCTCCTAAGCAGTAGGGGTGCTGCGAGTGTTGACCATCCTAGGAAAACAAAACAACGGTTTAGACAAGGATGGCAAAACTTTGACATAGGAATGCAGAATGTAATGGATGACACAGAATGCTATATATATATATATATATATATATATATATATATATATATATATATATATATATATATATATATATATATATATATATATATATATATATATATATATATATACCGTTGGTCATACACACCATACATAGTCTAGTAGAAGCCAAGGCTAAAGTAAAATTGCGGTGAAGGATGATACATCTCATCAGAGGCATTGCAAGCTCCTATACATTATTTATCTACGCCTCGGGAACTCAGTACACACTAAGTCATATTCCACAAGACACGATACTACTACTGCCACAGTCTAGCTTAGACATTTCCGTAGTAATCTTCGTAAAGATTACCCCCGTAGCCTGGAAGTGGAACATGAGGATCTGGAAACTCTCGGGCACTTGGGGACTGTGGACCATAGGGACACGGGTGCAGCCTCGGTCCCGCTGCTGGTGGTAAACGACGCCCACGTGGAGGTGTAATGCCCCCAACATCACGCCAATCCATACGGTTTGGCAGACGAGACCGCACGGGGTACAAATCCCGCATATCCAGATATCCGGCCTGCACGGAAGGTGCAAGCCGTGTCAGAGTGGCTCAGTGGTCGGCTCGAGTGTTATAGAGCTCCATATGGAGGGCACGGACCTCACGTTCCCTATCCTCCAGCATCTGTGTGGTAGTCTGAAGTAGCGGCTCCTCATGAGCGGCATCAGTGTACAGGCCGGTGTAGTAGCCCTCTTCTCCAGGAAGTGAGGCTGGCATGTAGCAGAACTCAGTGTTCAGCAGCAAGGCATGCCTAGCTCGGATAATAGTCATCATCGAGTAAGCAGCATCCTACACTGCCATCTCGATGGTAACCCTGTCGGTGTACAAAAAGAGGGGTACATTTTTTGTACCCCTATGACTGTGCACGGGCAGTCTGAGCCACGGGCACCACCACACCAAGCACAGCAGGGGAGGTGAGCCAAGGTAAGACCGAAGCTCGATGGAACTGGAGCAACGCCAAGAACAAGACCACAAAGAGCAAAGGGACGAAGCGGCTTCCCCCGGCAAGATCCTTGCCGGGAGCCAGTTTCAGCAGCCCTCGCAAGATCCTTGCCGAGGGCCAGCCCTGGCAGCCCCGGCAAGACCCTTGCCGCGGCAACTCGCCCCACGCCTACGGAGTGGATCACCCTTGAGTCCACTGCCCCCATGGGGCAAGGATTCGGGAGATATCCCCGTGGTGGCATGCAGATCTTTGTGAAGACATTCAAGGACAGATACACGCACTGAGAGGACGACGACCCTTGGCGGGATCCCAGCCAAGGAGGACCACAAGGCCTCCGGCAAGCACCTTGCCGGGGATGACAGCAGGCGCCGTGGCAAGACCCTTGCCGGGGCCCCCGGCAAGGCCCTCGCCGAGGACATCCGCGGGGCCACTATCAGGCCCGCGCCAACTATGCTTCCAACGCCCCATGCAGCTGCCGACCCAACCAGCTGGATAGGCTCCTACGTGGCAACATGTAGATCTTCGTGGAGACCCGCCGTTGCGCCACCTCAGCTGCCGACCCAACCAGCTGGATAGGCTCCTGCGTGGCAACATGTAGATCTTCGTGGAGACCCGCCGTTGCGCCACCTCAGCTGCCTGCATGCCTACATGGTACCTCAGGCACCGCTAGCCAGGGCGCGTGTCAACACAAGGAGGAGCGGCGACGGACAAGACGGACGTCTCCCCTCGTCCCCGATAAAGCGAGGACACCTAAGCTAAGCGCATTAAATGCGCCTTGTCCTGTAATGCGAGGGATAACCTCGCATCACTGTACCCTTTCCACCTCCTGTGTGCCACTGTGGCAACCCCTTTTTCCTATAAAAGGAGGCCCGAGGCGACCAGGAAAAGGATTCGGCTTTTTAGAACTCCTCACGACTCGTCTTTTGGAGCTCCTCACTAGCTGAAGAACACGAACATATAATCCCCCAAAGCAGGAGTAGGGTTTTACGCATCTTTGCGGCCCGAACCTGGGTAAAGGAACCGTGTGCTAATTGTTAGATCCGCTCTTCTCTCAACCCCGCGCCCCGTAACCGTAGTAGGGATTCTTGTGATCCCATAGGTGTCGATCCAATTACACCGACATCTTTGGTGCGCCTGGTAGGGGGCGCAGCTGTGAGAATCGGCTCTAGCAGTTGGCCCGACGCTCTCTCGTCTTCGTGGCCCTTTGAGAAGGAAGGAGGCCGGAAGATCTGCGCTCGAGCGGCTACAAATAGAAGCTAAGTTACATCGAACCTTGGCTACTTCTATCCTATTATTTAAAGTTGTTATCCTCGGAGCTGTCGTTCTTTGTGTAAAAAGAAACATGCAGGCAAATGGGGCCCTTCCCGATCGGCAACGCCTTTGCTCTGTTTCGAGTCCGCTCAACAGTTCAAACGGATGCGTTGGAAACGGTAGGGTAGCCTTCCGCAATTGGCAAGGCTCTCGACTCTGACTCGAGTCAAACTCGATAGTTCGAGCGGCTGCGTTAAGGGCGGCAAGGTGGCTCACCCGGCAGCACGCTCGCCCGGCAGGCCAATGGGGACCCGTCCCCAAGACGTCGCCTTAGGTTTTTCGCGCCGGCAAGCCTACCTAACTAGCGTAGGGTTGACATACAAAGGAGCAGCAAACAGGAAAATAACATGCATGATTCTAAAGATATTTCAAAGTTATATTACATCATGTCATCGCTGCGGTTCTAACTAAAGATAAAATTAGTCTTGGTCATGAACCCGCAGCGGCGAAGAAGAACGGGATGCCTAATCCCGGCGCTGGCCCTCCACCCTCTTGATTTCGTCAATGCAGCTGATGACGGGCTTGATGCGCTCCTTGAGCATCGTGAGGTCAGCATCCTCCGGCAAGCTATCCATCGTGGCTTCGAAGTCGAGGGCGGGGTTCCAGAACGCCATCTTGGTGAGGACCTTGGTCATGACCCCCCGGCAAAGCCGCCGGGCCTCCCCGGCGAGCGTGGCCGTTTTGTTGGAGTGAAGATCAGCCAAGGCGTCGAGGACGCCCTTGAAGAACAGGGTCAGCTTGGCGTTGACGGACCCGCTCCACTCAGGGGCATACCTTACGTTTGGCATCCCCATGAGGGCCAACTGCGAGGTAACCATGCCGGCGATGTCCTCCAGCCGGCTGATCCACCTGTTCTTGCCCGCCACGTATTCTTGGTGGGAGGCGCCCTCGTCCGCCCGCAGCTGCTTCTCCTCCTCCAGGCTCTTGGTCAAGGCCTCCTCCCGAGCCGAGCTCTCCGACAACATCTTCTCGAGATTCTCCAGCCTCAGCTTGAGATCTCTGATGGAGTCTTGTGCCTCGGAGAGCTCCCCAGTCCTGCTGATGACCGCTCCCTGCGCCTCTATCAGGGCGCAGTTGAGCTTGTTCTTTTCGTCGGACAGCTTGAGGGCCCTCTCCTTCAGCTCGTCCCGCTCCACCTCCAGCTCTTACACCTTGCCGGCATGGGCCAGAGCTTGGGCAGCGAGTGCCTCCTTATGCCTCTGCCCCAGCTCGCGAGTCCGCCGCTCGACGAGGACCTCGAGCTCCTCATCCTTGCCGCGGAGTCTTGCGGCAAGCTTTGCCTCACGCGCGGAGAGGTCTTCTTCCTGGGAATCGAGGGCGGCTTGATGTTGGTTCTGGGCGGCCTTCGTCGCGGCAGCCAAGTTCGCTGCCTCTTCCTGGGCCTTCTCGATGTCGGCCATCTTCATGATGAGCTCCGCATCACGCTTGGCCAATTCTTCCTGGAAGGCCCTTTGAGCCTTGCGGGACTGGTGGAACCAGGTTTGCGCCTCGGCAACGCGCGCCTGGAATTCCACCTCCGCCTCATCCACCGCTCCCGTTCTGGACTTAACCTTGTCCAGACGGGCGCGGTAGAGCGCTTGGAGCTTCCAGAAATTGGCCCCCATGGCCCGGAAGAGCTGCCCTTCTGGAGAGACGTCGCCGTCGGTGCCCGATTCATCAACAACCTCGAGCCCGGTGGCGGCGAGCACCTCGCCGTCGAAGACTTCCCCTCCGGCGGGCGCTCGGGAGCTTGACTCCCGTGCGAGATGGACGAAGAGGTCGTCGCCCACCTTCAGATACCTGCCGGGGCCCGAGGTTGCGGAGGAAGAAGGCTGATCATCAATCGCCTCTTCCTCGGCTGTGGCCTTGCCGGCCTTCCCGGTAGGCCCACCGCCGGCACCCTCGGCGGCGCCCTTAGCAGCATCCTCGGCAGCCTTATCCGCGGCGGCCCCGGTAACATCCTTGGCGGCCTCCTCCGCGGCAATCTTGTCGGCCTCCTCAGCAACTTCCTCGATGACGGCGTCCACGTCCTCCATATCCGTTGGAGGAGGGCCTGGGCAGCGATGGGGATGATGAAGCCAAGAAAAAGGATAAGGGAAAAGCAAAGACAGAAGACAGGCGACTCACCAGTGTCGGGCTGTGAAGCAGAAGTCCCCTCCCCGCCGGCGTCTGGCGCCGTGGCAGAGCCACCAGCGCCCAAGTTCCCCTCTTCCTCCATGCGTGTGGGCTCCATGCTTGGTGCCCTTGCCGGGGACGCCCCTCGCGGCGGCATAGTCGATGGGGGTGGTGTGGTGGGGATAACCCCCTGCGGCTCCTCCTGCTGCTGCTCCCGTCCTACAAAGCCGGCAAGGTCAGCACCATAGCATCAAACACCTACTGCATGTCGAGCGAGAAGAGGATGATGAACTTACGCTGTGGGCTGTGCTGGGGGCTGCCGTCTGAGCTGCTCCACACCACCAGTGGTGTCCCTGAGGCCCTAGCCGGGGGCTGGCTGCTCGCCGAAGCCTTGGCCCTCTTTCTCCTCTTGGCCAACGTCTCTGCGTCCCTGAAGAGGCAAGAACAGATCAAGATGAGTGGCGTGGTTCGGGAGGATGGAAATGGCAGTAAGGAATGGAGTACTTACTCGTCATCCATCTCCTCCTCCTCCGCCGCTTTCCTCTTCCTCTTCGGGCTGAGAGGCCCGAGATCGTAGGGGAACTCCGCATCGACATCCGAGTCGACGTCTGCCGGGGGAGGCGAAGAAGGGGGCCGAGTTTGTGCGCGCCTAGACGGGGAAAGGGCTGCCGCCTTCTTCTTCTTGGCGGCCTTCGTCGACCTCCTCTCCGCCGTGGCCCTCATGTGGCGCCCGGACCCCTCCAGGGCCAATTGAGGCTGCGCAGTCTTGCCGGGCGGGACCGGCTCGCCGGAACAGGCCCGCTGCAGGACTCGCCTTCTTCCCCTGGCTGGCGTCAGGCCGGTCGCCACGTCCTCCTCCTCCGACGACTCATCGGCCGCGTCTTCAATCAGCGGAGCTCCGGTGCCAGCGCCGCTAGCCTCTCTGGTGGCCGCCGCCCACTGGGCGAGCTCCTCCTCCTCTGTAGCTGCGGCATCCTTGTCCTCCACACCTCCGGCGCTGCCGGCCTCCATGACGAGCTGTGCCTCCCTCGCCCTAGCGGCGATGTAGTCCAGCTCCTCCTGGGTGGTGTCCCTGACAAGCCACCGCTCGGCGTCAGGCTTGACGCACACCTCGACTAGAGTGTCGAAGAATTGCTGCATGACCTCGTCCGCCGGCTCCTGCCAGCTCGGGACGGGGCCGTGCGCGTTGCATTCCGGCATCATGGCAATGATCTCGGACTGGCGCGAATTATTGCACAGCGGGACCACCCCCGCTGGCAGCTTGAAGAGTTGCCCCTTGACGGCCTTGCTGGCCTTCGCGGCCTTGCCGGTCCGTTCGACCTCGCCGTCGCGACCCACATCAAGCTGGAAGAGCCGCTAGCAGAAATAGGCGTGTCCCATCACTGTGAGGTTGTGGTCGAGGCCAGGGCGGAGCCGCATGACGTCAGCCAGGTTCCTAAAGAGCCAGGCTGGGCTCCCCTTCTTGTGCAACGGGGCGATCCGACGGCGAATGAAGTCCGCCCCGATCATCTCAAGGGTGAGCCCGGCCTGGGCGAGCCGGTGGATCCTGGTGGTGGCGACGGTGAGCCTCCCGTCGGGGGCATCGACATCGCCCCAGTCGCTGCCGCGGGCCGGCGGCACCCGGCGGACCTTGCACAATGTTGGCGGCTCGTCTTCTTCGATCCAGCACCACCGGCCGCTCCATTCATCCTACCTCTCCTTCACGGCGCCCTCCGGGTACGCTCCCTTGGATCTTGGAATCCAGGTGATGCATCCAGAGACGGCGCCTCCCGGCTGGATCCGAGGGGTGAAATAGTGGCGGAAGAGCGCCGTGTTGGGCTGCACCCCGACGAAGCCCTCGCAAAGGTGCGCGAAGAAAGCCATGCACGCCACCGCGTTTGGAGTAAAATCCAAGAGGCAGAAGCCAAAGGTGTGCATGACATCATAGAAGAAATCGGAGAAGGGGGGACACAACCCACAAGAAAAGTAGTCGACGAAGAAGGGGTACCGATTTGGGCCAGGTTGGGCGCAAGCAGCCGGAATGACGCGCGTCGCCGGATGACCCAAGTTCTTCCCCCCCCCCCCCACCGTCTCCACCCCCCAAAGGGGTTTGAAGGCAGCCCGGAGCTCGTGGACGTCGACCGACGACGGGATGAAGAAAGTATCCTTCGTCCAGTCCCCCATAAATGCGCCCTCCGGCAGCCCCACAGGCCCGGTGCCCTTGGCCACCCCCTTGCCCTTTGCAGGTTTGGACGCCATGGTGGCTGGGTTGGAGGGCTGAGGGAGGGGGATGGCGAAGCAACGGTGGCAGGCGATGGCGGAGGCTTCAGAAGGAAGGAAGAGAGGGAACAGCGGCTCTGAGATTGGAAGAGGCGCGAGGAAAATGGAGGAAGTGAGCAGCGCGCTCGCGGTTATTCCTGTTTATGGGGGAAAACGCGGGCCGCCTCCTTTCGCATTTACTGCGATGTGACACATGCCTGCGGAAACTGCCCCACGCATGCCGCCCACGTCACGCACGCCCCTCCACCCCACGCCATGCGCGCGGGTCATGGGAGGCACAACGCGCGAAAAATCTTACCACGGTAAGAACCGCCCCGCCTGCCCACGCACCGTTCTGGGCCTAGCCCAACAACGCGTCGCGCTTATGTGTGGCCCAGGCCCGGGGGCTCCAGTCGGTGTACAAAAAGAGGGGTACATTTTTTGTACCCCTATGACTGTGCACGACCAGTCTGAGCCACGGGCACCACCACACCAAGCACAGCAGAGGAGGTGAGCCAAGGTAAGACCGAAGCTCGATGGAACTGGAGCAACACTAAGAACAAGACCACAAAGGGCAAAGGGACGAAGAGGCTTCCCCCGGCAAGATCCTTGCCGGGAGCCAGTTTCAGCAGCCCTGGCAAGATCCTTGCCAGGGGCCGGCCCTGGCAGCCCCGACAAGACCCTTGTCGCGGCAGCTCGCCCCACGCCTACGGAGCGGATCACCCTTGAGTCCACTGCCCCCATGGGGCAAGGATTCGGGAGATATCCCCGTGGTGGCATGCAGATCTTTGTGAAGACATTCAAGGACAGATACACACACTGAGAGGACGACAACCCTTGGCGGGATCCCAGCCAAGGAGGACCATAAGGCCTCCGGCAAGCACGTTACCGGGGATGACAGCAGGCGCCGCGGCAAGACCCTTGCCGGGGCCCCAGGCAAGGCCCTTGCCGAGGACATCCGTGGGGCCACTATCAGGCCTGCGCCAACTATGCTTCCACCGCCCCATGCAGCTGCTGACCCAACCAGCTGGATAGGCTCCTGCGTGGCAACATGCAGATCTTCGTGGAGACCGGTCGTTGCGCCACCTCAGCTGCCTGCCTGCCTACATGGCACCTCAAGCATCGCTAGCCAGGTGATGGGCCTCGAACCCCTCGTTGGTTACCCCAAGTGGAAGGTGTAAGATGCAGTAAGTAGAAGTGTTTTCCCTTAGCAAAGATGCCAAGGATCGAATCCCCCGAGACTCCTAGGTTCAACTAGTAGGTGTCAACTGCTAATGGCGCAATTAGCAATCAACGTGGACCTGCACACAGATACAAATAACTTTGCTCCCAACGAGTACAGAGAGGTTGTCAATCCCTCCGGCCTTGTAGTTCACAAAGGATTAAAAGCAATGATAGTAGTGATAGATAGTGTTTTGCAATAGTAAATAATAACGAAAAAGTAAATAACGGGTGTGATCAATGATGGTAATAAGGACCGGAGTCTCATGATGTTCACTAGTGATGTCTCTCTCCCAAAAGATGATAAAACAGCTATGTGAGGTAAACAAATTACAGCTGGGCAATTGATAGGACCACGAACGCGAACCAATGCTGACTACATTGCAAGAAAGGTTGAGGTTCAAAGCATGGGCGGTACGCCAAAGTAAGTAGACCGAAATCCATCAATGCCTACTACCAATCATCCACCTTGAGATATCTATCTAGAACATCTCGCTGGTATTAAGTTGCGAGTCCCACCCATAGTGTAAACTCAATGCAACAGACAACTGCATTAAAAGAACTTTGCGTAAAGTAAACAATCCTTGCACCCGCGGGCACAAGCACCGTTGTTTTCCCCCTTGTGGCAACAACACATCCCCTAGACTCATGTTTCTGTCACTCAAGCTAGTCATCGAGGGGCATGAACCCACAATCAAGCATAACGTTCCCTCTTGGAGTCACTACCTACTACTCGGCCAAAGCAATAAATAACAACGGAGAACATGCAAGAATTACTTATGAACATAAATATAAAAGAGGTGAATCAAATATATTACTCAAGATCAATCTGAACATAATCTCATAATCCATCGGATCCCAGCAAACTCAACATAGCAACAACATAAGTATTACATAGGTGCCTCGATCATGTAGGGCAGCTCACGAGGACTAATTAGTGAAGCACAAGAACGGGAGGAGAACATCACATAGCTACTGGTCATGGACTCATGGTCCAAGGGAGACTACTCACGAGTCATCCGGGAGGCGTCCATGGTGGTGGAGAAGCTCCCGATGGTGATCCTCCCCTCCGGCAGCGTGCTGGGAAGAGTTCTCCTGGTGCTCTCAATCTTGGAAGCGGCGGCGGCGGCGGAACAGAGATGGGATCGGGAAAAGAGTTCCTCCTCTAAGGGTTTCGGGGGACCCTCTAAATATATGCCAAAGGAGGGCACCGGACGGGCTTCGGGGGGCCCAGGCACCCCCCGGCGCGGCCCCGGGGGGGGGCGCGCCGCCAGGGCGCCTGGAGCCCTGGTGCCCCCCCCCCCCAGGCTGCCCTTCGGACGCAGTGTTGTTTCCGGAACGCTGATTTTTTATATAATTTTTCTGGATTTTTCTGGGCAGTTCTCGAAACGTGAAAACCTGAAATACAAAAATAGCCGAAAACAGAAACTGGCACTGGGGTGCACTGGATTAGTAAGTTAGTCCAAATATGATCAAAAGTGTATGGAAGTGTATGAATATCATAGCAATATCACCCAAAAGTGGCATGGAGCAAGAAGAAATATGATCAAAAGCTTAATTCCTGCTCGTCCTCGAGTAGGTAAATGATAACAAGAATAATTTCTGTGGTGACATGCTATTAACCATATAGGACTTTTTATAGTCATATGACAAAAGCTTACTGAGACAATGAATCTATAGTAATTAAGTTGCCTCATGAGAAAATCACAAATGACTTAAAGTTTTAAGAGATGAAACTCAAACATCAAAAAGATTTGCAATGAACATGATGTGCAAATATGATAAAGTAATATCTAGCTTGCCCCCTTTAGTGATGCAAAACATAAATGCAGGGGCACCTTCAAGGTTTAAGTGATGACTAGATACAATCATTTCAGAATAAACGATATCACAATCATGCAAAAGACAATGCTACTTTGGGACAATGCACATTACACTCAGAATGACAATCATGCTCTCAGTAGTTGGTGCTTTAACATAAAAGTAAAAGAATGGTTATGTGCTAGAGCTTTTTATTTTGAAAACATGGAAGCAATTTTGTCAACGGTAGTAGTACTCATATGTGTCATGCATAAGACATCCTATAAGTTGCAAGCCTCATGCATCGAATACCAATAGTGCTCTTACCTTGTCCTAATTAGCTCGGATTTCCATGGGTTATCATTGCATTACATATGTTTCAACCAAGTGTCACAAAGGGGTACCTCTATGCCACCTGTACAAAGGTCCAAGGAGATAAATCGCATTTGATTTCTCGTTTTTGATAGATCTCAACTTGAGGACATCCATACCGGGACAACATAGAAAATAGATGATGGACTCCTCTTTAATGCATAAGCATGTTCTCATAAGAGATTGAGGATCAACGTCCAAGCTAAAACTTCCACCATGATACATGGCTTTGGTTGGCGGCCCAATGTTCTTCTCTAACAATATGCATATTCATTCAACCCACGGCAAATCACCCTTACTTCAGACAAGACGAACATGCATAGCAACTCACATGATATTCAACAAAAGTGTGACAGTTGATGGCGTCCCCAGAAACATGGTTACCGCTCAGGAAGCAACTTATAAGAAATAAGATACATAGGCAACATATTCTTTACCACAATAGTTTTTAAGCTACTTTTCCATGAGCTATGTATTGCAAAGTTAGTTTGCTTAGTACAGGTGGAGGTTAGCAAAAAGACTAGGAGCGACCAACTAAGAGAGCAATGACGGTCATAATCATGCAGAGCGACAAAGCAACATTGAATTAGGCATGGAAGTTATATCCCTACTTAGAAATAAAAGATCATCAAGGCTTGACAGACTTTCTTTACAGTCTTAAATATGCGTGAGCATACGCCAAGTAAATCAAAATAAATTCTCAAAGGAAGATATTACTAAACCATACCATATCATAGGCAAACAAATCAAGTTGGTACTCCAATAACACATTGGGAACCCCCCCAGCTATTTGAGATTAACCATAAGAAAACCTGAACTACTAAGCACCATTATGCAAGTAGCATCTTTATCATAGACACATTAACCAATGCAACGGAAGCAAACTCTCTTAATAAGGTGAGCATGATAATTAAAAAGAGTTCAAGCAACCAACTAAACAAAAGCTCTTTGAAAAGATAAGCATGGATACTAAGAGCAGAGCATGATAGTAGCTATTAAAAGACAAAGAACACACACAACATAGATAGACATGAAAATTCTATGTTATGTTCTAGGTAGAGGTGGAGTGTGTTTCTCTCCCACATAAAGGAATGCTGAGTTCTGACTCGTTATGAAAAACTAAAAAGAAAACTAAAACCAAGACGCTCCAAGCATAGCACATAACACATGAAGTGATAAAAATATAGCGGAACGAAAGACGAACTGATAATGTTGATGGAGAAGGGGATGCACGGGGGCATCCCCAAGCTTAGACGCTTGACTCTCCTTGAATATTTCTTGGGGGTGCATGGGGGCATCCCCAAGCTTGAGCGCTTGACACTCCTGAATCTTTTTTATCATCTTCCCTCGCACACTTGAAAACTCCCTTCATACATAACTCATCATAATCTGATTAGCGAGGTTAGTACCCTTAATAAAATAATTATACCTTGCTGGAAATAAGGATATTCTTGAAGTTCTACTGTTTCTCAAGATTGCCAAAATGTTTTTGCAAAGAAAAAGCAAGTTCTTGATTTGCAAAGTGAAGGAAAGGCAAAACAGGACCGAATCTGTGAAAAACAGAACAGCAGGTAGTAATTGATCTGTTCGGGATACTTCTGCAACTCAAATCAAAAAACTCAGAGCAGACGCACGAAAGACAATTATGTAGAGAACGCTGTCGAAACAATTTAGACCAAAAAGATGATCTGGTGATTTTATACGAATTTTTCTATCCAAGGACAGAATCTGTTTCCTGGACAGCACCTCACAACTTTTGAACTTTCTAGCAATCAGAGGCTATACTTGGCACAAATATGAAAAGCAAAGACACAATGATGATGCTACAGCAGTAAACAACATCAAGACACAACAAAAGCAAAAAAATTATTCATGTGGGCTGCCTCCCAAAAGCGCTTTCTTTTATGGCTTTAAGCTAGGCATAATGCATAGAGATCAAGTTTTATCAAGAGTATAAGAATAGCTAGCCCATACAATGGACTCAAAAGGTAACTTGATCTTCTTTCGAGGGAAGTGTTCCATCCCTTTCTTGAGAGGAAACTGAAATTTTATATTACCCTCTTTCATGTCAATGATAGCACCAACGGTGCGCAAAAAGGGACGTCCCAAAATAATTGGACATGAAGGGTCACATTCAATATCCATAATAGTGAAATCAACGGGCACATAATTATCATTAACAACAATAAGAACATCGTCGATCCTCCCCAAAGGTTTCTTTATGGAAGAATCAACGAGACGAACACCAAAAGAACAAGAATCATAAGGTTTCAATTTAAGCATATCATATATTCTTTTGGGCATAACAGAGGTACTAGCACCAACATCACATAATGCATAACAAGAGAAGTCGTTCAAATTAATTTTTATCATAGGATCCCAACCATCTTCTAGCTTTCTAGGTATGGAGGCTTCTACTCTAAGTTTCTCCTCCCTAGCTTTGATAAGAGCATTAGTGATATGCTCTGTGAAGGCAAGGTTAAGCGTGCTAGTGCGGGGGTCTCTAGACATCTTGTGAAGGAAATCAATAACTTCGGTAAGAGTGCAATTATCAAAATCAAGGTCACGAGCATCAAGTAAAGTGGTAGTGGTGTCCTTTAGGTTCACTTGTTTGGTAGCTTCTATAGTCATAGCATCCCCATTAATAGGTCCATTGGGACCAGGAGTACATTGGGTGCTAAGAGTTTGAACATCCTCAACAACTTGGATAGTAGCAACAGTGTGGTGGGTAGGAAGGCTCTTAATTCTCTATTCTTCCTCCCTCTCTCTAGCCCATCTTTCTTTAAGTTTAGCCATCATCCTAATGTTTTCATTAATTTGCACTTGAATAGCATTTATAGGAGTGACTCCCCTCTCCTCAAGAGGAGAAGTTTTAATCTTTAGCAATTTTACCTCATTGGCTAAGTGGTCGACCTTAAAAGAAAGATCATCTAGTTTATGTAGTTTCTCTTCTACATTCTTATTAAAGGATTTTGGGTAGTGACGAAATCTCTAAGCATAGTCTCTAGTTCAATATTGGAGTTCTTGGTACTAGAATAAGCAATATTGTTCCCATAAGAGTTAGAGGGGAACGGTCTAGGCTTGCTACCAAAATTACTCCTATAAGCATTGTTGTTAAATTTGTTTCTAGAGATAAAGTTCACATCTACTTGTTCTTGAGCAATCAAAGAATTTAAAGGAACATCACGAGGATCAACAGTAGATTGCTTCGAAAGTAGAGACATGATCAAGTCAACTTTTTCATTAAGGGAGGAAATCTCCTCGACAGAGTTTACCTTCCTACCTGTTGGAGCGCGTTCGGTGTGCCATTGGGAATAGTTGGTCATCATCTCATCGAGAAGCTTTGTGGCAGCACCAAGTGTAGTTGACATAAAAGTTCCTCCCGCGGCTGAATCTAACAAGTTCCGCGAGGTAAAGTTCAAGCCTGCATAAAAGGTTTGGATAACCATCCAAGTAGTCAAACGTGAGTAGGGCAGTTCTTGATAAGAGATTTCATACGTTCCCAAGCTTGGGCAACGTGTTCATTATCCAATTGTTTAAAATTCATTATGTTACTTCTAAGTTGGATAATTTTAGCAGGTGGATAATATTTTCCAATAAAAGCATCTTTGCACTTGTCCCAAGAATCTATGCTATTTCTAGGCAAAGACTGAAACCAAATTTTAGCTCCTCCTCTCAAGGAGAAAGGAAAAGGCTTAAGCTTAACAATATTACCATCTATTTCTTGGTACTTTTGCATATCACAAAGTTCAACAAAGTTGTTCAAGTGTAAAGCAGCATCATCTCCAGCACCGGAGAATTGTTCTCTCATGACTAAGTTCAGTAAAGCAGGTTTAATTTCATATGAAGGTGCTGAAGTGGCAGGTGTAGTGATAGGTGTGCTGATAAAGTCATCGTTGTTGTGACTAGTGAAGTCACACAACTTGGTGTTCTCGGTGGAACCCATAGTAGCAAGCAAGCAAGATAACTATTTTTGTGATTTTCGATAAAAAGGTACTAAAGCTAAAACTGAAAGGTAAAGTAACAAGACTAAAAAGCAATGGTAAAAGATAGCATGCAACTCCCCTATCCTGAAGAGTGGAGTTCCCCGGCAACGGTGCCAGAAAATACTCCTTGATGGGCCTCGAACCCCTCGTTGGTTACCCCAAGTGGAAGGTGTAAGATGCAGTAAGTAGAAGTGTTTTCCCTTAGCAAAGATGCCAAGGATCGAATCCCCAGAGACTCCTAGGTTCAACAAGTAGGTGTCAACTGCTAACGGCGCAATTAGCAATCAACGTGGACCTGCACACAGATACAAATAACTTTGCTCCCAACGAGTATAGAGAGGTTGTCAATCCCTCCGGCCTTGTAGTTCACAAAGGATTAAAAGCAATAATAGTAGTGATAGATAGTGTTTTACAATAGTAAATAATAACGAAAAAGTAAATAGGGGGTGTGATCAATGATGGTAATAAGGACCGGAGTCTCATGATGTTCACTAGTGATGTCTCTCTCCCAAAAGACGATAAAACAACTATGTGAGGTAAACAAATTACAGCTGGGCAATTGACAGGACCACGAACGCAAACCAATGCTGACTACATTGCAAGAAAGGTTGAGGTTCAAAGCATGGGCGGTACGCCAAAGTAAGTAGACCGAAATCCATCAATGCCTACTACTAATCATCAACCTTGAGATATCTATCCAGAACATCTCGCTGGTATTAAGTTGCGAGTCCCACCCATAGTGTAAACTCAATGCAACAGACAACTACATTAAAAGAACTTTGCGTAAAGTAAACAATCCTTGCACCCGCGGGCACAACCACCGTTGTTTTCCCCCTTGTGGCAACAACACATCCCCTAGACTCATGTTTCTGTCACTCAAGCTAGTCATCGAGGGGCATGAACCCACAATCTAGCATAACGTTCCCTCTTGGAGTCACTACCTACTACTCGGCCAAAGCAATAAATAACAACGGAGAACATGCAAGAATTACTTATGAACATAAATATAAAAGAGGTGAATCAAATATATTACTAAAGATCAATCTGAACATAATCTCATAATCCATCGGATCCCAGCAAACTCAACATAGCAACAGCATAAGGATTACATTGGTGCCTCGATCATGTAGGGCAGCTCACGAGGACTAATTAGTGAAGCACAAGAACGGGAGGAGAACATCACATAGCTACTGGTCATGGACTCATGGTCCAAGGGAGACTACTCACGAGTCATCCGGGAGGCGTCCATGGTGGTGGAGAAGCTCCCGGTGGTGATCCTCCCCTCCGGCAGGGTGCCGGGAAGAGTTCTCCTGGTGCTCCCGATCTTGGAAGCGGCGGCGGCGGCGGAACAGAGATGGGATCGCGAAAAGAGTTCCTCCTCTGAGGGTTTCGGAGGACCCTCTAAATATATGCCAAAGGGGGGCACCGGACGGGCTTCGGGGGGCCCAGGCGCCCCCCCATCGCGGCCCAGGGGGGGCGCGCCGCCAGGGCACCTGGAGCCCTAGTGGCCCCCCTAGGCTGCCCTTCGGACGCAGTGTTGTTTCCGGAACGCTGATTTTTTATATAATTTTTCTGGATTTTTCTGGGCAGTTCTCGAAACGTGAAAACCCGAAATACAAAAACAGCCGAAAACAGAAACTGGCACTAGGGTGCACTGGATTAGTAAGTTAGTCCAAATATGATCAAAAGTGTATGGAAGTGTATGAATATCATAGCAATATCACCCAAAAGTGGCATGGAGCAAGCAGAAATTATAGATACGTTTTGGACGAATCACCAGGGCGCGTGTCAACACAAGGAGGAGCGGCGACGGACAAGACGGACGTCTCCCCTCGTCCCCGATAAAGCGAGGACACCTAAGCTAAGCGCATTAAATGTGCCTTGTCCTGTAATGCGAGGTATAAGCTCGCATCACTGTACCCTTTCCACCTCCTGTGTGCCACTGTGGCAACCCCTTTTTCCTATAAAAGGAGGCCCGAGGCGACCAAGAGAAGGATTCGGCTTTTTAGAACTCCTCACGACTCGGCTTTTGGAGCTCCTCACTAGCTGAAGAACACGAACATATAATCCACCAAAGCAGGAGTAGGGTTTTATGCATCTTTGCGGCCCGAACCTGGGTAAGGAAACCGTGTGCTAACTGTTACATCCGCTCTTCTCTCAACCCGGCGCCCCGCAACCGTAGTAGGGATTCTTGTGATCCCATAGGTGTCGATCCAAATACACCGACAAACCCCAAGTCCATACGTCCAGTGGATGGGTTCAGTAGCTCCGGAATATGAAGGATATATCCGGACTGTGCAGAAGTACTGGCTCTAGTTGAAATCACGATACTGCTCCTCCGTGGTATACTCGGGATACCAACGATAGCCAGTCTCGGTCAACACGCGGACCAACAGGGCTGTGTCACCTGGCACATTGATGCACCGGGTCAGACGGACCACCTGATGAGGGGTGCGGTCAGTCATCTGAAACACGAAATAATGCAAATGCATTAGAATTTCTAGAAGAAATCGGGCAGCATAACAACTGTAAATGCACAAAAAATATTTTGAGACATCTTACAAATGATAGCATAGCCCCTCAACAATATCATATCAAGGTTCCGGGTCCAACCAATCAACATACTGGAAAGGTAGAAACTGAACTGAGGTTTGAAACCAACAATCCTAAGAGTCTACGGATTAGTAACACGTGAACCTAGTAAAGATGAGAGGCCTAGTCCTTAACCCCCATAGAAAGAATAGGCTGACTCGGATCAGAAGGGCATAAGGTAAAGGAGTAAAACAGCCTTACGTTCCCTTCCACAATCAATTCCCCTACATATAACTAAGAATTTTCTAGACTCAATATCGACTAGTTTGGCTTGAAGAACCTACAGGCAGTCCGGCTCTGATGCCAACGCTGTCAGGACCCCGATCCTAAGTCACACCGATCTAGCATGTAACACATCATATCACTTTCTGGCCTCACGCAATATATCCCCACGGGTGCCACCTTACATGGCCCGGGACCGTTTGCGCATTTTGGCACACGTATATGATAGTGTCGCTAGCATCCATATGACAGAGAACCCGGGCCGACATGGCTAGTTATAAACCAAAAGTGGCATTAAATTACAGAGACGGGCATACATGACCCAGCAACGAACGTGTCGGTCATCAACGTATGAACCCAAGTCGTAGCAAGCTAAATGGACTTAAAGGAACAATGCGTGACATTTCCCCTAAGGGACAGACACAGGAACAAAGAAGGACACATGCCGGCCAGCCTACGTGTTCCGAAGCAGTAGCAAGCTACCAAGGCTCAGTGGAAGCACTAGGAGGCATTTCCCTATAAGATAGGCTAGCAAGGGTAAACAACTAGGTGTCGGATCCCACACATACCAAGCATTTCAATGACATACACACAATATGCTCAATATGTGCAAATACAACATTGCATCACAACAGAACTCTCTGACTCAAAGTACTTTATTTATGAGGCTCCGAAGAGCCATACATAACATATCCATACAGGTAGGGGTCACATGACCCAACACTCAAGTCATACAAGCATACAAGCACATGCGGAAGCTAAACTTGTCTGAGTACAGACAACTTGGAAAGAAAGCAGGCTTGGTGTAGCCTAACTATATACAAGGCCCTTCACAAGTTCAAGATCGCCGTGTAGGTAGCAAGCTACTCGTCGACGTCAAGGTCTATGTAGAACCCATCAGAGGGGGCGGGGTTCTCCTCTGCAACAGTTATTAGCCAAACATGAGTACAAAGGTACTCAACAAGGCTTACATCAGAACCTATCATACATGCATCATTATCAACAAGGTAGTGGAGTTTATTGCAGCAAGCCAGCTTTGACTCCTGGCAAACCTATATTACCACTATCAGTAGTTTGCAAAGATGAGACAACGCACACGAGTCCACTACTCACCACAACAATACACTACCGTGGATCTTCTCCCGTCATCCTACGGAAGGGCCATCCACGGACTCACACTTGTCTTGAGACTTTTAGGAGTAACCATTAACTTGTCTATGAACTGTATAAGCAACCAAGTGGTCCTTAACCGCGAGCAGCAGCTATTCGAATAGATTAGTAACCTTGTAGGGGTGTACTTCTTCACACACGCTTCTACCACTTATTGTCGTTTACTCGACGTGTACTCGGCAACCTTCAAGCGAAAGCCCAGGGAGGGTGTCGGCCACGACCTGACTAACCACACAAGTCCCTAGTCCAGGTTTATCACCTATTTGGGTTCCATCCGTGGGGAGATCTGGCCGGGGTGTCGCTCACGGCCCCAAACGATGTGTACAGGGTTCCCGTGCCACCAAACGGGCGCCTCGGTACACCGGGCCACGTACCTGCCGCATCACAGCTCACCCCGAGGGTCAGCGCTGCGCACGACCACCAGTATACTACAAACACCAGAAACTAGTTGCAACTCCTGGACAGAGGACAAGGGCAGTTAATAAGTCGAGAGGGTCCATTGGTTTCGGGCCCAATGCGTGGTAGTAGCTGATCTTGAATCACACATACAAATCTCAGTTCTTATTGACGGTTCCAATGAAACAACCCACCATGTACTCCTACATGGCCTTTCATCGATACCTTTACCAAACCATATTCCACACCTCACTCTCATTACCAGACATAATCATTTCACTCTGATCCATTACCCAGATGAACCAGACCTGACACAACTCTAAGCATAGCAGGCATAACATGTATAGCATGGTAGGAAACACATCAGCATGGCTCAATCAACTCCTACACATGCTAGTGGGTTTCAACTATTTACTGTGGCAATGACAGGTCATGCAAAGGAATGGGGTTCAACTACCGCAGCAAACAGCAGTTCACACGTTGTTGCCTTAATGCAGTAAAAGAAAGCAGAAGCGAGAAGATGGGTTTGTATCGGAATGATCAATGGGTTGCTTGCCTGACAGATTGGTTGACGGGTACTGCTCTTCAGTTGGATATGCAGATGTATCCTCGGGAGCAGAACCTACCACGGAGAACACCGGTAACACAATCAACACACGACAATATGCAACAATATGATGCATGCTCATGACATGGCAAGATGAATGTGTTTTGAGCTAAGGCAACTATAAACAGAAAGGTTTGAGCTTATTTGAATCAAAGATTTAAATTCATGCCCAAATTATTATTATTCAAAGTGCATTATCATGTTTTCATATGAACAGCAAGGTTAACTTACTTTAACATGCATGAAACCAGTACCAATGGATAGATTGGTTTTTTCTGATCATTTTTCATATATGAATCTTTTTCATCTGAGCTACTGTTGAATTTATATTAATTTTAGAAGTTTAGGGCATTTTCATAAAATTAATAAATCATTTAGATTTATCTAAATTCCAGAAAAAGCTTTACTGCATCAGCATGACTTCATGCTGACGTCAGCAAGTCAACAGGGGCTGGTCCAGGTCAAACCTAACGTGGGGATCCACACGTCAGCCTAACAGAGCTAACTAACTAAGGTTAGTTTAACCTAACTAACCACTAACTGTGTTGGGCCCACACGTCAGTGGGTCAAAACTAATTAATAGAAAAAGATTAACGCTAATTAATCCTAGGACGAACTAGTCAGCGGCAGGGCCCACTTGTCAGTGGCACAGGGGGAGGTCAAACCCCCTAGTCAACGAGTCAAACTCGCCGGCGGCTCGTTGCCGGCGAGGCCAGACGCAGCGGAGCACCTCGGATTTGGTCCTCCGGCGACCAAATCGACAGCGGAGAGGTGCTGCGTGATGCGGACGCTCGTCCGCATCGGGTGGTGGCCGTGGCGTGGCCTGGGGATGGCCGGAACGTCATCGGCGACGACGTTGGCGGCGGCCGGAGCTCGGGTGAGCTCGCAGTCGTTGCTGCGATGGCCGTGGGGGGCGCGGGATTAGCTCCGACAGGGCCTACGCGGTGCGGGGAGGAGGATGAGCATGAAGGCCGGGCCGTGAGGTGGCAGGAGACACGTTGGCGGCGAGCACATGCGGCGACGCGTGCGGTCGACCAAGGTGCGGTGGCTACGGTGCACGAGGGAGAAAAAGTGGAGGGGAGGGAGGTGCAACAGCTCACTGCGAGGTGACCGTGGCCTTGGCGAGCTCGGAGAAGAACCGGAGCGGCCGGAGCGAAGCCGACGATCTCGGGCGGCCGGAGTTGGGTAAGACGGCGTGGACGATGTTGCAGGGCTCCCGGTGTCACGTGGCTCGGCGGGACGGCGTAGCAGACCGCAGCGGAGCTTGTAGACACGTCGAGGAGGCGAGGAGAGGGCGGTTGGCTGCGGTTACGACGTCAGTGGGCTCGCGGGCGCGTCGGCCATGGCGGGAGAGGGCGAGGGAGAGAGGCAATGGGGAAGTGCGGTGTCCAGAGGCTCAGGGCGACGACGTGGAGATCATCCAGGCGTCGCGGTGGCGAGGGGAGGTGAAGCAGGGAGGCGAGGAGCTACGTGGCGCGCGCAGGCTCGCCGGCGTGCTCCTCTCTGCCTGCCTGGCGAGAGGAAGCAACTGCCTGGCGAGAGGAAGCAGCTGCCTGGCGCGGCTGCAGGGCTGGGCCGGCCAGCTGGGCCGCCAGGTAGGTTTTCTCTCTCTCTCCTCTTTTCTAATTTAATTTATGTTTCTGTTTTTCCGTAACTGTGTTGATTTATTAAAAACGCTAGAACATTTTTATAAATCATGAAACTACTCATGTCCGCTGTATAAAATATAAGCAACAGAAAACATCTTGGTTTATGATTATTTGGGCATTTAAAATATTTTATAGCATTTAAGTGCCCAAATACAAATACAATATGATTTAATCCAGTGACCTTGGGATGTCCTAGAAAATTGTGCACCATTTTTGTCAGAGGTTTAAGACCAAGGCAAAGATGATGTACATTTTTAAATGGCATTTTGGGTACATTGGAAAAGATTTTATTAAACCCTAGTTGAGTTAAGAGGGGTGCTGGGGTTTCTATCATCCCCATTTCAAGTTTTCTGGAAAAGTTAACATGATGCACACTCTAGCTAGTCCTAATCCAAGCACTGACTAGGGATGTGACATTCATTCACCTTGTAGCACTAGAGCACTATTACCCAAGCAATTCCACCAAGCAGGAGTAAGGTTTTACACCGCTCGGTGGGGGCTCTAACCTAGGTAGCTCATCGTGTTCCTGTCGTGCCTTGTGTGGTGGTCCACTAGCTCGTAGCCTCGACAAACTCCCCATCTAGTTGATAGGAAGCGAAAGGGCCCCCTGTGTTCAAACCAGGGTTTTGGAGGGTTTCTATTAACACAAATCAATCCCCCGACACCCAGGTCCACCGGTCACAAGCCAAAAGCGTCTGCTGCTATTTGTGCCATTTTCCATTATTTTTAAATCCTAAGTATCTCTTGCATTTTGCTGTCAATAATACCTTTTTAGATAATGGAGACAATCTTCAGGTTGTTCACGGTAGTTTGACTAAAGCAAATGAGTGTCACAAATTAATCTGTTGTTTCTTAAATATACATGCAGAAAAAGCAAGATTTCGTCGCAAATGAACTGAGCTACTACTCAACCCCCATCTGAGATGTATAGTCTGACTATTAAGAAAAGAAGAAAGGAACAGAAGTCTACAGATGCGAAGTATCTACACCTGAGTTCAAATGATCCCTAATGAACAGTAAAATAGGAAAACTAGTAAAAAAAATCAAAAACTTGAGTATTTTTAAGGTGCAAACTTTGACAAATGTTTCATGTGCTTGATTTTTCTTTTATCATAAAACAGCATTCCTGGAAGTCATGGTAAAAGAAAAAAAAGATGCTCCAAAAGATGATATTTTTCAAAGCATTTTGGAGCGCTGGTTTTTTTTCGCGACGCCTTCCACAAATATTGTTTCAGGCTGAAAATTTCCGTGGACTGAGAACATTCCTGAAGGTTCGCACTAAAAAAATTATGATTTTTTTATTTTGTTCGGGATTTACTATTCAGTAGAAGGGTACCTTCGTCTCCTGACTATCTAGTCGCTGCCCAGGAGAATAAAAATTGATGCAAGGTTTCGTGACCACATGTCCTGACCTGACATAGCTGTCGGGGAGAATTTTGCGTGAGTGGAGAGATGCGCGGATTGTAAGGGGGTGTTTGTTTTCATGGACTTTTTGGTGTAGAGACTAGAAAAAGTCTTTCTTAGAGACTTTTTAACCAAACATGAGGGACTACTAGGGACTAAAAGTTGTTTTTGGGACTAAATGAAGAAGACTCTTTAGGAGAGTCTTTTTTTGGACTTTTTGAGACTTTTTCAACAATGCCCTTCCCTGCACCCATTGTCCCGCCGCCCCATGATGTTGTTTAATAGGGGTAACCTGGTCTTTTACATGTCATTTAATAACCTTTAGGAAGGAACTAGGGACTTTTTAGTCCGTGGAAACAAACATGGAGAGACTTTTTAGGGACTAGGGACTTTTTAGTTGGCACTAGAAAAAGTGCTATGACTTATAAACCAAACAGGGCCTAAGAGAGAAGAGGCTCATGTGATGGTGCTACAGTGGGCCTAGTACCTAGGGACCTACAGTGTGCCTAGTCCCGCCAGACCTACTTCACCTCCCATCCCTATTTGTATGCTTAAAGAAGCCTGCCTAATTACGCTGATACTGCAACAAGTCTGCAGCGGGAAAGTGGCTAGCACAAGTCCTGGACTCATTGAACGAACCGGATAAGAGGGTGTCGGGGCACCCGGGTTCTATCACACCTTTTCAAACTTGAGAAACTGAGCAAATAATTGACATGGTTAAACTTGACATGGTTAAACGAGAGGAACAAAAGAAGGGCTTGTAATCTTGAATTTATGATACTATCTCCAGTCAGGTGTATCCGATGTGCGTCTGCTCCTAGGTTCTCGATTTGACTTGATAATATATGTGTTATATGATGCCAAAATGATATATTTACAAACTGAGGGGAGGGGGGGATACCGCTGATCCCATTAATCCGATTGGCGACTAGAGAGAGTATTTGTAAAGGGCATGATAAACATAAATGGAGGATGTATGGTCGTATGTTTGTGGAAGACACAAAGGCAGCTAGGATGGTGATTGTTTGTTATGTGTTTCTGATTGTCTATATTGCTTTCTTAATACTATTAGTTAATACTTCTATCAGATACGTATTCTAAAAATGTGTTTCTTTTGCCAACGGAGTGTAGCTTAAATGAGTAGATTTTTTGTGGTGGAAATAAGTCCAACAAGGTTCAAGTCTTAGACTTGACACTGGTGCTCACATTTTCTAGATTTATTTTTGACGTTTCACCGATGTTCGTTCAGTAGGAGGAGATGTTCTTATTAAATATGATTATGGTCCATAGTGACTTCGTAAATCTTAAGATGTTGTATAGACTCGGTATCTTGAAAGTACTCAGGGGTACAGTATGCGTACATGCGTTTATAGAGATGAGTGTGTGTATATAAACATTTATGATTGTGTTGTGTTAAAAAAGTGTTATTTCTTTTCTAACATTTTCTTTATGTGAAAAGGAAGAGAAGAATAAACTGTAGGTATATCGCAGCCGCAGCGCAAGACGCGGGCTACAACCGTGCGCAGCCCATCAAGAAACTTCCGACTGCATGCACAAAGCGCAAAGCTACTGCCACCACGTAAGCCAATTGCTAACGGCGCGTCTCCCAATCTCCCTCGGCAGCAAAGCCATGCACGAGGGCTAACGAGGAGGAGACGCCGACGGGCCGGAGATCGACCGAGATGCATCGGTCGTCGAGCTACTACCTGTCATCCTCTTCGTCGTCATCGTTATCGGCGGTGGCGGCTTCGGTGCCTGGTGGGCCGAGCGGAAATGCGGGGATGGACGTGGACCAGCTGCCGATGTACGACTCGCACTCGGACACGGCCAAGAAAGAGGCCCTCGACGCCTCCCGCGCCAACCTCGCCCACGCCCTCGTCCACCTCGTTCCCGTCGTCATCCTCCTCTGCGGGCTCCTCCTCTGGTCGCTCTCCACCACCCCCGTTCCCCCCGCCGGTGCGTACACGCGTGCATGCAGACATGCACACATCCCTTCTCTGCCCTGGTTCAACACCGACGTCAATTACTGCTTCGATATACATAGATAAACATAAACTTGTGCAGCCGATCGATGATGTATCTAATGTTTGTTTCCCTCCCTGGCCCCTGTTCCGTTTGATGCTCGTACTCCCTCCGATCAGCGTCAATAAACTTGGATTGGATTGCGTTAACTAATTTGGATAGTATCTTTTTCTAAGCCATCTCTTATTTTCTTACTTCAGCAATGTGTATCCATGCTGAAACTGCTCTACGGACGATAAAAGCATAGACGATGTGAAGACGATTAAGAATCCGGCGGCCTGTTGCTCCTCTGTACACATGCATGGGCGGTCAGATTTCACTGTCGTGCATGAATCGTCTACGTTTTGTCGTTCGTATAGCAATGCTCTATCCATGCAGAGGTGGATGTGATTGTGCTAAAGCAGGAGAGACTAATGGCGCTGAAGAGTGGGCCCGAGCACAGCTCGAACGGCCCAGCGATGGAGGATCCGGATCCGGTAGGCAACACTGTTGGAAAAGAATAAAGAAGGACGGACTTAAGAAATGATATGTGTTGTTATGGTCGCTCTTATTTTTTCTTAGTAAACAACAGCTAGCTGCATGTATACGTATTAATTTGCATTTTTACTCCACTAAGTTTGACCTAGCCGATCCCCAATACGGCTTAGTGGGTTAAAATTTTTACTTCTTCCCTAAAAATCTAAATATATTTACTCCATTGTTGCTCGGCCGAGTAAAATCGATGCGTCTTCTCCCCGCCTCCTCTTCTCCCGCCGCACCGCCGTCGGCGCGCCCCCCGTCCTCCCCCACCCCTCCGATGGCAGGACGTGCTGGTGGCCAGTCCTCGCCGCTGATCCACAACACGGATCTGCGCCGCCACGCGCGTGGGTCGTCCTTCGCTGGCTCTTCTTCGAGCCACCATCGCCGGTCGCCTAATCTGCCTGCCACCGTGCCCCTACGCCGGTTCGAGGACTTCTCCGTTCTTCCTCTGCCACGGCCGCCGATGAAGACCTACCTCGGGGTCCGGTGACGGGATTGAGGGACGTGGGTGGCCGAGATGATGGATTGGGAGACCCACACCCGGCGGTGGCTCAGGGCCTTCCACACGACCGAGCTCGCGGGCATGCGACCGGTAGCAGGTCTGCTTCCACCGCGCGGCGGCTCGGCTCAATTTCCCCTTCGGCACACGTCTGATCCACCTCGCCCAACAGGAGCCGGGGGTGGTGAGCTCGGCTATGGCTCGGGAGGACCGCGAGGAGAGGGAGCGCCTCGAGGCCGAGGCCGCCGATGAGGCCTATATGGAAGAGCTCCGTCGGGAGCACCCGAAGCTCGTGGAGGCAGAGCGGATGATCTTTGCTAACGTCGCCGACGAGTTTAGCGTTATCTCTGACGACGAGGTCCAAGGCGGAGCGCAGGGCGGCGAAGACGAGGAGATCAACGTCGACGAGTGGAGGAGTGTCTTCCCCGACGATGAAGACGATGACACCAGCCCAGACCTTAGTCGCATCACACCGTACGTGACGAGGAAGGATTGGCTCGACCTCACATTCGTTAGTTAAGCTTACTTTAGTTTAAATATGTGTTTTATGTTCGGTTGTGCAAAACTATCTATGTTTCTGTTTGAATGCATGCTACTTTCGATTCCAATTGCTATGAATTTGATCAAATTGAAGTTTACTACGTTAAGTTTAGGGGGGCGGCTAGAAACGATCGAACATTAGTGGAATATATATACTCCACTAAGGGTTTTACTCCCTTAACTTTTAGGGGATCGGCTAGATATGGCCTAAAAGAGCAAATTAGTTGCATGAATAATTTTTGAAGAAAAAAACGATTGAGGACATACAAAAACGTGTTTTTGATCATTAGAGATTTGACTCCCTCGTTCTACTCAGTAGCACATGTGGCAAGTTTTTAGAGAGGTCAAACCATAGCCAAAACCAAAAACATTACAGACAACATAGGGACATGTCCAAAAGTGATACGCTTACGAAAAAAGGCTTACAACTTGATTCTACTAAGGGGTGTGTTCTTCCCCCCAACCCCAAATCTCCCCTCCCCCTGATTTAACGGACTTCCTCCGTTGGTTTTACTGTCCCACGCTAGCCCGTAAGCCCCCATCTATAGGAATTATCAAATAGATGTAGCAAAACTCGGGACATGTTCTGAACACGAAGAAGAGAAACCAATCAAAGCTGCAAACATAGAGCTGGTAATGGCTCTGTTTATCAGGGTAGGGAAACGTCCGCAACTACTTGATGAATGGTTCTCATCTTTTTGGGTGGTCGTGTTCAATGTCTTTGCCACTATGCTTTTTATGGATTCTCAACATAGGGAAGCGTATGCGGCTGGTTGACAAATGGTTCCTATCTTCTTGGATTGGCGTGACTAATGTATTTGCCAATGTGTTTTGGATGATACCTTTTTCACGTTGTATTCCATTTATTGGGGGTTTGCGGAAGCAACATGTGGATAGTGTTTGCCGATCCACCTTTGCAATCGTGTGGTTGTCAGATTCCAGATTAGTTTGCAATGTTCAAGTTTGTAACAGTTTTCACCAAGTTTTTCTATTAATTAACATGATAATTATTGTTTTCTTAATTAAGTAATGAGGAAAATATTTTGTATGCATTTGAAAAAATTTATCGACGTAGTGGTTCATCGAAACAAAATCCAAGGTTTACCTTCCGGCTTCCACCATGATTTGTTTGCTTAGTTCAGGTTTTGCGTCATGGTCCATAATAAGGGGTGTCACTTAATTTTGGTTTCATAGGGGCATGACATGCTTTTTATACATTATGCATGATATGTTTCTTGTTCTTTTTTGATTTTTGGAACATCTTTTCCAAACTGGTTTCCTTTCCTGGTTTTAGTTATTATCATGAGATGAATAATGCAGAGATGGGATTGGAATTTTTATTGTTCGGTTGATATAGAACTTCCATACTAACCTTATCTTATTTGGTTGATATACTCCCTCCCCCAACCCCCCACCAAAACAATACCTGGTTGATATACATTTTCTTCACCTCTTATACTAATTTTGTGTAGTTCTCATGGTTAGTCATATAACTAGAAGGGGTTGGGTGCGCTTTGGTGCATCGTTGGTGTTGTTGGGTTTTCATCATTTTTTACTCCCACTGTTTCGAAATATAAGGTGCATTAGTGTTTTGAAAAGTCAAACATCTTCAAATTTGATCAAATTTGTAAAGGAATATATAAATGTACACGATATCAAAACAGTATCATTAGATTCATCATGAAATGAATTTTCATATTTTATTGTATTTAGTATTGTGGATGTAAATATTTTTGGCTCCGAACTTGGTCAAATTTAAAGAAATTTTACTTTTCAAACAACTAATTCATCTTATATTTTGAAATCGAGAGAGTATTTAGTTTGGCGAGTGGGGGAGAAGATGCGGTGTGTTTTACTTTTAGGTATTTCTACTTTCATGCCCCGTCTTCCTTAGTTCTGATCAGTTTTATCCACACTCTTTTTTATTCCTCACTTTTTCCATCCACCGCGTGACCCACCCTTACAAAATCCCAAATGTGGTGCCATTGGGTCAAAGTCTTTGATCATTAGTTGGCGCAGTTACTGATGTCTGGGACACCCCCTACGGGCCCATCTGTTAGCGGCTACGCGGTCATAGGTGGCCCAGGGCACATGTGTCAGTGCCTCATTAAATGCTCCAAAAAGACACCCCTGCATGTCCAAATATTAGTGGTTGCATGGTCATAGGTGGTTGCATTGCATTGTTACTGGTGCGTGGGACACCACCACCTGCAGCCCCATCTATCAGCAGCTGCGTGGTCATAGGTGGCCGCAGGGCCCATGTGTCAGTGCCTCGCTAAAAGGCCCAAAAAGGTGGCTTATAACACCAAGAAGGGTACTTGAACACGAGACCACCCGCCCTAAGAATAACACAAGTGCCGACTAAGATAGTATGTGTATGTATGTTCTGAAACACTCCCCGCGCTTTTATGTACTCATGAAAGCAAAGGACGGGCCCAAGATTTAGTGACTATATCTAGTATACCGTCGGGGTGTGAATTTTTCTCTAGTATTTGAAATTGCTCATTATCATTTCCCCCTCAAATTAGTCCTAAAAAGGGGTAGATGCCAAAGGATTTCCATTTTTGAGACTTTGATCATTATCTATAATTTTTTGTCAACATTGGCAATCACTCTTTTGTTAGAGAAGTGCCTCATATAAGTTTGAAAATTGGGCCTTCACATATTACATAAAAATTCACTACTAACTTTGCTCTATTTTGAGACACTTCACTTGTATCATGTATAACTCGTTTTCGTCATGGAAAATACACTGGAACCGTTTTCCGGTCGTCGCGCCCACCATCACCTAAGCGCCGTCTTATAAAATAAAATTTTAAAGGTAACACGTTTTTCGTCATGCAAGTTCGCATATTAGGGGATAGACCAAAAAATGTCACCAATGGTCGTGTTCGGTGACGGCCTGGAACGTCACCTATGATGGCCCAATCTGTCGCCTAAAATATTTTTGGCGACGATAATCCTACCACCGGTGATCGGTCTACTAGGTTGATCGTTCAAAGATTCAGACAGGTGGGGCCAGCAGTTGCTGAGGTGGCTTCTTCCATGTGGGTCCGACGTGGGTTTTATTGCTGACGGTCCTGTCAGTAATAGACCCACATCTGTTTTGATTGGTAAACATTGCTGGCATATGGGCCGAGAAGATGCTGACGTGGTTGCTTACATGTGTGACCAGGCATTGTTTTTCAATGAATAAGTGTCGTCTCGTCTCACCTGTCAACATTCTGATATGTGGGACCATTGTTGTGCTGACGTGGATGCTGGCGGGTGGATCCATATGTGGGTGACGTGGCTTCTTACATATGGGACCATACGCCGGTGACAGCGTCCATGACCGTCATAGTTTGTACACGCGGTCAATTTGTTTTATATTTCAAACATTGGCGGGCATGATATGAATTTGTACAAATTTTGAATTTCAATGCAAGTTGAGATGCCGCTGCTTTTATTAAAACGCAAACTTGACAATTGTCAAACAGACTCTCTCAGACATTACAATAACCAGCCATGGTAAAAACCACAGTATAAAATTAGACACATGACCAAGTATCACGGAACCCTGGCACCGCAACGCTGACGATGTACCTAACTAGGGCATCAAGTTTATCAAGTCTTGTTTCAACTGACGTAGTTTTCTCTTCGTTCTCATTCTTGACGACTGTAAGTTTTTCCTCCTACTCTTGGAGGCCATTATTGATAGATCAAATATGGTTATACTGGCCAAATACCCCCAATTTCAGGTCCTCGATGTCATCTTGTTGCTTTGATACGGCATTCTTGATATTTTCAAGTACTTTTTGCTGCTCTAGAATGGTATTGTTGACAGATTGAAGTTGGTGCTACGCATCTGGTAGGAGACCCTTCACAGCTTCACGTTCTTGATGCTACTCTGTGAGGGCCTTCTTTATAGCTTGAAGTTCTAGCTGCTGCCATGCTAGGGCCTTCTTCATAGCATCTAGTATGTCATGCTGGTTTGCCATGCCGTGCTCGAGTGCTACTGATTCTTCCTGCTGCACTTCTAGTGGACTGATGACTAGTTCAAATTGTCGTTTCTCAGGCAAATGACCTGTGGTAAGGCCATCATTTGAGCGTCCTAACTTTCCCTACAGAAGAATACATGCAGTTAACATCATATTGTAGAATATCAGAAGCTATAGATGCATCTGCCGCAATATAACGTTACATGGGTGAACAAATGTCAAAAGTAAGGAAGTGTTTACACAAAAAGTTGGCCTACTCACTAGGTGAACCCGCTTTCTCTTTGATTTGCTTGATCTAGGTAACACATATGCATTTAGAGACATGAGTTGCTTGAACTGTTTAAGCATCACATGTAGACCCTTAGTCACATAATCCAGTTGATGATGATAATATTGCAAACATAATGTACTTAAGGACATTAGATTGTAGTGCACAATTTACATCCCGTGACACATAACAGAAAAAGTAGGCATATTCTAACCATAGATGAAGAATTTCCTATAACACTGGCATGTACATCTTTACTACTGATCAGATGTTCGTCTTTTTGTTCACTATCACTACCACATTCATTCAGTTCTTCATGGTGTGTACATCTAAGTGAAGGACCGTGTGCTCGTAGCTCTGATGAAGATGGGTTATCTATCATACAACGGCAATACCAAGCTAGTAACTCGAGAAGCTTCTCCTATCAATATAGGTTCTTCTTCTTCATCCGATTTGTATGCTTGTCCCGCACAGTTGGTGACATCTCAACACCTGCTGCATAACGATGACCAGTAGTTGATAGTAGGTGCAAAACAAGGTAACAATAATTTCAAATATTGATGCCAAAATGAGTAAACACTATGTTGGATTCACTAGCGGTCTTAACCCGATTAAGAACCCTCAATTTCATATCTTGTAAACACATCAACAACATTCATATGCGAAACTGACTAGATTTGGTAATGTGAACACACATGAAAATTTGGTGGGTTGCCAGGGGAATAATTGAGAGATACGAGAGGATGTCTTGTTTCTTGAAGGGGACATGACTGTTGTATAAATAAGTGGTGGTATTTGCTGAGTTTCAGCATGTACATGTTCTACGATCTAGAAAATGAAGTGGTAATCGACATATTGTCAACATGAATTAGTTGAGACCAAAAGCATATTGAGAAAACATACCGACTTAATCAAAAGAAGATATACTCATAGATTACATCAACAATTTGCTAATCAACGAACATAGATAGAATGACATGCAGTGTCTACCCGGGGCACAGTAAGAACCCTAATCGAAACCCCAATTAGAACCCAAAGTTTTTACTCCATTTGATCGATCCATACTACTTTTCGCCCCAATGGATATATCTCAGTGTATTTTAGTGGTAGATCATCCATTTGAGCGAGAAGTAATATGCATCTGAGGGAGCAGTTGAAACACAAGAACGCGAAGAGAACTCATTGATTAGCTTGAGCTCTTGTGTACTTTTACCATAATAGAAAATGGGGCGCACCAGAACACCGCCCGTCGGGAGTGGCTCCCTGAGCAAATGATTTGTGGCCATAGCTGGCGAGAACTACTGGCGGGGATGGGGTGGCTCTGGAGGCGGAGAGAGAGATGGAGGTAAAGGAGGAGACACCATGTTTTATGGTACGGGATGTGATTTGTGTGGAAAAAAGAGGCAGTATTTGGGGAGGGTTGGGATTAGGTGGGCGCACGGGCAGTTCAAGAACGAGTGGAGGGAAGGGAAAATTTGAGGAAATTCTTAGTTTGGGAGGCCAGGATAAAACTACTCTTTGTTCAGTTTCAGATTATTTTTCCTTCATACTATGCGAGAACAACATTCTCTAAACTTGCAACACCTTCACAAATAGTTGTGACCACTTCCATAAGAAAAAAAAATAAACCACAAGTTCATGTGATGCCATGTGCCTCGCATAAATGTTGGTTCTAGTTTGCTTCATAATGTGTTCATGTAATACCATGTTCATCACTAATTTATTTAATTTTGTAACCCACATGCATTTTGTTCATGCATGTCACTAGAAAAAAGCCCATTCGTGTGAGGGTGTCATGGTTGTTTACAAATTCAAGATCGCGGTTCTCGGGCCCGTGGGACTAGGGGTACCCAGGCCCATATGCCGACTGGCCAGAGCCCGACGAGTGTCCTGGGCCCGGCGAATGGCCCACCACGGAGCTTCATGAGCAAGACCCTCAAGAGCCCCCCGCCTCATGCGGTACACGTCAGCAAGTGCCCCGGATGGATAGGAGGCGCCGTCAGGAGCCTCGCGAGGCGGCCTCTCGAGGTGCCCTCTCGAGGCAGCCTCCCGAGGAGCTCAGGTCAAGAGCCGCCGAGCCCGGTTGCGCAGTCCAGAGTCTTCACATGGGTGATGGGTCCAGCCACAAGCCGCGCCAGAGGCCGTGCCAGCAGGCGCAGATGAGGAGGCTTTCCTCTTTGGTGCCAAGGGAGCAGGGCCAACCACTAGTTCCCAAAGCAATCTCCAAAGATTGCCTGATCAGTGCAAGATGACCAAGACGATGGTTGTGCGAGGGCGGATGGAATTCTCGTGCCCACCGGCGCATCATCGCAGGAGGCTTTTGCAGGAGAAGACCACCTTTAGACAGGAGAAGCCGCAACCTTGTCCCCCTTCAAACTGGCTGTTGTGGCAACCCTTCCCGCCTCATTATAAGTAGAAGGCAAGGTGCTACCATAGGGAAGGTCTTGATCTCACACACTTGTATTCCTTCTCGCCGAGCAATCCCAGGCAAGTAGGGCTCGGGTCTTACACCGCGAGGTGGTCCAAACCTCGGTAATTGTCGTGTTTGTCGTTCTTGTTCCTTAGCTCATGCTTGCCGCAGTGTCGTCGTGGGGTTGAGAGAGTAGAGTAGGGCGGTAGGAACAAGCGCACCGCAGAGTTCGAACCACTTGGGTCCCTGGAGGCCCGATTCTCACATTTGGCGCGCCAGGTAGGGGTGCACTCATGTTATTCCGCTTCTCTTCCATTTTGCTCTGTCCCCCGCTCCACCTACTCCATGGCTGACGCTCGCCATGCGCGTGACGAACGTCGGGCCGCTCGCGTCGTCCAGATAGAGCCCATCAGCATGGCAACCACCACCACTTCATCGGAGCCACTCGTGCTGCCGCCACCGACCCGACCACCCACGAGCAGCAGGACTCCTCCCTGCATCCCTCTGTGCGGGCAGACACTTGCACAACCACATCGTTGTCCTCCCACGCCCGCGGCAGGCCGCCCAATGCACATGATGCGATACTCATGGCGTGCGAACTCCTCCGCTACTGCCCGGCTGATGCCGGCTACGACGCCTGGTTAGGCAGCATCACCGAGCTTGTCAATGTCATTGGAGAAGCCTCGGTGCCCTCCCACTCGTTACGTCCTCTGCCATCTCGGGCTGGGTATGTGGCGCACGGTGCTCCTCCGCCACCTCCCTTGCTAGTGACACCGGTGAGCCCCAACATGACGCGTTGTCGGATTTCAGGTTCCGCAAACCCTTGAGAGGTTCGAACTCTGGGGTGCGCACGAAGAACACTGCGTCCCCTACGCGCTCACCCTACGATTCTGCACCCTAGCTTGTCGTGCTCAATGAACAGGGGACACAAAGAATTATACTGGTTCGTGCCACCCTGTGGTGTAATACCCTACTCCAGTGTGTGTGGTGGATTGCCTTTGTATGGCTGAGGATGAACTAGTACAAGGGATGAACAGCCTCCGGAGGAGAGGTGTTCTTGGGCTCGGATGAGCTTGTGGTGTGAGTAGGGTGGAATGGATCCCATCTCGTCTATGGTGGTGGCTAGGTCCTATTTATAGTGGCCTTGGTCCTCTTCCCAAATATCGACTGGAAGCGATCCCACAACGGCCAAATTTGAAGGGGGACAACTAGTACAAGTTATCCTGTAAAAAGTAGTCTTCGCCTACCAAAGGCTCTGGTGGTGACGCCGCGCCGAGCTCCACGATGACCTCCGTTCTGCAGCCTTGACGGTCTTTGGTCTAGTTGCACCGATAAGGAAACCTTTGTATGATCCCTCGGGACTCCGCGCCTGTGCTTGCCCTCTTAGCACCAAAGAGGAAACTGGCGCGCTGCGCCCGCTTGCGTCCGCCTGGCCTTGGTCGTCATGGCTCACGTCACGTGAACCTCGCGAGGTGCTCCTTGCATAGATATCTCCGCTCCTCGGGATCCAGCCTAGAGAGACTGCCCCCGGGGAGGTCTTGCTGTCCCCGCCTCACGAGGCTCAGCCCCTCCCGAGGGTCTTGAGTAGCGGTTCATGAAGTTGGGCCGCACAAGGCCGCTGATGGAGCCACGTCACGGGCCGTAGGCAGGCAAGTCTGGGTACCCCCGTTCCCGGGACACTGACAGTAGCCCCTGGGCCCAAGGCGCGCAAAGGACTTTGTTTCGAGGCGAAGCCAAAGGGGCAAGGGCGAAGTGCCGTGGGCCCCAAACGCATGAGGCCTCGGTCGACACGTGGCTACTTGACTGGACGTGGGCGTCTCCTCTTCCCCACGCTGCCTCGGCAACTGCCCGACTTGACAAGACCCTGCTGCATGCAAAGAAGATACATCATTGTGTGAGAATATGGGGGTCGACGGTTGGCCTCCTCCAGGCTATAAATGGGGAGGGGGTGAAGCCCCGGTTACCCATCTCCTTCTTCCTGTCGCTCGCTCCGTCCTCTTCCTCATTCATTCGCCCTCTTGTTGCAACTTCCATGGCGCCGATAAGAAGATTTTCTACTGCTGAGAAAGGAAACACTCCCTGTGAGGAGCGGGAAGCGCTCCTGCCGAAGAAGAGGTTAAGCCGCCCCCGTGGTGCTGGCGAGAGGCGGGAGGTGACGAGGCCTTGGTTCGAGCGACCTCCTCCTGGTTACCCGCTTCCCTTGTATGCCCAGGGGCAAGGGGGTCGCGCTTCATGCCGCTTGCGTCATGGTCGAGGTCGTCCTGCTGGGGCGGCCGGTACTCGAACCTACGCCGAGGGCTCCTCACGCGATATCTTGGTGTGGACAGCGATGCCGCCGCCTTCTTGGATCCGGTTTCGGAGGTTTTTTTCCAGGCCGATGCCGGTGAGGGGGCCTTCCAAGCTGTGACTACAGCACACTGGGTGCCACCGCCAAGCTACAGATGCGGAGGTTGAAGTCGCCCCCCGGCAGGTGTCTTCATGACTCGAGGGTGGGACGAAGTCGCCCGCGTGTGCCGCCCTGATGGAGTCTCCGTCGTCCACTTTGAGTTCGACGACACCTCCACGTTGTTCTTCAAAGTCTTCAACGAGGAAGGACGCTGCCAGGAGTGCTGCCCTATTGGGAGCTGTCAAGGAGGCATAGCGACCGATGCCATGCCTGCCCTTGGTCCCGCCGTCGGCTCTCCTAGCGGTAGTGATTGCCCTTGGGAATCCAGCGGCTCTCCCGAGGCTGACGAGTCTCCGGAGACGAGCGACGATAGCTACGCGCCTCCAAGCTCGTGCCGTGCCCAGAGCGCATCAGTTGTGTGAGCTCGTCGCCGATGGTGACTTGAGCGGGGTCGGAGATGGCCTCTCGTGGCCCACTGTCAATGATGGCGTCGACGGTAGTAGCCATAGTTAGGGTCTCCCGAAATCCCTCTTTTTTGCTCCCTGTGAGGAATCAAAGCCAACCCAATCGGGGCGTGTAAAGAACCTGTAACTCTTTTGATCCGATACTTATTATCCGCGCTAAGAAACCATGTTTGCAAGCCTCGTTCCGGCAGTGTCACTCCTTTTTACCCTTTCAGTAGCTTGGTGCTCTACGCCGGCAGGTTCCAATCCCAAGGCACGCTACAGCCGTCACTGGTATGCCAGGTCGTGGTGCCGTGGTCAAGGCAAGGAGGTGAGCGGCCCGGGCTCCTGTAAGAGCTCCTGAGGCGTGATTCCCAAGGGCCCCCCCCTTAGCGTGCAAGCAGCTTCCGGAGGCTAAAAAGGGAGGCGACATTACCGATGCATGACCGCGGAAACCAACTTGTCAAGTGATAGCGGCACGCCGATGGGATGTATGACTTATCTTGACGGATCTAAGGTGATTCCCCATGCGGTGAGCCTGACTTGCTTCCGATGCCGCGTGGCTGAGATTGCACGATTTCCTTCCCACTTGCCTTAGAGTTCTGCGTCGGCAGATCCCGACCCCGCTTATACCTCAGCCGCCGCTGGCTCGTCCGGATCGCTGGGACTAGACCAGGGAGTGATGGCTACATGGCCAGTTAGGCCCCTGAGACGCGATGCTCAGGGTTCCCCCTTGACGTACAAACAACCCTCGGAGAGGAAATGCTGGACTAGGCCTTGGCATTTACGTCGGCCGAGCCTGACCCCGCGCATTCCTCAGCTGCCGCTGGCTTGTCCGAATCGCCAAGACAAGACCAGGGAGTGAGTGGCTACGTGGCCAGTTAGGCCCCTAAGATGCGATGCTCATGGCCCCCCTTGACATACGAATAGAACTGAGATCTCTAAGCCGGCCTCCCCTTCTCCTATCCTTCTTGGTGCTCTGCATCCTTGGGTCCTGACCCTCGAGCGAAGCTCAGCCGCCGCTGGTATGCCAGGTCGTGATGCCGTGGTCAAGGCCAGGGGGTGAGGGCTCGAGAGTTAGTAGGAGCCCCTGAGACGGGATGCTTGAAGCCCCCCCTTTAACGCGGAAGCAAATTACGTGAGAAGGGGAGACCGGCATGGTCACCTGCCGCCGTGCTCCTGAGGTTCCTGCGGGTTAGTCTGATGAAGCAGCACAGCTTAGAACCACGCCTACCGATGGGCCACTGATCGCTCCACAGGAAGACGAAGGCACCGATGACCTGGTGAGGTGACATATGCGGGGCAGGCCGCGAGTCAGAGCTCGATCTCCCGGATTTGTCAGTGTTGTAGGGACGGACCCGAGCACAAGCATCATGCCAACGTGTGTTGCCCAAGTTGCGGGATGAGCAGAAGTCCATTAGGCAGCGAGGGAGGCCAAAAGAGGTGGTGAGTGAGTAGGTGATGTCCATAAGGTAAATCATAAGAGGAAATGAGCTAACCCAGGCGATGTAAAATGCGATACATGCCACAGGACAGAGCCATGCAGCATGGGGATGATGTAGCCCGAGGGGCGCCCCCAACCGAGCAAGCAAAGGATGCAAAAAGGATACATGTCACAGGGGCAAGACCATGCGACTTGGGGATAATGCAGCCCAAGGGGCGGCCCTAACTGAAAAAACTGAAACAAAGTCACCTGGCATCGATGCTGGAGGGGTGCTGATGTAGCTGAAGACGCTTGCTGTAGAAGGCGCTCCTCACGAGCCGTCTGGCTCCGGGGCCTCGCAAGGCTCCTGAGGTTCCGACGGCTCGAGAAGAACCGATTCCATTTCTGCCAAGATCTCCTGATGCCTTGCCTCGCGAGCCGCCAGGACTTTCCGCATGTGGCACTGGTGCAAGGCCGCCTGGTTCGGCAAGATGAAGGGCATGTGAACGTAGCTATGAGGGGGACCCTCGCAGCGACACACCTGAGATGTCCAGTAGAGCTCCTGAGACGCCATCCTGTTGAGTCCTGGGACGTTGATGCAGACTCACAGCCCGTCGCCCGAGCCTGGGACGACAGCTGCACTCCGGAGTGTCGGGCGCTTGCCCCGGATTGCCATTGGTACCTACAAGTCTTCGATGGTCTGGTTGATGAACTCCTGAGCGCTTGGCGCCTCTCGCCTTGTATCCTCTGGATCGAAGCGTGTGGTGAAGCACGCCTCCACACGGTGCCCGAGCGCCTCCCTCGAGACATTGGCTAGGTCAGAGGCCCTCTAGAGGAGAGCCCTCGAGCCCAGCCTGAGGGGGGCACCTAGTGTGCCTTCCTATGTGAAGGAGGGAGGCTCCCCATCCATGGGCGCGGATCCTAAGGCACGGCCGTCGGGTGCCGCATCTTCGTGAGTCTCCAAGGCAGGTAGCTCCTTCTTCTTCTTCGGGATGGCTTTAGGGGGTAGATAGTGTCTTCGTCATCGGGGTCTTCGATTGCCGCAGCCTGGTAAGCGCGCTCGAGGGAGCACTTCGCATCCTTTTCTTCGCAAGTGACGGTGATGATGTCCCGACTCCCTGGCATCTTGAGAACATTGTAGCCATGTTGGGTCACGACCATGAACTTGGCTAGGGCTGGATACCCAAGGATGGCGTTGTACGGGAGGCGGATGTGAGCGACGTCGAAGTCGATGAGCTCGGTGTGGTAGTTGTCGTGGGTGCCAAAGGTAACGGGGAGCCGGATTTGTCCGATTGGGGTGGTGAAGCTGTCAGTCACTCCTGAGAAAGGCCTGGTGGGTTGCAGCTGGTCATAAGGTACTTGGAGACGGTCAAACATGTCGACGGAGAGGATGTTGAGCCCTGCACCACCATTGATGAGGGTCTTGGTGACTTGGACGTTGCTGATGACGAGTGAGCAGAGCATCGGGAGAGCGCCAGCGGTTGCTGCGAACTTAAGCTGGTCAGCAGAGCAGAAGGAAGTGGTGCACTTGGACCACTTGAGCGGCCGTGTGGCTTCTATCCTGGGAAGAGCTGCGTTTACTTCTCTGGCGAACTACTTGAAGAGGCGCTGAGGGGCTGGGGCATGTGCACCGCCCAAGATGCAAGCGATGGCGCGAGGCTCCTGGAAGCCCCCAGTGCCCTCATCTTGATCGTTGTTCCTCCTTGGTGGTGGTAGCGGAGGGAGGCCGGCCTTTTCCCTGAGGACGGTCCTTGTGAGGCTGGTCCCTCCAGGCACCCTCAAGAGGCTGGTCCCTTCAGACACCCTCACGAGGCTAATCGTGCCAGCGGTCCTCACGAGGCTGATCACGCCAATTAAGACGGGGGCCGCGGTCATTCCAGCGACCCCCGGTCTGGCTTCCTCCACGGCCGTTGCCCCGGTCGCTGCACTCGGGGTGTCGGCCGATGCGCCTGTCGTAGATGGCCCTGAGCTCCTGGCAGTCATTGGTGTTGTGGCTGTGCACGTTGCGGAAGGCGCAGAATGGCCGCGAGCACGTCCACCCCGTTGCGCTTCACGTCCTTGGCCTGGGTGTCACATCCCTAGCTTCTGGTACTGCCTAGTGTTTGCATCTTGCTTGCATCATGTTAAGTTTTAAGAAAGTTGAAATGGGGATTGATCAAACCCTAGCACCAAAAATAACTCAACTAGGTTCAACCTAAAAATATTTTCATTGTACCCAAAGTGGCTCAAGAAAAGTTCATGATTTTTGGTTAAGGTAGAAACCTCTGCCAAAAATGATGAATATATTTCTAGGACATTTTTGGATTTTTGAATTAATCCATATTGTATTTGAATTGGGGCATTTAAATTCTATAAATAGTTTAAATGCTCTAATAATTGTGAAACTAGTTGAGGGTGTTGGAATTAATTCAATATGTGCCCACAATTTATTTCATGAATTTTCAAATGGTTTGGTCTTTGAACTAAATCAAAACAGAATAGAAAATAGAAAAAAAACAGAAACAAAAGAGAGAGGGAAAGGAACTAACCTGCAGCAGCCCACCTAGCTGGAAGCCCACTGGCCAGCCCAGCACTGTGCTGGCCCAGTGCCAGTCGTCCTCCTCCACTCGCCAGAAGGACGAGGGCGTGTGCCCGCACCGTGCACGCACGCGCCCGGCCTCCTCCACCCTCCATGCCTGTCCCCTATTCGCCCTGGAGACGCCACACACCACCCTCGACCGCTCTTTTTCCCTCGCTCAGTCTCCCCCTCGCTCCCTTGCTCCTCGCCATGGCCAAAGCCACCGCGGCCACGCCGATGAGCATCAGTACGGCCACAGCTACCCCGTCATCCCTCCTTTGTGCCCACGAGCTCTGCACCGTCCTCCTCCTCATCCACGCCGAGCCAAGCATCACCGGACGCCCTACAACGTCGGCTCCGTCATCATCTTCGCCGTCAGTGCCTAGAGTTCCTCGCCGTCGACTCGGGAGCTACAGAGCGTCCTCGGCCTCTCCCTCGACTCCATCCGGCCTCGCTGTGAGCCTCCGTTGTTTTCCCCTTGTTTCCCCTCTCCAACTCCTCCTCTAGTCGTGTCTCCATCGGAGCCGAGAGCTCCCACCGCCGGCCGTGTCGCCGCCGTGGCTACGGCCGTGCAAGCACATGCCCGAGCTCACCACTGCACTCAGTGCACTCCCAGGAGCCTAACGCGCCCACCAGCTCCTCCTCCCGTGCTCCCTAGTGCCGCGCCCGCACCTGCCCGAACTCCGGCCGCCGCAAAAGTTGTCGTCGCCGTAGTTTTGGTCCACTCCGGTGAGAGTTTATGCCACCACTAGATGCACAAGAGCTCCAGCAAGCCGTACCAACAAATCGTGCCCAGAACTAAGCCCCATAGCGAGTTTCCGACACGCACCACCGTCGTTTTGGTCGCCGCCGGCCGCACTCCTGCGAGGTCGACGTGGCTGCGTATTTAGCCCTAACCACCATCATTAGCGCCTAACTAACCCCCCCTAGAGTCACTGACAGTGGGCCCCGGTGCCCTAAACTTTCAGTTAGATTAGAATTAACCCCCCTGTTTAGCTTGTGACACTGACGTGTGGGTCCCATGTGTTAGCCTCTGTAGCTGACTCTGTGTCACTGACCGGTGGGCCCTATAGGTCAGGTTTGACCTGGACCTGCCCGTTGATCTGCTAATGTCTGCATGATGTCATGCTGACGCAGTAAAACATTTTCTGGAATTAGTTTAATTCTAAAATAACCAGAAAATTCTAGAAAATGTTTAAAACTTCTAAAATTCATATAAATTCAACCGTAGCTCCAAATGAAATAATTTATAGATGAAAAATTATCAGACAAATATGAGGAATCTGTTTATGGCATTTTCATGCATGTTTGAACAACTTATACTCACTGAATTGTATAAATCAATTAAAGGGCATTTGTAATGCTTCTTTTGGAGTTCGAATTTGAATCTTTGATTCAAATTAACTTCAACCAGCATGGTAGCCTTTTGCATTAGGTCAATCAACAGCATATTGCCATGACATGATCATGCATCATATTGTCGCATTGCATTGATTGTGTTCTTTCTGTGTTTGCTCGTTTTGTTCCCACTCAGTGGACGTAGCTCCGACGACGAGTTCGATGACACCGATGAAGAGTATTACTATCTTCAGAAGTGCCTGGCAAGCAACACCCATTGAACATTCCGACAAAATCCCACGCTCTCGCTCTAGCTCTCTTTTACTGCATTAGGACAACAACGTTTCAACTCCTTTTGCTGCGGTAGCTGAACCCCTTTCCTCTGCATGACCCGTCATTGCCACAGTAAATAGTTGAAACCCACTAGCATGAGTAGGAGTTGTTTGAGCCCTGATGTGCCTACTCATTCATGATTGTTCTCATGTCTGCTACTGCTTAGAGTTGAGTCAGGTATGATTCATCGGGGATGAATTGGAGGTGTGTGGACATGTCATACTGTTGAGAGCTAAGTGTGTGAACACGATTTGGTAAAGGTAGCGGTGATAGGCCATGTAGGATTACATGGTGGGTTGTCTCATTGAAGCCATCCTCAGGAGCTGAGTTATGTGTTTGTAATCCATGAACATCTACTACCACACATTAGGATCCTTAATTGATTGTCTTGACTTATTAATCGCCCTTGTCCTCTGTCCAAGAGTTGCAATTAGTTTCTGGTGTTTGTAGCATACTGGAGGCCGTACGCAACGCTGACCCTCGGGGTGGGCTGTGATGCGGTAGGTACGTGGCACGGTGTACCGGGACGCCCGTTTGGTGTCTCGGGAACCCTGTACACATCATTTGGGGCCATGAGCGACACCCCGGCCGGATCTCCTTGCGGATGGAACCCAAATAGGCGATAAACCTGGACTAGAGACTTGTGTGGTTAGTCAGGTCGTGGCCGACACCCTCGCCAGGCTTCCGCTTGAAGGTTGTCGAGATACATGACGTGTACATGGCGTTAAGTGGCGAGAGCGTGTGTGAAGAAGTACACCCCTGCAGGGTTAATATGATATATTCGAATAGCCATGTCCGCGGTAAAGGACTTCTGGGTTGCCTGTACAGTTCATAGACAAGTGAAAGTGGATACTCTAAAATGCGCAAGATAACCATGAGTGCTATGGATGGCGTTCTCGTCGGGAGACGAGAGCAGATCCATAGTGGTGTATTGATTTGGTGACTATGTGGACTCGAGTGAGCCACCTCAAAAGAGTTACTTGCAGTCATAGTATAGGTTAGCCACTGAGTCAAAGCTGGCTTCCTGCAGTTAAACTCCACCCCCCCTTTGTTGATATTGATGCATATGTAGCTAGTTCTGATGTAAGTCTTGCTGAGTACCTTTGTACTCACATTTGCTTAATTTATGTTTTTGCAGAGAGACTTCAGTCTCACTAGTGGTTCCGCGTGGACTTCGACGTTTAGCTCGTTACCTCAGCTACGATCTTGTACCCTTGGGACGGTCTTGTAGATAGCCGAGCTTCTCAACCCTTTTCATTTGCAGTTGTCTGTAATCAGACATGTTATGCTTCCGTTGCATGTATGCTCTTTATGTTGGGTCATGAGACCCACTGCTTGTAATGAATGCTATGATGGCTCTTCTGGGCCTTATCTATATGAGTCGTTGAGTTATGTTGTGATGCCATGTTGTACATCACATACTTGCATGTTATGCGTACGTGTAATGTGTATTGCTATGTGTGGGATCCGACACCTAGTTGTTTACCAGCATATCTTACAGGGAAATGTCTCCTAGTGCTTCCACTGAGCCTTGGTAGCTTGCTACTGCTCCAGAACACTTAGCCTGGCCGGCATGTGTCCTTCTTCGTTCCTGTGTCTGTCCCTTAGGGGAAATGTCACGTGTTGTTCCTTTAAGTCCTTGTAGCTTGCTATGACTTGGGTTCATACGTTGATGACCGACACGGTCGTTGCTGGGTCATGTATGCATGTCTCTAAAATTTAGCGCCACTTTTAGTTTATAACTAGTCATGTCGGCCCGGGTTCTCTGTCATATGGATGCTAGTGACACTATCATATACGTGTGCCAAAATGCACAAACAGTCCCGGGTTAGGTACGGTGGCACCCGTGGGGATACCGTGCATGAGGCCGCAAAGTGATATGATGTGTTACATGCTAGATCTGTGTAACTTAAGATCGGGGTCCCGACAGCTTTGTTATCGGAAACCGCGCCCAAAACCGAGTCCCATAGCAATTTTCCGACACGCGCCGTCGTCGTTTTGGTTGCCGCCTGCTGCACTCCAGCGAGGTCGACGTGGCTGCGTATTTAGCGCTAACCACCATCATTAGCGCCTAATTAACCCCCCTTAGAGTCACTGACAATGGGCCCCGGCACCCTAAACTTTCAGTTAGATTAGAATTAACCCCCCTGTTTAGCCTATGACACTGACGTGTGGATCCCGCGTGTGAGCCTCTGTTGCTCACTATGTGTCACTGACCGGTGGGCCCTACAGGTCAGGTTTGACCTAGACCAGCCCGTTGACCGGCTCACGTCTGCATGATGTCATGTTGACGCAGTAAAGCATTTTCTGGAATTAGTTTAATTCTAAAATAACAAGAAAATTCCAGAAAATGTTTAAAACTTCTAAAATTCGTATAAATTCAACCGTAGCTCCAAATGAAACAATTTATATATGAAAAATTATCAGAAAAATATGAGGAATCCGCTTATGGCATTTTCATCCATGTTTGAACAACTTATACTCACTGAATTGTACAAATCAATTAAAGGGTATTTGTAATGCTTCTTTTGGAGTTTGAATTTGAATCTTTGATTCAAATGAACTTCAACCAACATGGTAGCCTTTTGCATTAGGTCAATCAACAGCATATTGCCATGTCATGATCATGCATCATATTGTCGCATTGCATTGATTGTGTTCTTTCTCTGTTTGCCGGTTTTGTTCCCTCTCAGTGGACATAGCTCCGACGATGAGTTCGATGACACCGATGAAGAGTATTACTATCTTCATAAGTGCGAGGCAAGCAATCCCCATTGAACATTCCGACAAAATCCCACTCTCTCGCTCTTGCTCTCTTTTACTGCATTAGGACAACAATGTTTCAACTGCTTTTGCTACGGTAGCTGAACCCCTTTCCTCTGCATGACCTGTCATTGCCACTGTAAATAGTTGAAACCCACTAGCATGAGTAGGAGTTGTTTGATCCCTGATGTGCCTACTCATTAATGCTTGTTGTCATGCCTGCTACTGCTTAGAGTTGAGTCAGGTTCGATTCATCAGGGATGATTTGGAGGTGTGTGGACATGTCCTACTGTTGAGAGCTAAGTGTGTGAACATGATTTGGTAAAGGTAGCGGTGAGAGGCCAACACTACAAAAAAAAGACACATCCGTGACATTTTGGACCGAACGAATTTTTTTCTGTCATACTTATGACACTTCTATGACAATAATTATGACAAAACACGGTATAATCATGCATGTGGTGGGGTCCTACTTCTATGACCAAAAATCATGACAGAAAATGGGCTTTTCGTCCTGGGCGTGCCGGAGACGCAGCTGCATGACATTCTTTGGGCCATCCATGACGGAAAAAACCGTGGTAAAAGCGAGGGCGAGGAAAATATCGGGGTGTTCCCAGTTACGGTGGGTGGTCAGGGCCGAGCGATGTGCGTTTCTCTCATACACGCACGCGCGTGGGTGTGAGGCGTTGGGCTCTAACTAAATCCGAGCGAGGCGTTGGGCTCTAACTGAAACCGAGCGATTGCACTGCAGGCTACGCGTTACTGAACCCGAGCGATCGATCGATGGCTGTTAAGTGAATCCGATCGAGCGATTCCTTTGCGCTGCTGCTAACTGAAGTCGATCGATGCTCCCTCTGGATGAACAGTGAGCGTTGCTAGGGGGTGGATGAACATTTCCCGGTGGGGGTGGATGAACAGGACCCCGTGGTGTTGTCTCTGGATGAACAGGACCCCGATTGATCGAGCCAGTTGCGGCTGGATGAACAGGACCCCGTGGAGGGTTGGATGAATAGGACCACCCTATGGAGGGCAGGATGAACAGTAGACGGTGGAGGGCTGGATGAACAGTCGCCCGTGGATAGGGCTGGTTGAACAATATCCGATGGAGTAGCGCGCAGTGGAGGCTGGATGAACAGGAGCCCGTGGATGAATAGTCGTAGGTGGAGGTAGGAGGAGGTCGACGGTGGTTGAACAATAGCCCATGGAGGCTAGAGGGGGTCAACGGTGGAGATGAACAATATCCCGTGGAGTCCCGTTTTGCGATACGCCACACCCCTCCCGATAATCAGGATCCCCATTTCGACCGTAGCGCTCCAACACAAGTCCGTTTCTTCCGTTTTGCGATACTCCACACCCCTCCCGATCAACAGGACCCCCGTTTCGATCGTAGGAGGTCCGTTTTCTCCATTTTGCGGTACGCCAGACCCCTCCCGATGAATAGGATCCCGTTTGAACGTGGCCGGTCGAACGCAGGGCCGTTTCATCCATTCTGCTGTACGCGAGGCCTCGTTTCCATTGGTTGTTCCATCCAAGCCCTCCCGATGAACAAGACGAATTCCGTTCTGACCCAGCCGGTTGGCTCCCCATGAACACGACGATGATGTTGTTTCTCTGTTCCGACCCAGCCATGTACAAGAGCCCTGGATGTACGTATGCGCGAGTAGGCGTTCGAGACCCTGCCCATATGTATGTACGTGGCCGTATTTTATTTCTTGCACACTTGCCGCTTTACGTACATGTACATGATATGTGCGCGCCTCTACGACGACACATGCGTGCCTCTACATCGACCAGAATGTATGTACACGTTCGTGTAGGATCGAAAGTAAGTCTAGAGGGGGGGTGATTAGACTACTTGACAAAATAAAAAATCTGCCTTTAGATCATGCAATGTTTTTGGCAGTTTCACAATTAAGATCAATTCAAGTAACACCCTACACATGCAATTCTAGAGTATATGCAGCGGAAAGTAAATTGCACATGTAAAAGAGAGGTGGAGAAGATCAAACGCAGTTTGGTGACACGGAGATTTTTGTCGTGGTTCCGATAGGTGGTGCTATCGTACATCCACGTTGATGGAGACTTCAACCCACGGAGGGTAACGGCTGCGCGAGTCCACGGAGGGCTCCACCCACGAAGGGTCCACGAAGAAGCAACCTTGTCTATTCCATCACGGCCTACGCCCACGGAGGACTAGCCTTACTCGGGGTAGATCTTCACGAAGTAGGCGATCTCCTTGCCCTTACAAACTTCTTGGTTCAACTCCACATCATCAAGACGGAGGCTCCCAAGCGACACCTAACCAATCTAGGAGGCACCACCCCCCAAAAGGTAATAGACGGTGTTGATAGTGATGAACTCCTTGCTCTTGTGCTTCAGATGATAAACTCCCCAACACTCAACTCTCCTCACTGATATGGCTGTGGTGGAAGAAAGGTTTGAGTGGAAAGCAACTTGGGAAGGCTAGAGATCAAGTTTCATATGGTAGGAATGGAATGGCTTGATCTCAACACAAGGGTAGGTGGTTCACTTCTCAGAAAGTGTATGGTAGGAATGGTGGTACTTTCTGATGGCTCTCCTCACGAATGAGAAGGGGGTGGAGGGGTATATATAGCCTCCACACAAAATCCAACCGTTACACACACATTTGACCAATCTCGGTCAGACCGAAGTGAAAACTCGGTCAGACCGAAAGTTCAAATATAGTGAACGTTGGGATTTTCGGTGGGACCGAAAATACCATCTCGGTGGGACCGAAAGTGTATCTGATATGAACGTTGGAGATTTCGGTGAGACCGAGAAAGAAAACTCGGTTGGACCGATTTGAGAAAGAATAGGAACATGCCAGAATCGGTGAGACCGATAATGCAATCTCGGTGAGACCGATTTGACCCAAGACAGAACCTGGCCATTTCGGTAAGACCGAAAATGCAAACTCGGATATTCCGAAATGATGTGAAATGATTACAGAAGGTTGGCAGTTCAGTTTCGGTGAGACCGATCTCAAACTCGGTGTGACCGATTTTTCTAGGGTTTGGAATATGGCAGAAGTGGTTCATCTCGGTGGGACTGAGTTGGAAGAATCGGTTTGTCCGAGATTACTTATGAGTGTGTTTGGTAGTGAAAGGTGCTGATAGTTGAAGGAGCTAAATCACTAAGCACTTGAGCAACCAGATCATCAACACAACCTCATCCCCTTTTAATAGTATTGGCTTTTCCTATGGACTCAATGTGATCTTTGATCACTAAACCAAAAATGGAGTCTTGAGCTTTTGCCAATGCTTGCCTTAGCACTTTGAGGGGTCCACTTCTTCAGTCATCTTGCCATACCAATGTGATTGGATTTCCTGAAACATACTTGATAAAAGCATTAGTCCAACCACAAAGTATGTTGTCATTAATTACCAAAACCACCCGGAGAGCAAATGTGCTTTCAATTACTTCTACTACTATGGCTAACGTTTAGCAATAAAGTAAAGTAATTACATGGCGTTATTCAGTGACACGCAGGTCATACAATAAATAAGACAACTCCTATGGCTCCTGCCGGTTGTCATTCTCATCGACATGCAAGTCGTGATTCCTATTACAAGAACATGATCAATCTCATACATCACATATATATCATTCATCACATCCTTTTGGCCATATCACATCACACGGCACATGCTGCAAGAACAAGTTAGACGTCCTCTAATTGTTGTTGCAAGTTTTTACGTGGCTGCTATAGGTTTCTAGCAAGAACGTTTCTTACCTACGCCAAAACCACAACGTGATATGCCAATTTCTATTTACCCTTCATAAGGACCCTTTTCATCGAATCCGATCCGACTAAAGTGGGAGAGACAGATACCCGCTAGCCACCTTATGCAACTAGTGCATGTCAGTCGGTGGAACCTGTCTCACGTAAGAGTACGTGTAAGGTCGGTCCGGGCCGCTTCATCCCACGATGCCGCCGAATCAAGATAAGACTAGTAACGGCAAGAGAATTGACATGATCTATGCCCACAACTACTTTGTGTTCTACTCGTGCAAGATACTACGCATAAACCTAGCTCATGATGCCACTGTTGGGGATCGTAGCAGAAAATCAAAATTTTTCCTACGCATCACCAAGATCTATCTATGGAGTAATCTAGCAACGAGCATAAAGGAGAGTGGATCTACATACCCTTGTAGATCGCGATGCGGAAGCGTTGCAAGAACGCGGATGAAGGAGTCGTACTCGCTGCGATTCAGATCGCGGTTGATTCCGATCTAAGCGCCGAACAACGGCGCCTCCGCGTTCAACACACGTGCAGCCCGGTGACGTCTCCCACGCCTTGATCCAGCAAGGAGAGAGGGAGAGGTTGGGGAAGACTCCATCCAACAGCAGCACGACGGCGTGGTGGTGGTGGAGGAGCGCGGGACTCCAGCAGGGCTTCGCCAAGCACTGCAAGAGACGAGGAGGGAGAGAGGTAGGGCTGCGCCAAGCGACAGAGGTCCAAAACGTGTTGTGGGCAGCCCCAAACCTCACATATATATAGGGGGAAGGGGGGGGCTGCGCCCCCTTTAGGGTTTCCCACCCCTAGGGGTGTGTAGGATCGAAGAAGTATGTCTAGAGGGGGGGTGATTAGACTACTTGACAATATAAAAATCTGCCTTTTGGTTGTGCAAAGTTTTAGGCAGTTTTACAATTAAGATCAAGTCAAGTAACACACTACACATGCAATTCTAGAGTATGGGCAGCGGAAAGTAAATTGCATATATAGTAAAGAGAGATGGAGAAGATCAAACGCAGTTTGGTGACACGGAGATTTTTGTCGTGGTTCCGATAGGTGGTGCTATCGTACATCCACGTTGATGGAGACTTCAACCCACGGAGGGTAACGGCTGCGCGAGTCCACGGAGGGCTCCACCCACAAAGGGTCCACGAAGAAGCAACCTTGTCTATTCCATCATGGCCTACGCCCACGGAGGACTAGCCTTACTCGGGGTAGATCTTCACGAAGTAGGCGATCTCCTTGCCCTTACAAACTTCTTGGTTCAACTCCACATCATCAAGACGGAGGCTCCCAAGCGACACCTAACCAATCTAGGAGGCACCACCCCCCAAAAGGTAATAGACGGTGTTGATGGTGATGAACTCCTTGCTCTTGTGCTTCAAGTGATAAACTCCCCAACACTCAACTCTCCTCACTGATATGGCTGTGGTGGAAGAAAGATTTGAGTGGAAAGCAACTTGGGAAGGCTAGAGATCAAGTTTCATATGGTAGGAATGGAATGGCTTGATCTCAACACAAGGGTAGGTGGTTCACTTCTCAGAAAGTGTGTGGTAGAAGTGGTGGTACTTTCTGATAGCTCTCCTCCCGAATGAGGAGGGGGTGGAGGGGTATATATAGCCTCCACACAAAATCCAACCGTTACACACACATTTGACCAATCTCGGTCAGACCGAAGTGAAAACTCGGTTAGACCGAAAGTTCAAATATAGTGAACGTTGGGATTTTCGGTGGGACCGAAAATACCATCTCGGTGAGACCGAAGTGAGTCAAAGGTTAGGGTTTGCCATCTCGGTGAGACCGAAAATATAAACTCGGATATTCCGAATTTATGTCAACTGACCACAGAAGGTTGGCAGCCCTTTTTCGGTGGGACCGAAACTCAGAATCGGTTTGACCGAGAAGCAAGGGTTTGGAGAAACAACTGAAGTGGTTCATCTCGGTGGGACTGAGTTGGAGAAATCGGTGTGACCGAGATGTTAGGGTTTGTAGAAATAACTTCATCTCGGTGGGACTGAGTTGGTTTGACCGAGATTACTTATGGGTGTGTGTTAAGTAGTGAATAGTGCTGATAGTTGAGGGAGTTAGATCACCAAGCACTTGAGCAACAAGAACATTAACACAACCTCATCCCCTTTTAATAGTATTGGCTTTTCCTATGGACTCAATGTGATCTTTGATCACTAAACCACAAATATAGTCTTGAGCTTTTGCCAATGCTTGTCTTAGCATTTTGAGGGGTCCACTTCTTCAGACATTTCCATACCCACATCATCGAACTTTTCTGAAATGATTCTCAAGAGAATATTAGTTCAATGATATATATGTTGTTATTAATTACCAAAACCACCCGGGGATTAGTTGCACTTTCAGTTCGCGACCAGAATGACAACGCTATGTACGCTTCGACCAGGTGGGTCCCGATTGGCTGGCACTTCATTGCCTGCGAAGATGTAGCTGGTGGGCCCTAGCAGTCACGGGGGTGAATCGTTTTTTGCCCGGACGCACTTCCTTGCATGTGAATATGTAGCTGGTGGGTCCCAAAAGTCAGGGGGAAACGTTTTTTTGCGAAATACGGTGGCCCGTCCGGTGGGTCCCCGCTGTCAGGTGGAGGAATAATTATTTTGCGCGTAATAAGGAGGCACTTCCTTGCTGTGGCCGTGGACCCAGCTGTCAGCCTCTCCACGTACAGTACTCTTCTGATGGAAGTCGTTCCTTGACCACATTGACCACGCCGCGCCGAGAGCACCAGGGCGGTGGACGACGGCGAGGCCTAGGAAGGGGACGACGCGGAGCCAGGGAAGACGTGGCAGTGGAAGCCCGCACAGAGAGGAGTACGAGGGTTCACTGGTTCGGCTGTGGTGTGAGGCTGCCGTCGCCGCAGGGCCTGGCCAGCGGTGGGAATAATAGGGGGTGGTGAGGCCTCCGCGGCAGCACAGCCGGCCATGGGAGGCAGGAGCATGCAGCACGACCGGCAATTCTTTGGGCGGCTGGAGCAAGAAGACCAGAGGTTGAAGAAGCACTACTGCCGTTGGATGGACATCGTACGGTCACTGGAGCTAGAATCGTTCATATTAACTAAGTTGACAAAGCATTCCGTCCCCGTCAACTTAGTAGGCCCACAAGTCAGCCACCCACCAAGGTGGGTCCCAACTAGCAGGGGGAGTATTCATTTTTGTGTGCGTAATAAGGAGGCACTTCCGGTGGGTCCGAGCCGTCAGCGGGGGGAACTTTTTTCCGCAAAATATGGTGACCCGTCCGATGGTTACCAGCAGTTAGGGGGAAATGTTTTTTTCGCAAAATACGATGGCCCGTCCGGTGGGTCCTCGCTGTCAGGTGGAGGAATAATTATTTTGCGCGTAATAAGGAGGCACTTCCTTGCTGCGGCCGTGGACCAGCCAGTCAGCCTCTCCACGTACAGTCCACGTCTGATGGAAGCCGTTCCTTGACCACGTTGACCACGCCGCGCCGAGAGCACCAGGGCGGTGGATGATGTCTACTACGCAACCTTCTTCTTGTAGACGTTGTTGGGCCTCCAAGTGTAGAGGTTTGTAGGACAGTAGCAAATTTCCCTCAAGTGGATGACCTAAGGTTTATCAATCTATGGGAGGCGTAGGATGAAGATGGTCTCTCTCGAACAACCCTGGAACCAAATAACAAAGAGTCTCTTGTGTCCCCAACACACCCAATACAATGGTAAATTTTATAGGTGCACTAGTTCGGCGAAGAGATGGTGATACGAGTGCAATATGGATGATAGATATAGGTTTTTGTAAACTGAAAATATAAAAACAGCAAGGTAGCAAGTGGTAAAAGTGAGCATAAACGGTATTGCAATGATTGGAAACAAGGCATAGGGTTCATACTTTCACTAGTGCAAGTTCTCTCAACAATAATAACATACTTGGATCATATAACTATCCCTCAACATGCAACAAAGAGTCACTCCAAAGTAACTAATAGCGGAGAACAAATGAAGAGATTATGGTAGGGTACAAAACCACCTCAAAGTTATCCTTTCTAATCGATTTATTCAAGAGTCTATAGTAAAATAACACCTTAAGACACAAATCAACCAAAACCCTAATGTCACCTAGATACTCCATTTTCACCTCAAGTATCCGTGGGCATGATTATACGATATGCATCACACAATCTCAGATTCATCTATTCAACCAACACAAAAGAACTTCAAAGAGTGCCCCAAAGTTTCTACCGGAGAGTCAAGACGAAAATGTGTGCTAACCCCTATGCATATATTCCCAAGGTCACGGAACCCGCAAGTTGATCACCAAAACATACATCAAGTGAATCAATAGAATACCCCATTGTCACCACGGGTATCCCACACAAGACATACATCAAGTGTTCTCAAATTCTTAAAGAGTCAATCCGATAAGATAACTTCAAAGGGATAACTCAATCCATTACAAGAGACTATAATAGCAAAGCTCGCGATACATCAAGATCGTGCCATCTCAAGAACACGAGAGAGAGAGAGAGATCAAACACATAGCTACTGGTACATACGCTCAGCCCTGAGGGTGGACTATTCCCACCTCATCATGGAGAGCGCCAGGATGATGAAGATGGCCACCGAAGATTCCCCCCCTCCGTCAGGGTTCCTGAACGGGTCTAGATTAGATTTTGGTGGCAACAGAGGCTTTCGGAGGCGGAAGTCCCGATCTAGGTTATTTTCCAGAGGTTTCAGTATTTATAGGGAATTTTGGCGTAGGTCTCATGTCAGGTGGGGTCTCCGGGCTCTCCACAAGATAGGGAGGCGTTCCCGGTGGGGGTGGGCGCGCCCCCCACCCTCGTGGGAATCCCGTGACTCTCCTGTCCCAACTCTTTTACACCGGGGGCTTCTTTTGGTCCATAAAAAATCATCAAAAATTGGCACGCCAATTGGACTCCATTTGATATTCATTTTCTGTAAAACTCAAAAACAAGGAAAAACAGAAACTGTCACTGGGCTCTGGGTTAATAGGTTAGTCCCAAAAATCATATAAAAGTGTATATAAAAGCCCATAAAACATCCTAAAAGGATAATATAATAGCATGGATCAATGAAAAATTATAGATACGTTGGAGAAGTATCAAGCATCCCCAAGCTTAATTCCTGCTCGTCCTCGGGTAGGTAAATGATAAAAATAGAATTTTTGATGTGGAATGCTACCTAACATAATTCTCAATGTAATTCTTTTTGTTGTAGCATGAATGTTCAGATCCGAAAGATTCAAGACAAAAGTCTATATTGACGTAAGAATAATAATACTTCAAGCATACTAACAAAGCAACCATGTCTTGTCAAAATAACATGGCCCAAGAAAGTTCACCCGTACAAAATCATATAGTTAGGTTATGCTCCATCTTCGTCACACAAAATATCCCAATCATGCACAACCCCGGTTTCAGCCAAGCACTTGTTTCATACTTTAATTTTTTCAAACTCTTTCATCTTTCACGCAATATATGAGCATGAGCCATGGACATAGCACTATAGGTGGAATAGAGTGGTGGTTGTGGAGAAGACAAAAAGAGGAAGATAGTCTCACATCATCTAGGCGTATCAATGGCCTATGGAGATGCTCATCAATAGATATCAATGTGAGTGAGTAGGGATTGCCATGCAACGGATGCACTAGAGCTATAAGTGTATGAAAGCTCATCAAAAGAAACTAAGTGGATGTGCATCCAACTTGCTTGCTCGCGAAGACCTAGGGCATTTGAGGAAGCCCATCGTTGGAATATACAAGCCAAGTTCTATAATAAAAATTCCCACTACTATATGAAAGTGACTAAACAAGAGACTCTCTATCATGAAAATCATGGTGCTACTTTGAAGCACAAGTGTGCAAAAGGATAGTAGCATTGTCCCTTCTATTTTTTTGGGGGGCTCTCCTTTTTTTAGCCCCTCTCTATATTTTTTGGGCCATATTTTTTATTTGGCCTTTCCACATGGGACAATGCTCTAGTAATGAAGATCATCACACTTTTATTGACTTACAACTCAAAGATTACAACTCGAAGCTATAACAAAATATGACTCTATATGAATGCCTCCGGCGGTGTACCGAGATGTGCAATGAATCAAGAGTGACATGTATGAGAAATTATGCATGGTGGCCTAGCCACAAATACGATGTCAACTACATGATCATGCATGGCAATATGACAATGATGAAGTGTGTCATAACAAACGGAACGACGGAAAGTTGCATGGCAATATATCTCGGAATGGCTATAGAAATGCCATGATAGGTAGGTATGGTGGCTGTTTTGAGGAAGGTATATGGTGGGTATATGGTACCAACGAAAGTTGCGCAGTACAGGAGAGGCTAGCAATTGTGGAAGGGTGAGAGTGCGTATAATCCATGGACTCAACATTAGTCATAAAGAACTCACATACTTATTGCAAAAATCTACAAGTCATCAAAACAAAGTACTACACGAATGCTCCTAGGGGAAGGGTTGGTAGGAGTTAACCATCACATGATCCCGACCTCCACACAAAGAATGACACTCAATGAAATACCTCGTGCTTCAATTTTTTCACACAACGGCTACCATACGTCCATGCTACAGGACTTGCAAACCTCAACACAAGTATTTATCAAATTCATAACTACTCTACTAGCATGACTCTAATATCACCATCCTCATATCTCAAAACGATCATCAAGTATCAAACTTCTCATAGTATTCAATGCACTTTATATGAAAGTTTTTATTATATCCCTCTTGGATGCCCATCATATTAGGACTAAATTCATAACCTAAACAAATTATCATGCTGTTCTAAAAGACTCCCAAAATAATATAAGTGAAGCATGAGATATGAATAATTTCTATAAAATAAAACCACCACCGTGCTCTAAAAGATATAAGTGAAGCGCTAGAGCAAATGACAAACTACTCTGAAAGATATAAGTGAAGATCAATGAGTAGTTGAATAATTATGTAACTATGTGAAGACTCTCTAACATTTAAGAATTTCAGATCTTGGGATATTATTCAAACAGCAAGCAAAACAAAGTAAAATAAATTGATGCTCCAAGCAAAGCACATATCATGTGTTGAATAAAATATAGCCTCAAGTAAAGTTACCGATGAATGAAGACGAAAGAGGGGATGCCTTCCGGGGCATACCCAAGCTTAGGCTCTTGGTTGTCCTTGAATATTACCTTGGGGTGCCTTGGGCATCCCCAAGCTTAGGCTCTTTCCACTCCATATTCCATAGTCCATCGAATCTTTACCCAAAACTTGAAAACCTCACAACACAAAACTTAACAGAAAACTCGTAAGCTCCGTTAGTATAAGAAAATAAAACCACCACTTAGGTACTGTTATGAACTCATTCTAAATTCTTATTGGTGTTATATCTACTGTATTCCAACTTCTCTATGGTTCATACCCTATGATACTACTCATGGATTCATCAAAATAAGCAAACAACACAAAGAAAACAGAATCTGTCAAAAGCAGAATAGTCTGTAGCAATCTGTAACTTTCGAATACTTCTGTAACTCTAAAAATTCTCAAATAAATTGGTGGACATGAGGAATTTGTCTTTTAATTATCTGCAAAAAGAATCAACTAAAATTCACTCTCCAGTAAAAAATGGTAGCTAATCTCGTGAGGGCTAAAGTTTCTATTATTTTTTTACAGCATGATTGCATAAACTTCACACGAGTCTTCCGAAAGGTTCTACTTGGCACAAACACTAACTAAAACAAAAAACCAGATCTAACCAGAAGCTAGATAAAATATTTATTCCTATACAGAAGCAAAAGCAAAGAAAATAAAATTGGGTTGCCTCTCAACAAGCGCTATCATTTAACGCCCCTAGCTAGGCACAATGATTTCAATGATGCTCGCACGCAAGATAAGAACTGAAACATAACGGGAGCATCATGAAGCATATAACTAGCACATTTAAGTCTAACCCACTTCCTATGCATAGGGATTTAGTGAGCAAACAACTTATGGGAACAATAACCGACTAGTATAGGAAGGGAAAACGAGCATAACTTCAAGGTTTTGAGCACATAGAGAGGAAACTTGATATTATTGCAACTCCTACAAGCATATATTCCTCCCTCATAATACTTTTCAGTAGCATCATGAATGAATTCGACAATATAACTATCACATAAAGCATTCTATGCATGATCTACTTGCATAGAAATTTTACTACTCTCCACGTAAGCAAATTTATTCTCAACAATAGTAGTGGGAGCAAACTCAACAAAATAACTATCATGTGAGGCATAATCCAATTGAAAACTAAAATCATGATGTAACGACCAAACCTCGAAGGATTTGAGTCTCTGTGCTTACCGTGCTAGTCCCTGGATCGAACTCGCTAGCACACACAGTATAGATGAATACCAGAATACAAGTGCATCATTTATTACAATGTATGATCCAGAGTATAAAAAAATAAAACAATCTGCATAGCTCATGGCTAGCTATTATTCAATCACACAGCGGAAAGTAGCAGAAAATAACGATGAGTCCCATCATAGCCCAACTGGCGATGCTGAGTGCAGACTCGCGACCCTAACGGTACCTTACTCCTTGTCTGAAAATCCTGCAACATGAGACGTTGCAGCCGTATAGGTCAATACATTGAATGTATTGGCAAGTTACACAGGAGAAGTAATAAAGCAGACCTACATGTATATGCATAGAACAAAGGAAGGCTTGGGGGTTTATTTTGCAGAAAGCTGATTTTTTCCTCATAACTACCTAATAGTCAATTTTTCATTTAGTTCCTTTAATTACTACCATTGAATGCACAAGGTTGAGTTGGCAAAATCAACTCCAACCTACCCATTTATTAAGTTGCCCACAAATATTATTAAGTGTCACATCTGTCAAGATCATCCAACAACTGTAATGGCATAGTCGCTCAAAATTACCCATAACCGGGGCACGGCTAATCATGATTAGTTTTATTACTCTGCAGAGTTTTGCACACTTTACCCACTAGACTCAACCCGAAGATTGAGACGAAGCCTTTCAGAAGTAGTCACCTCCACCCCCGGCAGCCGGTACACCTATCCATATCTACATCTGCTAGCATACCTGGGCGAGGATCCCACAACCTACTCAACTAATCCAGAGCCCATATAGCTAGTGGTCGCGCATGGAAGCTACTAGTCATTAAGTCTGTCTGATCTTTTTGAGCCTGGGCGGCCGTCCACTTACATTCAGAAGGTATAAAACCATGATGTTCTTAAGACCACCCATCAATACCACTTCCGCCCAGAGGTGAGTTAAGTCCTGAATTACTACTCAGTTGTTAAATTTTAATAATCCTCACATAAGCTCAATGTATTCAGGAACCAACCCCGTCTAAAAGCATAGCAAAACTATACCTACCACGATTTGCAAAAGACCGGAGACAATTCAACAATATAGCTCAATTTATAACAATCCTACAATGCACAAGTTTATAGTGTGTCATAACCTACAATGCATAGGAAAACAATAGGTAAAGGATGATCAACATGTAACTTGCCTTGGTTCTGGTTCAGAAAGTCACACTCCTGACAATAGTTCGCGTCGCACTCCGGACAATCTACACGTTTCACACAATATAACAAATCAATCACCGCAACTCCAATAAAGCCAAAAATAAAGCAAACAGCAAGAAAATCATTTTAAACTCAAAAACAGAAGCAAAACAACATGTACAGATCATCTACACACCACTACGATCAAAATGCAAAAAGAATCGCTGGATTCTGATAAACGGTTTAAAAGATATGGCCTCCGGAAGTTTTATTTCAAATTCAAATGAATTCAAATTTGAATTGTGCAAACATGTGCAAACTTGGTACTGTGATGAAGAGGTGATTTTTGTGAGTGCATAGGAAAAAGAATCACCAAAATTGGATAAACAGAATAAAAGATATAGCTAATTGAAGTTTTGAGGAAAAACTGGAAAAAGACAAAAAGAAACAGAAATCGCCTGGACTGTAGCGAACTACTGTTGAAACTCCTGTTCTGGAGCTGTAGCGAACTGCCACGTGGCAGTTGCCTATTGGCCGGCGGTGTGGACTCACCAAACGACAAACAAACGGCGGCGGCGGCTTGGGCGTCGGCGGCGGGGCGTCTCCGGCGAGTCTCCGGTGGAGGAGAGCGTATGGGCGGATGCGGAAGTGAGTGGCGGAGGCGTCGGTGGTTTCGGACGGCGGCGGGGCGTTCTGTGGCGGCGGCGACGACGAGATGAACGGCGGCGTACTCCGGCGAAGGCGGTCGAGCTTGTTTCCGACGATTTGTTGCGTCTCCGGCGATAAAAAGATGTCAGGTAGGTGCGGTGTTGAGAGGGAGTTCGAACGGAGTAGTTAGTGCGGCTCGAGGTGCTCTTACGGCGACGGAAACAGCCGGCGAACGGCGGCGGACGGCGGAGCTCCGCTCCAGATCGGTTTGGCCCGGGCGTCGAGTGTGGACAAGGAAAAGGAAGGGGAACCGGGGAGGGGCCCCACGGTCAGAGAGAGAGGGCTGTGGGTCGGGTGCGTCGGGTCGGGTCGGGCGATGCGGTCACTGGTGCCGCTTCGCGTGCGAGCGGGCTGCGGGAAAAGCTGGGCCGCTGCGGTGCGCTGCTGGCTGGCTGGCTGACTGGCTGGCTGGCTGGTGGGCTGGGCCGCTGGCTAGCTGGCCGGCCGGCTGGCTTTTTTTTTTACCAGCAGCAGAAACAGAAATTAATAAAATAAAAACACACAAAATAAAATCTAAACAAAAATATCTAGCCAATCAGTAAAAATTGCCCTATAGCTATAAACTACTGGAACACTAGTTCCAACACTAATGCAATTTTGTAAAATAATTTTGATGCATTTGGCCACTCAAACAACATATAAAACTACAATTAAAATATTTTCAAGATTGTAAAAATTACGAGAACATATCAACTCAACTGGAAACATTATTCTGGTCATTATGAACATTTTTAAAAACAAGGGAGAAGTCATGTTATCTCCACTCCAATTAAATTGCCTTTAGTTGCATAATGAAAAGAATATTGTAGAAAGACAAATAATGCAATAAAAATATGATATGCAAGTGAATGATCTATTAACATCCAAATTAGGAAAATTTGGATGTTAGAAACCTACCCCCCTTAAGATGAATCTCGCCCTCGAGATTCGGGCTGGCTAGGAAATAGGTGTGGGTGCTCCTGCCTGAGATCTTCCTCTCGTTCCCAGGTAGCTTCTTCCTCTGTATGATGATCCCACTGAACCTTGCATAACTTAATTGTCTTGGTGCGAGTAACTCTCTCTGTTGTCTCCAAAATCTTAACAGGTTTCTCCTCATATGTCAAATCACTCTCCAACTGAATTGCATCAAGTGGCACTGTGTCCCTCAATGGAACATCCATCATCTCTGCGTGGCACTTCTTCAACTGAGATACATGAAATACATTATGAACTCCAGACAAAGATTCTGGCAACTCCAGCTGATAAGCTACCTCTCCTCTACGCTCCAAGATCCTGTAAGGCCCCACGAAACGTGGTGCTAACTTACCCTTAATGCCAAACCTCTTAATTCCACGAAGTGGTGAAACTCGAAGATATGCACGGTCTCCTACCTCAGATGTCACCTCTTTGCGCTTTGCATCTGCATAACTCTTCTGTCTGGATTGTGCTATCTTCAACCTGTCACGAATCAGCTTGACCTTCTCCTCAGCATCTCTGATCAAGTCTGGTCCAAAGAACTGTCGCTCTCCAACCTCATCCCACATCAACGGTGTCCTGCACTTCCTGCCATACAATACCTCAAACGGTGCCATCTTCAGACTAGCCTGATAACTGTTATTATATGAGAACTCTGCATAAGGTAGATTATCCTCCCAACTGGACCCATAGTCCAAAACACAAGCTCTCAACATATCCTCCAAAATCTGATTTACCCTCTCTGTCTGCCCATCAGTCTGTGGATGGAAAGCTGTACTGAACTCCAGCCTGGTGCCCAAGGATTCATGCAACTGACGCCAAAATTTAGATGTGAACTGAGTACCTCTATCAGACACTACCTTCCTTGGAACTCCATGCAGACAAACAATTTTAGACATATAAACTTTAGCTAGCTGAGCACTGGTATAAGTAGTCTTTACCGGAATGAAGTGAGCAACCTTAGTCAAGCGATCAACAATTACCCAAATAGAATCATAACCTGACCGAGTCCTGGGTAAACCTGTAATGAAATCCATACCAATCTGATCCCATTTCCACTCAGGTATAGGCAATGGCTGTAACAAACCTGCTGGCCTCTGATGTTCTGCTTTAACTCTCTGGCACACATCACAAGTAGCAATATATCCAGCAATCTCCCTCTTCAGGCTAGGCCACCAAAATCTTTCCCGCAAGTCCAAATACATCTTAGTATTACCTGGGTGAATAGAATAAGGTGAATCATGTGCCTCCTGAAGAATCAACTTCCTGATGTCTGCATCTTGCGGTACACAAACACGCTTCTCAAACCATATGGTCCCATGTTCATCCTCATGGAAACCTTCTGCCTTACCTTTAGTCATATTCTCTTTTATTACAGCAATCTCTTTATCACCCTTTTGAGCTCCCCTGATCCTGTCAAGCAAAGTAGGCTTTACCTCAAGTGTTGCCAAATATCCCTTAGGAACCATCTCCAACCTGAGATCCCTGAACTATTCACATAACTCTTGTGGCATATCATTAATATCAACTGCATTAACATGGCTCCTACGACTCAATGCATCAGCAACAACATTAGCCTTACCAGGATGATACTGCACATTCAAATCATAATCCTTAATAAGCTCCAACCATCTCCTCTGCCTGAGGTTCAAATCTTTCTGAGTAAAAATATACTTCAAACTCTTATGATCAGTAAATATATCACAATGATTACCAATAAGATACTGCCTCCAAGTTTTCAATGCATGCACAACTGAGGCTAACTCCAAATCATGTGTAGGATAATTATGCTCATGATTCTTAAGCTGACGTGAAGCATATGAAACAACTTTACCTTCCTGCATCAAAACACTCCCAAGTCCCTGACGAGAAGCATCACAATATACCTGGAAGTCCTTATGTATATCAGGCAGAATCAAGACTGGTGCTGTAACCAAACGCTGCTTCAATTCCTGAAAGCTGGCTTCACATTCATCAGTCCAAGCAAACTTCTTCTCCTTCTTCAACAATTCAGTCATAGGCTTTGCAATTTTAGAAAAGTTCTCAATAAACCTCCTGTAATAACCTGCAAGGCCCAAAAAGCTGCGAATCTCCCCAACTGTTGTGGGTGCCTCCCACTCTGTAACTGCAGCAACCTTAGATGGCTCAACTGCAACTCCATTACCTGACACAACATGTCCAAGGAATGCTACCTCATCCAGCCAAAATTCACATTTGCTGAACTTGGCATACAACTGATGTTCCCTCAGCTTCTCCATCACCAAGCGCAGATGTTCCTCATGCTCTTGCTTATTCTTGGAGAACACCAATATATCATCAATGAAAACAACCACAAATTTATCCAAGTACTTCATAAACACCTTGTTCATCATATTCATGAAGTATGCAGGAGCGTTAGTCAATCCAAATGACATAACAGTATATTCATACAACCCATACCTCGTAGTAAAAGCAGTCTTTGGAATATCTTGCTCACGAATCTTTAATTGATGATAACCAGAGCGAAGATCAATCTTAGAAAACACAGTAGCTCCCTCCAACTGGTCAAACAAATCATTTATCATAGGCAAGGGATATTTATTCTTAATGGTTACCTCATTCAGAGAACGATAATCAACACACATCCTCAAGGTACCATCTTTCTTCTCCACAAACAAAACTGGAGCTCCCCAAGGTGATGAACTTGGGAGAATAAATCCTTGTTCCTGCAATTCCCTTATCTGCTTCTTCAATTCCTCCAACTCCTGAGGAGGCATTCTATACGGTCTCTTTGCAATAGGTCCGGTGCCTGGTATTAAATCAATAAGAAACTCAATATCTCTGTCTGGTGGCATACCTGGCAACTCCTCTGGAAACACATCTGGGTAGTCCCTCACAACTGGCACATCTTCCAGACTACCCCCCTTAAGAGAGTTCACTTGCACCTGATTATGCTTATACTTACATACATATCTGATCCTCTTACCTCCTGGTGCAGTGAGAGTAATAGATCGACTGGCACAATCAATAAGACCTTTATATTTAGTCAACCAGTCCATACCCAAAATAACATCAATACCCTGTGACTTCAATATAACCAAATCTGTGGGAAAAACATGCTTCCCAATGGACAAAGGCATCTGAAAACATCCCAAACTGGCTGCCATCTCTGCCCCCGGAGAACTTACTAGAATAGGTGTCTTAAGTGCTATGGTAGGCAACTTATGTTTATCCACAAATACCCGTGAGATGAATGAATGCGATGCACTAGAATCAAAAAGAACAAGTGCGGGTACCGAATTAATCAAGAACTTACCAATCACGGCATCAGGTTCATCATAAACCTCCTCCACATTAACATGGTTAACATGACCCTTTTGGAAGGGGTTTGGCTTGCTGACTCCAGAATTTCCATTACCGTTCTTGCTCTCTGGGCAAGCATTGGAGTAGTGGCCCATCTATCTACACTTATAGCACTGAACCTGGCTAATGTCCCTCTGCACAGGCACACTCTGGTGGTTTTGGTTATTACTCCCTCCATTACCATTACCATTACCATTACCTTTGACATTGCCATTGTTACTCTTGTGCCCATTGTGATTATGATGGCCATTATGGTTGTGGCCATTCCCTCCATTATGATTATGTCCATTACCTCCATGATGATGATGATGCCCATTACCTCCATTACCCTGATATGAAGTGCGTGGCTTCTGTTGTGGTCCTGAATTATACCTGTTATTGTTGTTGTACTTCCTCTTGCGATTCTCTATGGCCTGATGCTTCCCCTCTAGCATAATAGCCTTATCAATCAGCTGCTGACAATTATCAAAAGTGGCCACAGTCAACTGAAGGCTCAACTCATCATTTAGGCCCTCCAAGAATTTCTCCTGCCTAGCTGCATCAGTGTTAACATCATTAGGAGCATAGCGTGCAAGATTATTAAATTCATCCACATATGCATTAACTGTGCGTCCTCCCTGACGCAAACTGCGAAACTCCTTCTTTTTCAAACTCATAGCACCAGCAGACACATGTGCAGCACGAAAAGCAGTCTGAAACTGAGTCCAAGTGATACCAGCAATGGGATAAGAGACCAAGTAGTTGTCCCACCAAGCTACGGCAGGACCCTCCAACAAATGTGCGGCAAACCTCACCCTCTCTGCATCTGTGCATCCAACAGTCTCCAGGTTCTTATTGACTCCACGGAGCCAATCATCAGCCATAATAGGTTCAGGGGAACTGGAGAACCTCTGAGGATTCAACCTCAGGAACCTGGTAAGCATATCCACGGGTGGCGGGTTGTTGTTGTTGTTGTTCTGGTTGTTCTGGTTCTGCACAAGCAACTGGATCAACTGCGTCTGCCCCTGAAGCAACTGCTGCATGTATGGCGGTATGTCATTGCCATTGTTTTCTCCTCCTGCAGCATTGCGCCTATTCTCACGCCTCGGCGGCATCTGGTGGGCAAGCATAGAAGAGTTTTAGATATAATAGGGCCAAAGCTATAGATATAAATATATTCTACCCATATGCATATATGATCAAGGCAATTAAACACAACAACGAATGACACAAACAAACAAACAAACAGACAAACAATCACAATAATATAGTAGTATATATATATATATATATGCATATATAGTCAAATAATTTGACGAGAAAAAAATTTAACAAGCAAGCTACCAATCAAGCAAACAATCTAGTATCTTCATACCACGAAAGTGGACATAATCAGATACGCTAACACGATAACGGTGCAAAATAAAACAAGCATATATGGTGGTCTCAGCACTAGTTCCTACTTAACTGTTCATGATACTTGAGGGGATGAACTAATAAACAGTAAGAAGTATAACTAGTTTATAAAATAATTTTCACTCCTATGGCTTTTCTAATCCATTTTCTAGGGTCACGTCCTACAGTCAACAACCTGGCTCTGATACCATCTGTAACGACCAAACCTCGAAGGATTTGAGTCTCTGTGCTTACCGTGCTAGTCCCTGGATCGAACTCGCTAGCACACACAGTATAGATGAATACCAGAATACAAGTGCATCATTTATTACAACGTATGATCCAGAGTATAAAAAAATAAAACAATCTGCATAGCTCATGGCTAGCTATTATTCAATCACACAGCGGAAAGTAGCAGAAAATAACGATGAGTCCCATCATAGCCCAACTGGCGATGCTGAGTGCAGACTCGCGACCCTAACGGTACCTTACTCCTCGTCTGAAAATCCTGCAACATGAGACGTTGCAGCCGTATAGGTCAATACATTGAATGTATTGCCAAGTTACACAGGAGAAGTAATAAAGCAGACCTACATGTATATGCATAGAACAAAGGAAGGCTTGGGGGTTTATTTTGCAGAAAGCTGATTTTGTCCTCATAACTACCTAATAGTCAATTTTTCATTTAGTTCCTTTAATTACTACCATTGAATGCACAAGGTTGAGTTGGCAAAATCAACTCCAACCTACCCATTTATTAAGTTGCCCACAAATATTATTAAGTGTCACATCTGTCAAGATCATCCAATAACTGTAATGGCATAGTCGCTCAAAATTACCCATAACCGGGGCACGGCTAATCATGATTAGTTTTATTACTCTGCAGAGTTTTGCACACTTTACCCACTAGACTCAACTCGAAGATTGAGACGAAGCCTTTCAGAAGTAGTCACCTCCACCCCCGGCAGCCGGTACACCTATCCATATCTACATCTGCTAGCATACCTGGGCGAGGATCCCACAACCTACTCAACTAAGCCAGAGCCCATATAGCTAGTGGTCGCGCATGGAAGCTACTAGTCATTAAGTCTGTCTGATCTTTTTGAGCCTGGGCGGCTGTCCACTTACATTCAGAGGGTATAAAACCATGATGTTCTTAAGACCACCCATCAATACCACTTCCGCCCAGAGGTGAGTTAAGTCCTGAATTACTACTCAGTTGTTAAATTTTAATAATCCTCACATAAGCTCAATGTATTCAGGAACCAACCCCGTCTACAAGGATAGCAAAACTATACCTACCACGATTTGCAAAAGACGGGAGACAATTCAACAATATAGCTCAATTTATAACAATCCTACAATGCACAAGTTTATAGTGTGTCATAACCTACAATGCATAGGAAAACAATAGGTAAAGGATGATCAACATGTAACTTGCCTTGGTTCTGGTTCAGAAAGTCACACTCCTGACAATAGTTCGCGTCACACTCCGGACAATCTACACGTTTCACACAATATAACAAATCAATCACCGCAACTCCAATAAAGCCAAAAATAAAGCAAACAGCAAGAAAATCATTTTAAACTCAAAAACAGAAGCAAAACAACATGTACAGAACATCTACACACCACTACGATCACAATGCAAAAAGAATCGCTGGATTCCGATAAACGGTTTAAAAGATATGGCCTTCGGAAATTTTAATTCAAATTCAAATGAATTCCAATTTGAATTTTGCAAACATGTGCAAACTTGGTACTGTGATGAAGAGGTGATTTTTGTGAGTGCATAGGAAAAACAATCACCTAAATTGGATAAACAGAATAAAAGATATAGCTAATTGAAGTTTTCAGGAAAAACTGGAAAAAGACAAAAAGAAACAGAAATCGCCTGGACTGTAGCGAACTACTGTTGAAACTCCTGTTCTGGAGCTGTAGCGAACTGCCACGTGGCAGATGCCTATTGGCCGGCGGTGTGGACTCACCAAACGACAAACAAACGGCGGCGGCGGCTCGGGCGTCGGCGGCGGGGCATCTCCGGCGAGTCTCCGGTGGAGTAGAGCGTATGGGCGGATGCGGAAGTGAGTGGCGGAGGCGTCGGTGGTGTCGGACGGCGGCGGGGCATTCTGTGGCGGCGGCGACGACGAGATGAACGGCGGCGTACTCCGGCGAAGGCGGTCGAGCTTGTTTCCGACGATTTGCTGCGTCTCCGGCGATAAAAAGATGTCAGGTAGGTGAGGTGTTGAGAGGGAGTTCGATCGGAGTAGTTAGTGCGGCTCGAGGTGCTCTTACGGCGACGGAAACAGCCGACGAACGGCGGCGGACGGCGGAGCTCCGCTCCAGATCGGTTTGGCCCGGGCGTCGAGTGTGGACAAGGAAAAGGAAGGGGAACCGGGGAGGGGCCCCACGGTCAGAGAGAGAGGGCTGTGGGTCGGGTGCGTCGGGTCGGGTCGGGCGATGCGGTCACTGGTGCCGCTTCGCGTGCGAGCGGGCTGCGGGAAAAGCTGGGCCGCTGCGGTGCGCTGCTGGCTGGCTGGCTGGCTGGTGGGCTAGGCCGCTGGCTAGCTGGCCGGCCGGCTGGCTTTTCTTTTTTTTTCTTTTTTTTAGCAGCAGCAGAAACAGAAATTAATAAAATAAAAGCACACAAAATAAAATCTAAACAAAAATATCTAGCCAATCAGTAAAAATTGCCCTATAGCTATAAACTACTGGAACACTAGTTCCAACACTAATGCAATTTTGTAAAATAATTTTGATGCATTTGGCCACTCAAACAACATATAAAACTACAATTAAAATATTTTCAAGATTGTAAAAATTACCAGAACATATCAACTCAACTGGAAACATTATTCTGGTCATTATGAACATTTTTAAAAACAGGGGAGAAGTCATGTTATCTCCACTCCAATTAAATTGCCTTTAGTTGCATAATGAAAAGAATATTGCAGAAAGACAAATAATGCAATAAAAATATGATATGCAAGTGAATGATCTATTAACATCCAAATTAGGAAAATTGGGATGTTACACATGATGACAAGTTTCATGGTTATCATTATTTCTTAATAGCATACAAGTCATCACAATAATCATCATAGATAGGAGGCATGCTTTCATCATAATAAATTTGCTCATCAAAACTTGGGGGACTAAAAATATCATCTTCATCAAACATAGCTTCCCCAAGCTTCTGGCTTTGCATATCATTAGCATCATAGGTATTCAAAGAATTCATACTAACAACATTGCAATCATGCTCATCATTCACATATTTTATGCCAAGCATTCTATGTAATTCTTCTTCTAGTACTTGAGCACAATTTTCATTCCCATCATTTTCACGAAAGATATTAAAAAGATGAAGCATGTGAGGTAACCTTAATTCCATTTTTGTGTAGTTTTCTTTTATAAACTAAACTAGTGATAAAACAAGAAACTAAGAGATTCAATTGCAAGATCTAAAGATATACCTTCAAGCACTAACCTCCGCGGCAACGGCGCCAAAAAAGAGCTTGATGTCTACTACACAACCTTCTTCTTGTAGACGTTCTTGCGCCTCCAAGTGCAGAGGATTGTAGGACAGTAGCAAATTTCCCTCAAGTGGATGACCTAATGTTTATCAATCCGTGGGAGGTGTAGGATGAAGATGGTCTCCTCAAACAACCCTCAAACCAAATAACAAAGAGTAGAGGTGCAATGGTAAATAGTATAGGTGCACTAGTTCGGCGAAGAGATGGTGATACAAGTGCAATATGGATGATAGATATAGGTTTTTGTAAACTGGAAATATAAAAACAGCAAGGTAGCAAGTGGTAAAAGTGAGCATAAACGGTGTTGCAATGATAGGAAACAAGGCCTAGGGTTCATACTTTCACTAGTGCAAGTTCTCTCAACAATAATAACATACTTGGATCATATACCTATCCCTCAACATGCAACAAAGAGTCACTCCAAAGTAACTAATAGCAGAGAACAAACGAAGAGATTAAGGTAGGGTACAAAACCACCTCAAAGTTATCCTTTCTGATCGATCTATTCAAGAGTCCGTAGTAAAATAACACCTTAAGACACAAATCAACCAAAACCCTAATGTCACCTAGACACTCCATTGTCACCTCAAGTATCTGTGGGCATGATTATAAGATATGCATCACACAATCTCAGATTCATCTTTTCAACCAACACAAAAGAACTTCAATGAGTGCCCCAAAGTTTCTACCGGAGAGTCAAGACGAAAACGTATGCCAACCCCTATGCATAGATTCCCAAGGTCACGGAACCCGCAAGTTGATCACCAAAATATACATCAAGTGAATCAATAGAATACCCCATTGTCACCACGGGTATCCCACGCAAGACATACATCAAGTGTTCTCAAATCCTTCAAGACTCAATCCGATAAGATAACTTCAAAGGGAAAACTCAATCCATTACAAGAGAGTAGAGGGGGAGAAACATCATAAGATCCAACTATCATAGCAAAGCTCGCGATACATCAAGATCGTGCCATCTCAAGAACAAGAGAGAGAGAGAAAGAGAGAGAGAGAGAGAGAGAGAGAGAGAGAGAGAGTGGGATCAAACACATAGCTACTGGTACATACCCTTAGCCCCAAGGGCGGATTACTCCCTCCTCGTCATGGAGAGCACCGGGATGATGAAGATGGCCACCGGAGAGGGATGCCCCCCTCCGACAAGGTGCCAGAACAGGTCTAGATTTGTTTTCGGCGGCAATAGAGGCTTTCAGCGGCGGAACTCTCGATCTAGGTTATTTTCCGGAGGTTTCAGTATTTATAGGAATTTTTGGCGTAGGCCTCACGTCAGGGGGGTCTCCGGGCTGTCCACAAGATTGGGGGGGGCGCTCCCAGTGGGGGTGGGCGCGCCCCCCACCCTCGTGGGTAGCCCGTGACTCTCCTGGTCCAACTCTTTTACTCAGGGGGCTTCTTTTGGTCCATAAAAATCATCGAAAATTGGCATGTCAATTGGACTCCATTTGATATTCATTTTGTGTAAAACTCAAAAACAAGGAAAAAACAGAAACTGGCACTGGGCTCTGGGTTAATAGGTTAGTCCCAAAAATCATATAAAAGTGTATATAAAAGCCCATAAAACATCCTAGAAGGATAATATAATAGCATGGAACAATCAATAATTATATATACGGTGGAGACGTATCAGTGGACGACGGCGAGGCCTAGGAAGGGGACGACGCGACGCCGGGGAAGACGCGGCAGTGGATGCCCACGCGTAGAGTAGTATGAGTGTTCACTGGTTTGCTGCAGTGTGATGCTGCCATCACCACAGTATAAGAGGGGGTGTGGGTGAGTAGAGGGATGGCTTGGCCAGCGGTGGGAGTAGTAGGGGCGGTGAGGCCTCCGCGGCATCGCAGCCGGCCATGGGAGGCAGGAGCACGAGGCACGACCGGCGCTGGTTTGGGCGGCTGGAGCAAGAAGACCAGAGGTTGAAGAAGCACTACGGCCGTTGGATGGACATTGATAACCCACAAGTGTAGGGGATCAGTTGTAGCCTCTTTCGATAAGTAAGAGTGTCAAACCCAACGAGGAGCTAAAGATAGAACAAATATTCCCTGAAGTTCCATCGACCACCGATACAACTCTACGCACGCTTGATGTTTCCTTTACTTAGAACAAGTATGAAACTAGAAGTACTTTGTAGTTTTTGTGGGATAGGTTTGCAATAATATAAAGAGCACGCAAATAAAACTAGGGGCTGTTAACATAAAGACACAACGAAATTAGTTTTAGTAGAGAGCTTTTTGTCACGAGAAAGTTATTTGTCCCTAGGCAATCGATAACTAGACCGGCAATCACTATTGCAATCTTATTTGAGGGAGAGGCATAAGCTAACATAGTTTCTGTTCTTAGATCATATGCACTTATGATTGGAACTCTAGCAAGCATCCGCAACTACTAAAGATAATTAAGGTAAAACCCAACCATAGCATTAAAGTATTAAGCCCTCTTGTTCTCATAAGCAAACAACCTACTTACTCGGGTCTGTGCTTCTGTCACTCACGCCACCCACCATAAGAAAATCATGAACATATTGCAAACCCTACAGCGGGGATCCCTCACGCTTGCGCGACACGGAGAGCACCATAGGACAACACCAATAATAAAACATCAAACTCAAACCAATCACGATCATCAATTAACCCATAGGACAAAACGGATCTACTCAAACATCAAAGGATAGCCATAAATCATTGGGAAATAATATATAGCATTGAGCACCATGTTTAAGTAGAGATTACAGCGGGTAGAAGAGGGGTTACACCGCTGCATAGAGGAGGGGAAGAGTTGTTGATGACGGTGGTGAAGTTGTTGGTGTAGATTGCGGTGACGATGATGGCCCCGACGGCACTCCGGTGCCACTGGAAGCGAGGGGGAGAGAGCCCTCCTCCTTCTTCTTCTTCCTTGACCTTCTCCATAGATGGGAGAAGGGATTACCCTCTGGTCCATGGTCTCCATGGAGTGGGAGGGGCGAGAGGCCCTCCGAGATTGGATCTGTCTCTCTGTTTCCGCGCTCTCAGATTCTGGCCTTCCACCGTTTCTTAAATTCCCGTAGATCCATAACTCCGATTTGTCTGATTTTTGGACACGATCTTTATCCGGATATTAGCTTTCTTGCAGCGAAAGAAGGGAATCAACCGCCTTACGGAGTGGCCACGAGGGCCCAGGGCGCGCCTGCCCCCCTGGGCGCGCCCCTCACCCTCATGGGACACTCGGGCATTGTCTCAAGTTGGTTATGCTTCCCAAAATTCACATATATTCCAAAAAAAAATCTCCGTCCGTTTTTATCCCGTTTGGACTCCATTTGATATGGATATTCTGCGAAACAAAAAACATGCAACAAACGGGAACTGGCACTGGGCACTGGATCAATATGTTAGTCCCGAAAATAGTATCAAAAGTTACCAAAAGTATATGAAAGTTGTAGAATATTGGCATGGAACAATCAAAAATTATAGATACGATGGAGACGTATCCGCATCCCCAAGCTTAATTCCTGCTCGTCCTCGAGTAGGTAAATGATAAAAGATAATTTTTGATGTGGAATTCTACCTAGCATAATCTTGATCATGTAATCTAATCATGGCATGAATATTAAGACACTAGTGATTCAAAGTAATAGTCTATCATTTGACAATAAAGAATTTAATACTCGGGCATCCCAACAAACAATCAAGTCTTTCAAAATATCAATGCTAAAGAACGTTATCCCTACAAAATCATATAGTCTTTTATGCTGCCTTTTCTTAACACAAGGTACCCCTCATGCCTATCCCGGTTTCAGCCAAGCAATTGTTTTCATACTTTACTTTTTCAAACTTTTTCAACTCTTCATGCAATACATGAGCGTGAGCCATGGACATAGCACTATGGGTGGAATAGAAGGTTGTGGGGACCCCGACTTAGAAGTCGAGATCACCGAATGCACGTGTACAGTGATCCCAGAGATCAATGCTCACTGAACACACAGAAGCTGAATAACAAGAGTCTTACATCCATACATACCGTCTTACACAAATTAAGGCCATTATGGCCAAGTCTTACATCGATAAAGCCTCAAGGGCTGAATAACAAATAACACAAATAGCGGAAGTCTTTGATAACGGGTAGAACCCATGCCATCTACCTTAACCCTACAGGCATTCTGACTGGGATAGCGTCCTAGTTCGCATGATCGTCTCCAAAGAACTCTTCCTCATATTCCTGTTCTTCCATGCCTGGCCAATTAAATAACCAGTGGCAAGCCAATGAGTACTTTGAATGTACTCGCAAGCAACCCATGATGTGGTTCAAAGTAATAATGCAAACTGAACAATAATGAACAATCTAGCAGTGGGCTAGAATAAATATTCTACCAACAAGTTTATGCATCAATAACTCGCGTAACCTTGAAGACAGGTTACCGATATCAACATGAATATGTTTCAACTCATCGAGTCAAGTCACCACCTTGACTCATCACACACATACTTTCACTGATGAAGTAAAATTCTGGACATAGTTTAAGTAGCACCACCCAACTGTCCATGACCGTGGACACGGCTATTCGAATAGTTTTACACTCTGCAGAGGTTGTACACTTTACCCACAAGATCCGGGGAACTTCCGCGTTATCCACGACCCGCGGTACCTCAAGTACCCGCGGTAAGCACCTGGTCATTACCTTTCCTTAGACGACACTAACATAGAGTCCACTCGTTGGTACACGGCCCTCGGGTACAAACAATAGATCACGGGACTTGCCCTAATTTCAATGTCACACGTACCGGAAGGGACCAACGGTGTGTCCGGTGCCCTGTGAAAACAGTCATGGTCGTCTATCCAAGCACGACCCCGTCCCGGGAAAGACCTCAAGTCTTCCCGTCACTAGTAATGCGGGCACCATGCTAGTATCGACCTAAGTAATCAATAAAGCCCCGTCCCATAAGGGGTAGTGTGGTTGCACATGTTTGGTTGGGACGGTAGTCACACATAAATCTAATCCATTATTTCACCATGCACAAGATTTACCGGCACATCACTTCTTCCTCAAGTGATGACCTAACTCAACATCACCCTCGGGCATTAGGGGCACCCGATGGGTTCATGCAAGGGTTTCCAACCACGAAGGTTCATGTCACACATGCATCATTAAGCATCAAGACTAACTATTTGCAGGTCATCTAGCACATAGCAAGATCAAGTTCAAGCATGCATTATGTGGTGGCTCATCTAGGTCACCATCGTGAATCTATCATCATGCATCGGAAACAACGGGTTCCGCAAAACAAGTGTATCATGGTCAAAGGGCTGCTTGCCTGGATTTGCTTGGTCTTCAAAGTCTTCAAATCCTTCTCCTTCTCCTTCTCCAGCAACATCGTCAAATACGGTATCTATACGTCGCATAATAACAACGGAAAAATAAGACCACAAATAAAACAGAAAAATCAAAGTGCTCTGAAAAATGTCAACTTATTTTTGTTAAATAGTAGAGGAATTTATAAGATGGGGAAAAATCTTAGTTGGAGTTTTGGAGCAACAGAATGGATTCTATTGATTTTAGAACAGGAGTTTTAATGCTCAAATTTGAATTTAAATTTGAACAGAACAGAAAAGTTTCATAGGTGTGAGTGAAAGTGGTACCATTAAATAGGTTGGAATATTACAAGAATTTAGGAGTTGGAATTATTTTATTTGGATCAATATTCTTTTCTGTAAAAATGTTTAAAAAAATTACAGAAAAGAAAAAGAGAAAGTTCCCTGTGCAACTGGGCCAGAGAGGCCACACTGCACGGCCCAGGGCAGACCAGCCCAGCCGTACGGGTGCCTGCGCGCGCACGTCAGGTTTCAAACCTGACGGGCAGGGCCCGGCGGTCAGTGACTGAGAGGAGGGGGAGAGAGGTGTGGGGATGACAGGTGGGGCCCGCCTGTCATCTCCAACCTCACGGCCACGGCGACGGCGAGCTCACCGGCGAGGATTCCGGCCACGACGACTACAACGGACGCCAGGAATGGGTCCAGCGTCGAGTGGCTGATGTAGGGGTGGTGGTGCGGCATGCCGAGGAGGTCAGGTTCGCCGGCGGCGAGGTGAGACGGCGGAGGGTCGTCGGGAGGTCGTCGCTCCGGCCGTTTCCAACTACCACAAAGAGGGGAAACAGAGGGGAAAAGGTCAGTGTTGCACGGCGGTTCTAGATCGGGCGAAAGGAAGGGCAGGGGAGGCCCGTACTGCGAGATCACCGGCGGCCCGACGCGACGGAGCTCCGGTCGATCCCGAGCACTGGGACTTCCTGAGGAGGAACTGATGGTGCTGGGGGACTGAAGGAGGTGTGGTGGAGCTGCTGATGCAGTTGGAGAGGCCCGGGGGGGGGTCCTATTTATAGAAGGACGGCGGAGCCCCGTGGTCCAGTGCGCCGGCGAGCTCCATCTCGATGCTACAGCGCACGGGGGGCGATGGGAATGAGTCCACGGCGTTGCTGGACGAGCTCTACGTCCAGTTGAGGTGAGAGGAGGAGCGGGGGAGCTTCTAGTCGACGCGCGCGTGCGAGCCCGAGGAGTGGCCGTTGCGGCCGGCCAGCGCGCGTGCGGCGATGGTCACTGGAGGGCGCAGGAGGAGGGGGGACAGCGTCGGGGCGGTCGCGAACGTCGAGGAGCATCGACTGGCGCGAGGGAGAGGCCTGAGGCTGTCGGGGCCGGCGATTGGCTGGAGCTACAATGCGTGGGTGCACTGTAGCGTGCTCCAGAGCGCTCGAATGGCTAGCACCTTTGTGCCCTCGCCACTCTGGTCAAGTCCAACGTGCCCAAGGGTGTCTAGAAGGTCAAGGGAGGAGTAAAGAAATGGCCTGAGGCCTTGGATGCTCTGGAGATGCTGAGAGAGAGAGAGGATGCTGGTGACTTGGTGAAAATTTGCTGTCCAGCAGGGTAAACTAGGGTTCTTACCCCTCAATCATGGAGCTGGGGTGCTGGGGAAGTTACTGGGGGTAGCCAGTAACTGAATGAACATGTGGTAAAAAGTTCAGGCCATGGAGAAGAGTAAAAGTGATCAAGATGAGGGTTTTAGTAAATCTGCAGAAGGTGTTTGATCAGTGTTTGGTCAAGCAAATGACCTCCACTTGACATGGCACTTAACAGGATTGAATAACATGTGAAAATAGGGTGCTTCACCAAAATTGGGCTCATTTGAAGAAACTAGCCAATGCAACTTTGGTGAACCCTAGAAAACAATAGAAATGGCTTCATCTTGTTTGAGTCAAGCTAATCATCTCCCCTTGATGCACCACTTCGTGTAGCATCATCATTTGGGGTATTGATCATGCCCACAAAGTTTCAAGCTCCAGGTAAAAAGTTGGTAATGTAAAGTTGTTCAAATTTGCATTTGAACAGAAAGGGTTTTGGGGTGATCAGATCAAGTTGCTCTATTCCAAATCTTGTGCCATTTGGTCTAGATGCCTTATTAGGCATTTATAGCATGTACACCAAGTTTGAGAGCATTTGGACAAGTTTGGCAATGTAAAGTTGCTCAAACTTCAAATATGGATAGAATGGTTTTGAGGGGATTAGATGATGTTTTCTTGCTTCCCAAGGCATGGGACTTGGCAAGATCATCAAATATGTCATATATGACATGATAGAATTTCCCTGGAATTTTTGGAGAATATTTCCTTTGTAAATATTTCAAAAGCTTGAAATATCCAGAAAGGGTTTCAGAGGGTTTAGCCCATTATTTTGAACATGACCAAGTGTTGAAACTCTTATATATGGACAATATATGTCCTTTGAGTCTCCCTGAATTTTGGAAAATATTTTTGAAATAGTTAAATAATTTTTCCCTATTAAAGACCATTTCTGGCCTTAAGAAAAAGCTTTTAAATAAAATAGGAAAATAAGTTTTAAAATTATACTTTTGTGGTTTCTGAGAGTCCTATGACTACTAGGTCTTAAATAAACCTTTTGAAATAATTTTCTCACCCTAAATCAAGTACTTGCAGTGCAAATCTCAATTCAGGGGCTTTTGGAAAACTAAATTTATAAAATACTTTTTGGCGAAATTAATTTTGTAAGAAAATACTATACTGTTATATAACACTTGGCATGATCATTGGGCAGAAGTTTTGGGTATGGAGATGAATTCTACAAGAGGTAATAGTTGACTTTAGTGAGCACAAGAAAAAGCACATGAAGAAAACTCAATTTCAAATAAAAGCCAAATGATGCCAAAAAAATTTGCTGGTCCAAATTTTCATGCTTCATTGATGCAAATAACATGTTACAAAATGCAGGGTGTGACAGACCTACCCCCCTTACAAGAATCTCGTCCCCGAGATTCCTAAACTAGGTCTTAAAAGAGGTCGGGAAACTCGGATCTAAGATAGTCTTCTCGTTCCCAGGTTGCTTCTGCTTCGGTGTGGTTGCTCCACTGGACCTTGAAGTACTTGATGGTACGGCTTCGCGTCCGTCGCTTTGCTTCGTCCAGAATACGAATGGGCTTCTCGCGGTAGGTCAAATCAGGCTGCAGATCAATAGCTTGGTGATCCACATCCTTGTAGAGATTAGGCTTGTCTGGAACTTGGAGACATTTCCGGAGTTGCGACACATGGAATACATTGTGCACATCGGATAGCTCAGGTGGTAGTTCCAACTGGTAAGCCACTTCTCCTCGTCGTGCAGTGATCTCAAAGGGTCTAATGAACCTCGGTGCGAGCTTCCCCTTGACGTGGAAACGCTTGGTTCCCTTCAGAGGAGTTACCCGCAGGTACACATGGTCCCCGACATGGAAACTCATGTTCCGACGGTGAGTGTCAGCATAACTCTTCTGCCTTGACTTGGCTGCCTTCAAACATTCTCTGACTAGTTGGACTTGCTCTTCTGCTTCGCGAAGAATATCCGGTCCAAAGACTAGTCCTTCTCCAGTCTCTGACCAGTTGAGGGGTGTGCGGCATCTACGCCCGTACAACACCTCAAATGGTGCCATCTAAAGGCTCGACTGGTAACTGTTGTTATAGGAGAACTTGGCAAAAGGGAGATAATCTTCCCACTTAGCTCCATATGTCAAGACACAGGCTCGGAGCATATCTTTGAGAATCTGATTGACTCGTTCTGTCTGACCTTTGGTCTGTGGTTGGAAAGCCGTGCTGAAAGATAACTTGGTTCCCAAGGCTTCTTGGAACTTCTTCCAGAACCTTGAGGTGAACTGGGTTCCTCGATCTGACACAATCTCCTCGGGAACGCCGTGAAGGCTCATGATTCTGTCGATGTAGAGAGCTGCCAGCCGGTTGCCATCATAAGTGGTCTTGACAGGAATGAAATGGGCCACTTTGGTCAAATGATCGACTATGACCCAGATAGAGTCATGTCCTCTATTCGACCTTGGTAATCCAGTGATGAAGTCCATTCCGACTTTATCCCACTTCCACTCAGGAACTTTGAGTGGTTGAAGCAATAAAGCAGGTCGCTGATATTCAGCCTTGACCCTTTGGCACACATCACACTTTGCAACATAGGTTGCAATCTCTCTTTTCATCCCGTGCCACCAGAATCGTGCCTTCAAGTCTTGGTACATCTTGGTTCCTCCGGGGTGGATGGAATACGGAGTGTCGTGGGCTTCTTGCAGTATCAGGTTCTTCAGCTCTGTGTTGTTTGGTACGCAGATGCGGCCTTTGTACCAAACAATCCCGTGCTCGTCTTCGGAGAATCCTGGGGCCTTGCCCAGCTTCATCTTCTTCTTGATGCCTTCAATGCTTGCGTGTCCATCTTGTGCCTTCTTGACTTCATCCATCAGGGTTGGTCTGACTTCCAAATGACTCAGAAATCCAGGGGTGACCAATTCCAAACTGATTTGTTCGAGTTCCTTAAACATGGCTGGCTGCCTTTCTTGAATAACGGCATTCAAAGAGCAAGCCTTCCTGCTTAAGGCATCGGCCAGCACGTTAGCCTTCCCAGGGTGATACTGAACACTGAGGTCATAATCTTTGATGAGTTGCAACCATCTCCGCTGCCTCATGTTCAATTCCTTTTGGGTGAAAATGTACTTCAGACTTTTGTGGTCTGTGTAAATCTCACACCGTTTCCCTAGGAGGTAATGCCGCCATGTCTTCAAGGCATGAACTACTGCCGCTAGCTCAAGATCGTGAGTAGCGTAGTTCTCCTCATGGGGTCGTAGCTGCCTGGAGAGTTATGCTATGACGCGGCCTTCTTGCATCAGAACGCTTCCCAATCCGGTTCGAGAGGCATCACAATATATCACGAACTCCTTGTGAATATCAGGTGTTGCCAGAACTGGGGCGGTGGTCAATCTCTTCTTGAGCTCTTGGAAGCTCTCTTCGCATTTTGGCGTCCACTCGAACTTCTTGTCCTTCTTGAGGAGCTGAGTCATTGGCCGTCCAATGCTAGAGAATCCTTCCACGAACTTGCGGTAATAGCCCACGAGTCCGAGGAAGCTTCTAACTTCCTTGACGGTCGTTGGAGATTGCCATTGGGTCACAGCTTCGATCTTCGCAGGATCAACAGATAATCCTTCCTTGGTCAAGACGTGACCTAAGAATCCAACTTTATGCAGCCAGAACTCACACTTGCTGAATTTGGCATACAGTTGGTGCTCTCGAAGCTTGTCTAGGACCATCCTCAGATGCTGCTCTTGCTCTTCCTCCGACTTCGAGAAGACAAGAATGTCATCAATGAAGACGACAACGAACTTGTCCAAATATTCCATGAAGACTTTATTCATGAGATACATGAAGTAAGCTGGGGCATTGGTTAACCCAAAGTACATGACCGTGCACTCGTACAGGCCATATCTGGTTACGAATGCCGTCTTCAGAATATCTTGGGGTCTGATCTTCAGTTGGTAGTACCCAGATCTGAGGTCGATCTTGGAGAATACCTTGGCTCCGCTGAGCTGATCAAACAGATCTTTGATCTTGGGAAGTGGATATTTGTTCTTGATTGTAACTTCATTGAGGGAACGATAGTCAATGCATAAGCAGATGGTACCATCCCTCTTTGCCACAAACAGAACAAGAGATCCCCAAGGGGAGGCACTTGGGCGGATAAATCCCTTCCTCATCTGCTCTTCCAGCTGCTTCTTCAACTCAGCTAATTCTTCCGTCCCCATTCTAAAAGGCTTCTTATAGATGGGTCCTGCTCCGGGCATGAGCTCAATGATGAACTCAATGTCACGGTCAGGGGGCATTCCCGGTAGTTCATCCGGAAAGACATCAGGATACTCACATACCGCCGGTACTTGATCTAGCCCAACTTCAGACAGACAGTTGACTTTAGCGGCTTGAGTGGAAGAGGAGTTGGAAGCAAACTTGACTTCGACTCCTTGGTCATTGGTCACGGTGACTGTCCGATTGGCATAGTCTAACAAGCCTTGGTGCTTACTGATCCAATCCATCCCTAAGATCACATCCAAGCCTTGCGATCTTAGGATGATAAGGTCTGCTAGGAAGTCTACACCGTTAATGGTAATACTGACTCCTTTACAGTCTATCTTGGCTCTCATCTCGGCTCTGGGGGTTTGTACCACCATAGGGTTATTCAGGGGTGTAGGGGTCATGCCACTTTTTAATGCAAATCTTTGAGTGACAAATGAATGCGTTGCTCCAGAATCAAACAAGACAGTTGCAGGTGCTGAGTTGACAATGAACGTACCCAGCACGACGTCCGGGTCTTCCTGGGCTTCTTCAGAAGTGACGTGATTCACACGCCCCTTCCCATGGTTAGGTGGATTGCAAGGAGCTGGGTTCCTTGGTGGCATTCCGCGGCCTTGTCCCTGGTTCTGCGCATTGGGGCGCGGGGCATCAGGCTTCTTGTTGGGGCACACCCTTGAGATGTGTCCGGGCTGACCACATCCAAAGCAAGTGACTTGGTTTGTATTGATCTTGTTGCCACCACTGGTATTGGGGTTGAAAGCTGGCCTGGGGTTGGCATACTGCTGAGGCTGAGGGTTGGCACGAGGTGCAGGAGCTCTTGGTTGCTGATAGGTTGGCTTGGCCGGGGCTGACTGCCACGGACGAGGCTTCTGGTTGCTGGAACTTCCCTAACTGACCAACTTGCGCTTGCGAGTGTCTTCCAAAGCACGCCGCTTGTCTTCAAGCATAAGTGCCTTGTTCACCAGGTCAGGGAAAGACGGGCAGTCACACACGACAAGCGAGTATTGCAAAGTCTGATTGAGGCCTTCCAATAAGCGCTCCCTTTTTGCAGCATCAGTGCTGACATCTTCAGGGGCATACCTTGACAGAACACTGAACTTCTGCCTGTACTCCTTGACAGTGCCACTTCCTTGCTTCAGGGCTCGGAACTCATGCTTTTTGATAGCCATGATTCCGGAAGGAATGTGGGCCTTGCGGAATTCTGCCTTGAAGTTGACCCAAGTGATGTCTTGTTCAGCATGCATGACCTTGAATCCATCCCACCAAGCTCTAGCAGTCCCCCCGAGGCAGTGGGCTGCATAAGCCACCTTCTTGCGGTCTTCGGTGCATCCGACTAGTTCCAGTATGTCCTCAATGGAGCGGACCCAGTCATCTACATCCAGGGGTTCAGCAGTCTCGATGAAGGTTGGCGGTGCATGCTTCTTGAACTCTGCCAACGTGGAACGTCCATTGCCATTCCCCGCCGGCTGGCGCTTGTTGGTGACAGCTTGAGCAATCAGCTGAAGAGCTGCAGTGTTGGCTTGGCGTTCCTCTCGGAAAGCTTGGAGAAGCTGAGCCATGTCCATGCTTGGAGGAGGTGGTGGTGGTGGAGCTTGGTCGTTGGTTTGGTCGTGGCCTGCCTCTGGCTGAGCGGATGCTCCGGCTTCGGGCTGCTGGGTAGAGGTACCAGTACGAGTTACAACAGGCATCCTGTTGGAGCGGTAAAAGGTCTCATGACTCGGAAGAGGGAAAGCAAGATAGATGGATGCCTAGTAAGGGGGTGGGTGTGACACTAATCAAATCATGCAAGGGCCGAAAGGCCAAAACACATTTATTAAAATCCAAATGGGTGATGTAGTCGTTTACACATTCCCGAAGGAAGATTACGACATACATCCAGACACAACAAAAGCAAATACTAGATGGTTTCATATGAACCATACAAGGACTCGACTGCGCATAGGGGTTACACGACCTATCCTACCGTAGAGGTCACGACTGGCATATCCGAGTAGCGAATAATGCCTAAGCGGCGGAATGCTCGGTCGCGTATTCTGGCTCTTCTGGGTCTTCCTCCTTGTCTTCATCTGTCTGGGCCCCCTTGTCACTTGAGGGTGTGGGTGAGTGAAGGAGTTGGATACGACGGTGCTTCGTCGGTGGTGCAGGGAAAAGCTTGTGGTATTCCCTCGGAGGGCCTTCCGCCTCGATATGCGATAGCGGATTGTCCAGAAGGTGCTCCTTCCTTCTTGATCCTATTTGCCTTCTCTTGAGCTCGACGAAGAAGTGCCTTGGTCTTGTGAAGTTCTTCTCGAAGCTTCATCGATTCCGAGGCCAAGTCTTGTGCCAAGCTGTCGGCACATAGACTAAAGTAGGTCTGGAACCGAAGCGAGAGTCCTTCCTTAAGTGGAGGGGCTAGTGCGCTGCTTTCTTCTTCACCTTCCTTCCGGTAAGGTAAGAAGCGAGTTGTCATCTTGGCTGCCATCTCCGGAAGAAGCTCACGGAGACGGGTTAGTGCCTTGAGTGCAGCAGCCTCGACGGCGAGTGGTAGTGTCGCCATCTGGGGTCCCTCGAAGAACCAACTTGTGGGAGGATCGTTAACCTTCACGATCACTTCCACATGGTACTCCACCTCAGTGTCGCTAACCCAATGCTCAAGGTAGGTGAGGATGGGTGCTCGGTGGAACTGACACTCCTGGAGGCTATCCTCGAGAAGCAAGGGAAAACCCAGTGGTCAGGTGTTCTCCGGGTACAGCGGCCATCTACAAAGGTGGAATAGGAGGGGTTAATAAGCTGATGAAATCTCAGGTTTAGAAAAGAAGAGTGGTTCAGAAGATTTTGAAAAAGGGTCTCATCTAACTAACGCCCATGCTAACTAAGGCTTCCTACAGTCAGGATGGCTCTGATACCAGCTCTGTGGGGACCCCGACTTAGAAGTCGAGATCACCGAATGCACGTGTACAGTGATCCCAGAGATCAACGGTCACTGAACACACAGAAGTTGAATAACAAGAGTCTTACATCCATACATACCGTCTTACACAAATTAAGGCCATTATGGCCATGTCTTACATCGATAAAGCCTCAAGGGCTGAATAGCAAATAACTCAAATAGCGGAAGTCTTCGATAACAGGTAGAACCCATGCCATCTGCCTTAACCCTACAGGCATTCTGACTGGGATAGCGTCCTAGTTCGCATGATCGTCTCCAAAGAACTCTTCCTCATATTCCTGTTCTTCCATGCCTGGCCAATTAAATAACCAGTGGCAAGCCAATGAGTACTTTGAATGTACTCGCAAGCAACCCATGATGTGGTTCAAAGTAATAATGCAAACTGAACAATAATGAACAATCTAGCAGTGGGCTAGAATAAATATTCTACCAACAAGTTTATGCATCAATAACTCGCGTAACCTTGAAGACAGGTTACCGATATCAACATGAATATGTTTCAACTCATCGAGTCAAGTCACCACCTTGACTCATCACACACATACTTTCACTGATGAAGTAAAATTCTGGACATAGTTTAAGTAGCACCACCCAACTGTCCATGACCGTGGACACGGCTATTCGAATAGTTTTACACTCTGCAGAGGTTGTACACTTTACCCACAAGATCCGGGGAACTTCCGTGTTATCCACGACCCGCGGTACCTCAAGTACCCGGGGTAAGCACCCGGTCATTACCTTTCCTTAGACGACACTAACATAGAGTCCACTCGTTGGTACACGGCCCTTGGGTACAAACAATAGATCACGGGACTTGCCCTAATTTCAATGTCACACATACCCGAAGGGACCAACGGTGTGTCCGGTGCCCTGTGAAAACAGTCATGGTCGTCTATCCAAGCACGACCCTGTCCCGAGAAAGACCTCAAGTCTCCCCGTCACTAGTAATGCGGGCACCATGCTAGTATCGACCTAAGTAATCAATAAAGCCCCGTCCCATAAGGGGTAGTGTGGTTGCACATGTTTGGTTGGGACGGTAGTCACACATAAATCTAATCCATTATTTCACCATGCACAAGATTTACCGGCACATCACTTCTTCCTCAAGTGATGTCCTAACTCAACATCACCCTCGGGCATTAGGGGCACCCGATGGGTTCATGCAAGGGTTTCCAACCACGAAGGTTCATGTCACACATGCATCATTAAGCATCAAGACTAACTATTTGCAGGTCATCTAGCACATAGCAAGATCAAGTTCAAGCATGCATTATGTGGTGGTTCATCTAGGTCACCATCGTGAATCTATCATCATGCATCGGAAACAACGGGTTCCGCAAAACAAGTGTATCATGGTCAAAGGGCTGCTTGCCTGGATTGGCTTGGTCTTCAAAGTCTTCAAATCCTTCTCCTTCTCCTTCTCCAGCAACTTCGTCAAATATGCTATCTATACGTCGCATAATAACAACGGAAAAATAAGAACACAAATAAAACAAAAAAATCAAAGTGCTCTGAAAAATGTCAACTTATTTTTGTTAAATACTAGAGGAATTTCTAAGATGGGGAAAAAAATCTTAGTTGGAGTTTTGGAGCAACAGAATGGATTCTATTGATTTTAGAACAGGAGTTTTACTGCTCAAATTTGAATTTAAATTTGAACAGAACAGAAAAGTTTCATAGGTGTGAGTAAAAGTGGTACCATTAAATAGGTTGGAATATTACAAGAATTTAGGAGTTGGAATTATTTTATTTGGATCAATATTCTTTTCTGTAAAAATGTTTAAAACAATTACAGAAAAGAAAAAGAGAAAGTGCCCTGTGCAACTGGGCCAGAGAGGCCACAGTGCACGGCCCAGGGCAGACCAGCCCAGCCGTACGGGTGCCTGCGCGCGCACGTCAGGTTTTCAAACCTGACGGGCGGGGCCCGGCGGTCAGTGACTGAGAGGAGGGGGAGAGAGGTGTGGGGATGACAGGTGGGGCCTGCCTGTCATCTCCAACCTCACGGCCACGGCCACGGCGAGCTCACCGGCGAGGATTCCGGCCACGGCGACGGCAACGGAGGCCAGGAATGGGTCCAGCGTCGAGTGGCGGATGTAGGGGTGGTGGTGCGGCACGCCGGGGAGGTCAGGTTCGCCGACGGCGAGGTGAGATGGCGGAGGGTCTTCGGGAGGTCGTCGCTCCGGCCGTTTCCAACTACCACAGAGAGGGGAAACAGAGGGGAAAAGGTCAGTGTTGCATGGTGGTTCTAGATCGGGCGAAAGGAAGGGCAGGGGAGGCCCGTACTGCGAGATCACCGGCGGCCCGACGCGGCGGAGCTCCGGTCGATCCCGAGCACTGGGACTTCCTGAGGAGGAACTGATGGTGCTGGGGGACTGAAGGAGGTGTGGTGGAGCTGCTGATGCTGTTGGAGAGGCCCGGGGGTCCTATTTATAGGGGGACGGCGGAGCCCCGTGGTCCAGTGCACCTGCGAGCTCCGTCTCGACGCTATAGCGCACGGGGGGCAATGGGAATGAGTCCACGGCGTTGCTGGACGAGTTCTACATCCAGTTGAGGTGAGAGGAGGAGCGGGGGAGCTTCTAGTCGACGCGCGCGTGCGAGCCAGAGGAGTGGCCGCTGCGGGCGGCCAGCGCGCGTGCGGCGACGGTCACTGGAGGGCGCAGGAGGAGGGGGGACAGCGCCGGGGCGGTCGCGGACGTCGAGGAGCATCGACTGGCGCGAGGGAGAGGCCCGAGGCTGTCGGGGGCCGGCGATTGGCTGGAGCTACAGTGCGTGGGTGCAATGTAGCGTGCTCCAGAGCGCCCGAATGGCTGGCACCTTCGTGCCCTCGCCGCTCTGGTCAAGTCCAACGTGCCCAAGGGTGTCTAGAAGGTCAAGGGAGGAGTAAAGAAATGGCCTGAGGCCTTGGATGCTCTGGAGATGCTGAGAGAGAGAGAGAGAGAGGATGCTGGTGACTTGGTGAAAATTTGCTGTCGAGCAGGGTAAACTAGGGTTCTTACCCCTCAATCATGGAGCTGGGGTGCTGGGGAAGTTACTGGGGGTAGCCAGTAACTGAATGAACATGTGGTAAAAAGTTGAGGCCATGGAGAAGAGTAAAAGTGATCAAGATGAGGGTTTTAGTAAATCTGCAGAAGGTGTTTGATTAGTGTTTGGTCAAGCAAATGACCTCCACTTGACATGGCACTTAACAGGATTGAATAACATGTGAAAATAGGGTGCTTCACCAAAATTGGGCTCATTTGAAGAAACTAGCCAATGCAACTTTGGTGAACCCTAGAAAACAACAGAAATGGCTTCATCTTGATTGAGTCAAGCTAATCATCTCCCCTTGATGCACCAATTGGTGTAGCATCATCATTTGGGGTATTGATCATGCCCAGAAAGTTTGAAGCTCCAGGTAAAAAGTTGGTAATGTAAAGTTGTTCAAATTTACATTTGAACAGAAAGGGTTTTGGGGTGATCAGATCAAGTTGCTCTATTCCAAATCTTGTGCCATTTAGTCTAGATGCCTTATTAGGCATTTCTAGCATGTACACCAAGTTTGAGAGCATTTGGACAAGTTTGGCAATGTAAAGTTGCTCAAACTTCAAATATGGACAGAATGGTTTTGAGGGGATTAGATGATGTTTTCTTGCTTCCCAAGGCATGGGACTTGGCAAGATCATCAAATATGTCATATATGACATGATAGAATTTCCCTGGAATTTTTGGAGAATATTTCCTTTGTAAATATTTCAAAAGCTTGAAATATCCAGAAAGGGTTTCAGAGGGTTTAGCCCATTATTTTGAACATGACCAAGTGTTGAAACTCTTATATATGGACAATATATTTCCTCTGAGTCTCCCTGAATTTTGGTAAATATTTTTGAAATAGTTAAATAATTTTTCCCTATTAAAGACCATTTCTGGCCTTAAGAAAAAGCTTTTAAATAAAATAGGAAAATAACTTTTAAAATTATACTTTTGTGGTTTCTGGGAGTCCTATGACTACTAGCTCTTAAATAAACCTTTTGAAATAATTTTCTCACCCTAAATCAAGTACTTGCAGTGCAAATCTCAATTCAGGGGCTTTTGGAAAACTAAATTTATAAAATACTTTTTGGCCAAATTAATTTTGTAAGAAAATACTATACTGTTATATAACACTTGGCATGATCATTGGGCAGAAGTTTTGGGTATGGAGATGAATTCTACAAGAGGTAATAGTTGACTTTAATGAGCACAAGAAAAAGCACATGAAGAAAACTCAATTTCAAATAAAAGCCAAATGATGCCAAAAAATTTTGCTGGTCCAAATTTTCATGCTTCATTGATGCAAATAACATGTTACAAAATGCAGGGTGTGACAAAGGTGGTAGTAGACAAAAGTAGGGAGAAAGTCTCACGTCGACTAGGCGTACGAATGGGCTATGGAGATGCCCATCAATAGATATCAATGTGAGTGAGTAGGGATTGCCATTTAACGGATGCACTAGAGCTATAAGTGTATGAAAGCTCAACAAAAAACTAGTGGGTGCGCATCAACTTTCTTGCTCATGAAGACCTAGGGCATTTGAGGAAGCCCATCGTTGGAATATACAAGCAAGTTCTATAACGAAAAATTCCCACTAGAATATGAAAGTGACAACATAGGAGACTCTCTATTATGAAGAACATGGTGCTATGATAAAGCACAAGTGTGGAAAAAGACGGTAGCATTGTCCCTTTTTTTCTTTTTCTTTTTTTGGGCCTTCCCTTTTTCTTTATTTGCCCTTTCTCCTTTTTTATTTGGCCTTTTATTTGGCCATTTTTTGGCGACAATGCTCTAATAATGATGATCATCACACCTTCATTTACTTACAACTCGATATTACAACTCGATACCAGAACAAAGTATGACTCTATATGAATGCCTCCGAGGTGTACCGGGATGTGCAATGATCTAGCGTAGCAATGACATCAAAAAACGGACAAGCCATGAAAACATCATGTAGCTATCATACGATCATGCAAGGCAATATGACAATGACGGTGCGTGTCATAATAAATGGAACAGTGGAGTTATATGGCAATATATCTTGGAATGGCTATGGAAATGCCATAATAGGTAGGTATGGTGGCTGTTTTGAGGAAGGATATAAGGTGGTTTGATGCACCGGCAAAAGTTGCGCGGTACTAGAGTGGCTAGCAAGGTGGAAGGGTGAGACTGCATATAATCCATGGACTCAACATTAGTCATATAGAACTCACATACTTATTGCGAAAAATCTATTATCCCTTGAAGCAAAATACTAAGACGCATGCTCCTAGGGGGGAGGTTGGTAGGAGTTAACCATCGCGCACCCCCGACCTTCACGCAAAGATGAACAATCAAAATACAATGCGCGCCAATTTGGTTAGATAGTTAGGAGACAATACGTGCATGCTTCGGGAATCACAAACCTTAACACCAATATTTTTACTAAACCACAATCATTCACTAGAACCTCCCTCATATTAGCATCTCTATATCGCAAAACTATTGCAAGGAATCAAACATATCATATTCAGCGATCTAAAAGTTTATGTAGGATTTTATGACTAACCATGTGAATGACCAATTCATGTCAACTCTCTAAATAGATATAAGTGAGGCAAGCGAGTTTTAATTGTTTCTACAAAAGATATGCCCATGCTCTAACAAATATAAGAGAAGCAAAAGAGCATTCTACAAATGGCGGTTTTCTATGTGAAGAGGAACATGCAATCCAAACTTCAAATGATATAAGTGAAGCACAAGAAGCATTCTATAAAGCCATACTCAAAAGATATAAGTGAAGTGCAAAGAGCATTCTATAAATCAACCAAGGACTATCTCATACAAGCATGGTGTATTTATTAAAATAAAAAGGAAAAGAACATGACGCTCCAAGAGTTTACGCATATCATGTGAATGAAACGAATCCGAAAACATACCGATACTTGTTGAAGAAAGATGGGATGCCTTCCGGGGAATCCCCAAGCTTAGACTCTTGAGTCTCCTTGAATATTTACTTGGAGTGCCTCGGGCATCCCCAAGCTTGATCTCTTGCCTCTCCTCCTTCTCCTGGCATTGAGACCTCCTCAATCTTCGAACACTTCATCCACACAAAACTTTTAGTGGCGGTGTTAGTGCATATGATCAATGAAATCCTATCATGTACTGCTCTAACATTATTGTATAATTATGAACAAACATTACCCACTGTATGCTATCACAATTATATGGCCCCAAGTCAAGGAGTCTTCAAAAAGAATTCAAACATATGTAAATAATGAAGCTATAACAGCAATCTATGAAAACAAGACAGTCTGTAGTAATCTGAACATTAACCATACTTCCGTAACTCTAAAAATTATGGAAACGTTAGAAAAAATCAAAAATTTGTATAGAAAGACTATGCAAAAAGTTTCAGATCCTTTCGACATTCCAGTAAAAAATGTAAAATTGCGCACTTCAGCCAAAGTTTCTGTTTTTGCACCGCACAAACCAACAAGCCGTTTAATCATCCTAAAGGAAACTCTTGGCACATTATTTTTACAATACAATGGAATTGTACAAGGGGATAATTTTTTTGTTTAAAAGTTTCTGTAATTCAAGGTTTGCAAAGTTTCCATGGTCATGAACAAAGTTCAAGGCTAGCTCCCACTTTAACAATGCTCGTCTTTCTCACTTTCGCTTTTCTTTTTGAAAAAGTTTAGGTTCCCCTCTTTATTTTTTTCTTGTTTTTAAAATTTATAAAAGCACACAACAGAAATAAATGACTCTCTAAAACTTCCGGGTTGTCTCCCTGGCAGCGCTTTCTTTAAATCCATTAAGCTAGTCATATAGTGCTCAAGTAATGGATTCACCCGGATCCCAAGGTATATCAAAGCCAATTTTAATTAGCAATGATTTGGCATTTAGTAGTGAGCACAAAGTGATATGTGTCATGCAAGAACGAAATCTAACTCTCTTCCTATGCATAGGCATGTCATACAAGAACAATTCATGCACATTAAGTAAAGGCCAATGCATAGTATAAGCAGTTTCTTGCAATTTTATCATGTTGGAAACATAGAGGCGGAGATGTAGTTCCTCTCTCATAATAATTGCAAGTAGGAGCAGCAAGCACATGCATATTATACTCATCAAAATCATCATGTGTAATGGAAAAAGGCAACCCATCAATATAATCCTTAATAAGTGCAAACTTCTCTGATATAGTGTAGTTTGGAGAATTTAAAAACATAATAGGACTATCATGTGTGGGTGCAATAGCAACTATTTCATGTTTAACATAAGGAACTATAGCAAGTTCATCTCCATAAACATAATTCATATTCGCATCTTGGCCACAAGCATAGCAAGCATCATCAAAAAGGGATATTTCAAACGGATCAAAGGGATCATATAAATCATCATAGCAATCATCCTTCGGTAAGCACGAACGGAAATTAAACAATGTATGAGTTGAAGAGTTACTCTCATTAGAAGGTGGGCACGGGTAGCTAATCCGCTCTTCCTCCTTTTGTTCTTCGCTCTCCTCCTCATCTTTTTCATCCAATGAGCTCACAATGTCATTAATTTCTTCTTCCATAGACTCCTGCAGAATATTAGTCTCTTCTTGGACAGCGGAAGAGTCCTCAGTATATGATTTAACATTGGTATTAGAAGCATAATTATCATAAAAATATTTAAATATGGCAAACTTTTCAGATTTGTAAAGAGTAGCATCATACTTTTCAATCAAAGAAGCAAATTCATTAGCACCCTTAAAAGCAACAAATTCTTAAATTTGTTGAACATCATAGTAACTATAAACACCCTTAGCATACGAAGATACGATTTCATTATCACTAAACTCACATTGGTAGGGAAGGTGTTTCGTAGGGTCTTCAGAACAACAAGTAAAATCATATATTTCACAAAAAAATCCAAGCATAGCATTGCAAACGTTGAATTTGATCCAGTAAAAGTTTCCCTTTTTCAGTTATGCGGTGTCGCACATAACAAGCATGCTCATCTAAAGATGTTCCCTCAACTAAGCTAGTTGGGGTTTCAGCCCGAGCACATAGGGATCGAAGATGATCCAAGTAATAAGCTTCATTAGTGTGATATATTTTGAGTGGTTCTTCAACCATTGGTTCAGTAGGAACCACTAATTGTTTTGGTATTTTGCGTTTCCTACCCATAACTAAAGATAGAAAACAAATTAAAACAGCAAATAAAATCTACTTAGTGATAAAGCAAACAAGCACACATGAGAATATTCACCCCACACTATTGCTCCCCGGGAACGGCGCGAGAAAAATGTCTTGATAACCCACAAGTGTAGGGGATCAGTTGTAGCCTCTTTCGATAAGTAAGAGTGTCGAACCCAACGAGGAGCTAAAGGTAGAACAAATATTCCCTCAAGTTCTATCGACCACCGATACAACTGTACACACGCTTGACGTTGACTTTACCTAGAACAAGTATGAAACTAGAAGTACTTTGTAGTTTTCATGGGATAGGTTTGCAAAAATATAAAGAGCATGTAAATAAAACTAGGGGCTGTTAAGATAAAGACACAACTAAATTAGTTTTAGTAGAGAGCTTTTTGTCACAAGAAAGTTATTTGTCCCTAGGCAATCGATAATTAGATCGGTAATCACTATTGCAATCTTATTTGAGGGAGAGGCATAAGCTAACATACTTTCTCTTCTTGGATCATATTGTCGGTGTACTAAGATAGGGGTACCTTAGTACCCCAACTTGTGCACGGGCAGCAGCAGCTTCCCGTGGCAGGGCTTACCACGTGCTCGCCAAGAACCTTTCTGGTCCCTATGAAGCCATTCAATAACAAAGTATACAAGTCAGAAGATCAAGGCCCCGGCAAGAGGAGCTTGCCGGGAAGGCCGCACCAGGCTCAAGGATATCACTTCAACACAAGACCCTGGCAAGAGGAGCTTGCCAGGAAGGCCAAGGAACACATATCTCAAGAGATGCCCCGGCGCATCATGCGCCCCGGCAGGACCCGGAGAGCGACAAGCTTCCGGGCCCGGCAAGGTCACTACCCCGGCAAGGTGCTTGCCGGGGAAACTTATGCTGTGTGCCCGCGCTCCAGCTCATCTGCCCACGCGTCGCCCTAGGGCCCTCCCAGGGACGCGTGGCAGATGGCTGTGTAGCCTGGGGCACACGGTGGCAAGCCGCGGTGACGAGGATACCGCCGTGGCGAACGGAGAAGCATGGACGGACGCTTTTGGGGGCGACGGCGACGGGCATTTAATGCCCTTGTCCCCCGCTGTCAAAGTTAGGTGAAGACCACTGTTCATATACTGTTCATGCGCTGTTGCAACTACCACCAAATTTACACTTTTACCCTTGTCTACGTTGACACCTGTCGGTGACCCCTTTGAGCTATAAAAGGAGGCCCATGCACAACGTAGAGGGGGTTGGAAACCTAGACAACTCTCTCGCTCGGTGTAGCTAGTACTGTAGATCTTCAAGCTCCCGAGCCCAAGAACTCAATACAACCTAAGCAGGAGTAGGGTTTTACGCGTCCGCGCGGCCCGAACCTGGATAAAACTGCCCGCGTGCGCCCCTCGATCTGCTCTCCGTGCTCCCTCCGCTCCCTTACCGCAACGTAGAAGGGGCTCCGGTCCCATAGGTGCTCGTGGGAGGACAGTTTCCCCCGACATCTTTGGCGCGCCAGGTAGGGGGCGTCGAGGTTGTGCGAACCTGATCCGGCGCTCACACGGGCGCAACCTTCAGCAACTTCACCAGCTTCATCAACCTCATCAGCAGCATCAACATGCCTCCGAAGAAGAAGGCTTCGGAGGTCGGAGGCCCGTCTGCGTCGATCCCACCGCCACCAGAACCAACGGTTGGTGGAGGAGACGCCGGCGGAAGGGTGGTCGCCGGCGAGGAAACTCACGGCGCCACCAAGTCCAAGGACAAAACGGACGACCGGGCAAATTCCAAAGCTTCGGTGTCCGTGCACGCACCACATCCCTCTCAGGAGGCACAAGACCAGCAGCGGCGTAGTACGGGAGGTACCATACGCTTGTTGGGGGCGTGGCCAAGCCGGAGGATAGCGGGATGCTCAAGGCCAGCGTGCTGGTACGAGCAAGGCGCGGTCGCCGGGGCGAGAAACTGCTCCTTCTAACCCTGTTAGAGGTCCGAGCATATCTCGCTCCTCGCACCGCTCGCCGCCGCTCCCCTCCTCTCCAGCAGAAGCTCTAGCAAGAGCACAGCTGCTCCTCGACTTCCCTCCAGCGGCAGATAAAGCCAAAGACTGGAGGGCGACGATCTAGAGCCTCATCGCCTTCGCCAACAACGACACGCCGCAGCAGCCGGCAACGTCGCGGCCGCGGCAAGTCGACAAGACGAAGGCCGATGGAGGCAAGACCGCCGGGGGTGCAACTACCGTGCACTCCCCGCCGCGGAAGCAGAAATCGCCACCCCGCCAGATCAACGTCGACGACGACTCTATGGCGTCATCGGATCCGCGGGCTCGCCGCGATCAGCGCCAAGTCCTAGACGACAGGCGGCAAGAGGACGCTCGGACTCGCATCGAGCGTCGACGAGAAGCCCGAAGACAGTCAGATCAGCGCGCTGGGACCGCTGTCGACGCGCACGCGCCCGATGAACCAGGCGACTTGCCGTACGCGGCAGGCTGCCCTGCGTTCACCCGTGAGCTGCGGCAAGTCCAGTGGCCCAGCATGAAGAATTTCAAGCCCGACGTACCCGAGAAGTACGACGGCAAGACACACCCCTCGGAGTTCCTCAGCATCTACACCATTGCGGTGCAGGCTGCCGGGGGACGTGACGAGAAGATCCTAGCCAACTACTTCCCGCTAGTGCTTAAGCCAAACGTCCGGTCTTGGCTTATGCACTTGCCGGAGAACTCCATTTCTTCGTGGGCGGATCTGTGCCACCAGTTTGTTGGCGCCTTTACGGGCGGCCACAAACCCCACGGCCAGGAGAGCGATCTCCACATCTTAGCCCAGAAGGAGGGAGAATTCCTGCGCAAGTACATCCAGAGATTCAGCCGCGTCCAGCACAACATCCCCGACGTCCACCCTGCCGCGGTTATCAGCGCGTTTCATCAGAACGTGCGTAACCGCCGGATGAGGGAGGAGATGGCCATGACCAAGATCCAGGATGTCAGCGAGCTCTACGCTCTGGCCGACAAGTGCGCGCGCGCTGAAGAGGGGAGGAGACTCCCCGGAGATGATACTGGCTTAGGAGGAAGCGACAGCGAGGATGCCGCCCCGGCAAGGAAGAGCCGGCGGCGGAACAACAGAAAGAAGAAGAGCAAGGAGGTGTTGGTTGTCGAGCAGTCCGGCAAGGAGGCTCCCGCCAAGAAGGCATAGGCTGGCGGTTCCGGCAAGGAGCCCGCCCCTGTAGCGGCAGCCGACAAGCAGGACGGCTCCGACAAGCAGTACTGCAAGATCCACCGCACCAAGGGCCACGATCTTCAGAACTGCAAAAGAGTCGACTACCTCGTAGAACAGCAGAAGGCTGAATACGAGCATCGCGACAAGGAGAAGGCCCAAGGAGGCGGAGGAGAGCCCAGCAAGAAGCGGCCGTTCAATGGCCGGGGAGGACGCCGCGGCAAGGCCAAGCAGCGGCAAGGTGATAGACCTCCCCGGGGCCGCGACAAGGATGAGGACGAAGACGACGATGATGACATGGAAGAAGGAGATAACAGCGAGCAGGAGTTCCAGAAGGCCACAGAGGTTCTGTGTGTCGACGGGGGTGCCTCTCTGCACACTTCCCACCGCCAGCTCAAGCAGTGGGTGCGAGAAGTGAATGTAGCTGAGCCACCCGTCGAGTCACGCAGGCTGCTGAAGTGGTCCGGCACGCCCATCATCTTTGACCTTGAGGACCACCCTGACCGCACCACCGCGGTCGGGTGCTTGCCGATGTTGGTCTCACCAACTATCCGGAATCTCAAGGTCACCAAGATGTTGGTTGACGGCGGGGCCGGCCTGAACTTGATCTCCTCAGCTATAATCAAGAAGCTACAGATCCCAGACGGCGAGCTCGAGGAAACCGGGTCGTTCCAAGGGATCAACCCGGGAAGGAGCAAGCCAAAGCGGAAGATTACGCTGCCAGTGACCTTTGGCGGGGAGCTCAACTTCAGGACGGAGAGGATGACATTTGATGTTGCCGATATTCCATTACCATACAATGGGATACTTGGCCGTCCTGCCCTCGCCAAGTTCATGGCAGCTTCCCACTATGCATACAACGTACTCAAGATGCCGGGGCCGATAAGCGTCATCTCTGTCCCCGGCGACAAGAAGGACGCGCTTATCTTCGCCGACAAGATCTACCGGGATGCAGCAGCCGCAGCAGAAAGCAACACACTTGCCGCTGAAGCTCCCGGGGGGAAGACCAAGACCAAGTCCGGCAAGAGCTCTGGGGCCCACTCCGGCAAACGCACCTCTTCGGAGTGCTGCGCTGCCGTCGAGGACACACAATCGAGCTCCACCGGCAAGTGCAAGAAAGGAATGGCAGCTCCACCGGCAACCAAGAGAGTGTCCGCCAAGGAGGACGGCACTGGTGGTACCTTCACCATCAGTGCTACACTCGACCCCAAATAGGAAAGCACGCTCGTTGCCTTCCTGCGGGCGAATGTCGATGTGTTTACATGGCAACCATCTGACATCCCCGGCGTTCCCAGGAAGGTAATTGAGCACAAGCTTGCTGTTTGTCCTCATGCGCGGCCCGTCAAGCAGAAGGTCAGGAAGCAAGCCGTGGAGCGCCAATAATTCATCGCCGAAGAGATAAAGAAGTTAGAAGCAGCAGGCCTGGTTAGAGGCGTAATCCATCCTACGTGGTTGGCCAATCCAGTTGTCGTGCGCAAGGCCAATGGGAAGTGGAGACTTTGTATAGACTTCACTGATGTGAATAAAGCATGTCCCAAGGATCCATTTCCCTTGCCGCGTATTGACCAGATTGTTGACTCCACCGCCGGATGTGAGCTGCTTTCCTTCCTTGATGCATACTCAGGTTACCACCAGATATTCATGGCCGAGGAAGACGAAGAGAAGACTGCATTCATTACTCCATGCGGCACATATTGCTTCATACGCATGCCCTTTGTATTGAAGAATGCAGGCTCAACATTTGCGAGGGTGGTGCACACTGCATTTGAGCCACAGATCCATAGAAATGGAGAAGCCTACATGGATGATATAGTGGTCAAGAGCAAGAGCAAAGATACCCTGATCCAAGACTTAGAGGAAACCTTTGAGAATCTGCGCAAGATCCAACTCAAGCTGAACCCCGAGAAGTGCGTCTTCGGAGTTCCTTCCGGCAAGCTTCTCGGGTTCTTTGTGTCCCAGAGGGGGATTGAAGCCAATCCCGACAAGATAAAAGCCATCGAGCAGATTGAAGCCCGAAGCGCGTCAAGGACGTAAGGAGACTTGCTGGTTGTGTGGCTGCGCTCAGCAGGTTCATTTCAAAGTCTGCAGAGCGCGCCCTGCCTTTCTTCAAAATTTTCAAGAAGGCAGGACCTATGAAATGGACTCCGGAAGAGGAGGCAGCGCTGCAAGACTTGAAAGGATACCTGTCCTCCACCCCGATACTTGTCGCACCTAGTCCACAAGAGAAGTTGCTGCTGTACCTAGCGGCAACCAATCAAGTGGTTAGTGCTACGTTAGTAGCGGAGAGGGAGGTAGATGAGGAACCCACATCCCCGGCAAGCGAATCCAGCGGCAAGCAGGGGGCTTCCCCGACAAGCTCTGGCCTCGACATGGACAAGTCTGCGCAGGAACAAGGAGAAGTGCGAAAGAGGATGGTGCAGCGCCCAGTGTATTTTGTAAGTTCCCTCTTGCAGGGGGCTAGCTCAAGATACTCTGGGGTGCAGAAATTGCTGTTCGGCCTCCTCATGGCCTCCAGGAAGCTGCGCCATTACTTCCAAGCACACGAGACAACAGTGGTCACTCGCTTTCCGTTGAAAAGGATATTGTAGAATCCCGAAGCAACAGGCAGGATCGTCGAGTGGGCACTGGAGCTGTCAAGCTTTGGTCTCAAGTTTGAGAGTACTTCAACCATACAGAGCAGAGCTTTGGCAGAATTCATAGCAGAATGGACCCCAACGCCAGATGAAGAAATCCCAGAGACAAGCGCCCCTGTCCAAGAAGCGAGCAACGAGTGGATAATGTACTTTGATGGTGCGTTTTCGCTGCAAGGCGCCGGTGCCGGCGTGGTACTCATAGCACCCACCGGAGAGCACCTCAAGTATGTTGTCCAGATGCACTTTCCCAAGGAGCAAGCGACAAACAATACTGCTGAGTATGAAGGTTTGCTTGCCGGCCTCAGAATTGCGGCCGATCTTGGGATCAAGAAGTTGATTGTGCGGGGGGATTCACAGTTGGTGGTCCGACAAGTGAACAAGAGTTATCAGAGCCGTTTGATGGAAGCTTATGTCGATGAAGTGAGAAAGCTTGAAGAACACTTTGAAGGCCTGCAAATGGAGCACGTCCCAAGAGCTCAGAATGATATTGCAGATGGCCTCTCAAAGTGTGCTGCAATGAAGTTACCTGTGGAACCAGGGACCTTCGTGCTCAAGTTAACTCAGCCATCCGTTACACCATCAGTTGGGCAAAACAAGAAGAGGAAGTTGGTCTCCGGCGACTACTTGCTGGCGGACCTTCGCGAAGCCGCCGCCAAGGTCCCCAGGATCAACAGCCAAGATGCTGAGGAACAGTTTGCTCCTGCAGATCCAAGGGTCTGTACAGTTGAAGCAGGCATTCCCGACAAGCCTTGCCCCGGCAGGCTTGCCGGGGGACCATCAGCTCTGGCAAAACCACAGGTTCTTGCCGTAGAAGCTGAGGTTCCCGCAGCAGCCCTCATGCCTTTAGTCCTTGTTGTTGAGCCACAAGCTCCAGCATGGGCACATCAAATCGTCCGCTTCCTGCAAACTGGAGAACTTCCCGATGAGCCAGAAGAGATAGAGAGGATTACCAGACAGTCAAGTATGTACCAGTTCGTCGACAACGAACTGTACAGAAGAAGACTCAACGGTGATAGGTTGAAGTGCATTTCCAGGGAAGATGGACAGAAGCTGTTGGCGGAAATACATGGGGGCATATGTGGCCACCACATTGGCGCAAGGGCACTTGCCGGGAAAGCGTTCCGGCAAGGGTTCTTCTGGCCAGAAGCCCTCCAAGATGCAACTGCACAACTAACCAAGTGAGAAGCGTGCCAGTTCCATGCCAAGCAGATTCACCAGCCAGCTCAAGCTCTCCAGACGATCCCTTTGTCCTGGCCCTTCTCGGTCTGGGGGCTCGATATTCTCGGCCCCTTTTCCCGCGCAGTCGGGGGCTTTGAGTACTTGTACGTAGCAATCGACAAGTTCACAAAGTGGCCAGAAGTGGAGCCAGTGAGAAAGGTGACAGCACAGTCAGCAGTCAGGTTCTTCAGATTGATTGTTTGCCGTTTCGGAATCCCCAACAGGATCATCACCGACAACGGCACACAGTTTACAAGTCGCACCTTCATGCAGTACGTCCAAGACCTTGGCGCCAAGGTCTGCTTCGCTTCTGTTGCTCACCCGAGGAGCAATGGTCAATCGGAGAGGGCCAATGCTGAAGTGCTGCGCGGACTAAAGACAAGAACCTTCGACAGGCTGCGCAAGTGCGGAAGAAACTGGATAGAGGAGTTGCCGGCAGCTCTTTGGTCAATCAGGACGACACCGAATCGAGCCACCGGACAGACACCCTTTGCTCTTGTCTATGGAGCAGAGGTAGTTCTCCCCACGGAACTCGTATACGGATCTCCTCGAGTGCTCGCTTATGATGAGCTCGAGCAAGAGCAACTGCGACAAGATGATGCATTGCTCCTTGAGGAGGAACGTCTCCAGGCTACTGTACGAGCTGCTCGATACCAGCAAGCCTTGCGTCGCTATCATAGCCGCATGGTCAGGGCGAGGAGTCTCGAGGAAGGTGACCTTGTTCTTCGACGTGTTCAGTCCGCCAAGAATTCCAACAAGTTGACGCCGAAGTGGGAAGGCCCTTATCGGGTGAGACAAGTCACAAGGCCCGGCGCTGTCCGCCTTGAGACCGAAGAAGGCTTACCGGTGAACAACTCCTGGAACATAGAGCATCTTCGCAAGTTTCACCCATAAGGCCCGGTTGCCGTGATCCGCTCTGGCAACCACCTTTTGTACAAGTCTTGCCGCTGTTGCATGTAAACCTTTGTACAAAGCCGGGCGCTGATCCCGTGCATCAGTAAAGTTTTTGTGCTTCGCACTATTTGTCATTTCCATGCTTTTCTTCGTTATTTGCATGCATCATCTGACACCTTGTGCAGCGCACGTCCCCGGTAAGCACTAGCAAGCCGTAAGGCCCTATACTTGTTGTTCCTCCTGTTTTTCTTTCCCTCTTAAGCAGAAGGAGTATTCCTCGCGCACAAGTTTGCCGGGGGGAAGGAGGTGGAGGCATGAACCAAGTACTGTTCAAGAAAGACAAGCCTTGTCGGGGAGCAAACAATCTATGAAAGCTAAGTTACCAGAATTTGAGCAGTTCAAATTTTTAAAATTTTAGTTGTCTTCCTTGAACAACCACACTTTGTATGGAAAACCTATGCGCGGAGGAACCTACCCGTGGTTAGCCGCACCCTTACTTTGCTTCGAGCACGCTCAACGGCTTAAGTGAGCTGCGACAAGTGTCGCGCCCTTATTTCATTTTCGAGTTCGCTCAGCAAGCTAAGTGTGCTGCGATTAGCTGCGGCAAGATTTCTTGCCGGCACGGCCTTTGCCAGCAGGCTGCTCAGAGTCCAGCACTCAGCGCTCGCGGCAAGGGTCCTTTTGCCGGCAAGTTCCCTGAAAGCGTAGGGTCGAACGCATACGAAGTAAAGGGACCAAAGCAAGGGAGATAACACTGCATTGATAGCTCAAAATAATATTGTATATTACAAAGATAACTTGCCGCAATACTAATAGATTCTTGTCCATAACATGCCTTGCAGCGGCAAAGGAAGCAGAAAGGAAGAGATCTAATCTACGCGGTCGCCTTCACGCCTCGTAATCTTGCCCACCTTGGCGACGATATGGGCAACCTGCGCCTTCAACGCCTCCTGGTCAGCTTCGGGCGGCAAGGTGCGGAGGACGTTGACGAGGTTGATGCCGGGGTTGCGGTAGACGATCTTCGACAAGACCCGCTCCATGGTACCCATGCAGAGCCGACGCGCCTCGTCGGCCAGCTGCACGGGGATTTTCTCCCGCAGCCGCGCAAGCGCCGGCGCGATTCCCCTGAAGAATAGACTCAACTTGGCGCTGTGGGGGAGGCTCTCGTCCGGGGAGTACACGAGATGCTCCGCCTTCAGTGACATCATCTCCACGTCAATATTGGCAGCGGAGGTGACCAGCTCATCAGTCCACTGCTCCACTGCCCGGCTGAAGTTGTTCGCTGAGAAGGCGGCGCTATCCACCAAGGCCTTTTCCTTGCGGAGTTCGTCCTTCAGCTTCGTCTCGCGGTCCCGGGCGGCGTCGAGCGAACCAGTCAGGGTGGAGACCTTCAACTCTAAGTCAGCGATGGAGTTCTTGGCGTCAGAAAGCTCTTTGCCCTTCTCGGAGAGGCGTACCTACAGCTCAGAGTTGGTGTGGGCATCTTTCTCCCGCTCCACGTTGTGCGCAGTGACCCTCTCCTCGCTCGCCTTCAAGTACAACTCCAGCTGCTCCACCTTGGCCTCCAGGTCCTTCTTGGCGGTCTCTGCGGCGGCGGCAGCGTCCCTCGCCTCCTTCAGAGCCCCGCCGATGGCTTGCTCCCGGGCGGTGAGGTCGTCCTCGTGGGCGTCGAGGTCGACCTTCCGCTGGTTGAGTGCCCCTTCCCGCCGAGACAGCTCCTCGGCGGCCAACCGTTGTTGCTCCTCGACCTCAGCCTTCTCCAGGAGGAAGGTTTGCTGCGCCCCGGCAAGCTCTTCACGCTCCTCCGCCAAGTTGCGGAGGGCTGCCTGGTTGGCGGCGCGGAGCTCCGCGGCGCGCTTCTCCAAGTCAGCTCCAGCCTTGGCGGCGAGAGCCTCCCGAGACTCCAACTTCGCCTGCCTGGCCCGGTACAAGGCCATGAGCCGACGAAGGAGTCTCTCCTCTTCGGGCTCGTCGCTGCTGCTGGGCGCTTCAACAACCTTCAATCCGGCGGAGGCGAGGACCTCTCCGTCAAAGGTCTCTCCCTCCGCGGGTGCTCGAGACGAGGACGCCCACGGGACTTGTATGAAGACCCCGTTGGCGGCCTCCAGGTAGACGCCCTGCCAGCCGCGGAGGCGGAAGGGTCGGCGGCCGGTGCAGCGTCCGGCGCTCCTGCGGCCTCCGGGCCGGCAGTGCGGTCGCCGGTCCCTTCCCCGGCCGCGGCGTCTGCGGTCGGGGCGGTCTCTTCAGCGGCAGGCTCGTCGGCTCCAGCCATTCCGTCGGTGGCAGTGGCGTTGCCGCCCTCGCCGTGGACCTCCTCCTCAGCGGTGGCCTCCGTCTCCATCAGCTTTGGGGCAGGAGGATCTAGTGGAAGAAAAAGAAAAGAAAAGATCAAGCAAATATCCAAAAAGAAGAATCCAAGAAGAAGAAGTTGCAAGGTTTACCTTCGCGGACTTCTTCGACGACGGGGTCCCTCGCCGGGGAATTCTCCCTTGGCGGCGGAGCGGTGGCCCCTGCTGGCGGAGGGCCGCCTGCGCCCTCCCTTGGTGGGCTGCTCACCCTTGTCGGGCTGCTCGCCCTTGGCGGAGTACCCGTCCTTGGCGGAGCGTCCCCCCTTGCCGGGGAGTTCATCCTTGGCGGGGAGGGTGGAGCAAGTGGCTCGTCGGGGGCGACCTCCTGGCGCTCCTGCGGCTGCGGCTCCACTTCTGCACAAGACAAAAAAATATCAGTACAAGCAACAACCTCGAGCGCGCCCATCAAGCAGAAATACGAACACCAGATTTACGCTGGGGGCTGCGCTGGGGGCTGCTCCTCGGAGCAGCAGGCTGATCCGGCAAGCTCGTCGCCGGCGCGTCGCTTGTCACCGCGACGGGTTCGTCGTCCTCAATGGTGACCACATGGATCTTGGCCCTCTTCGCCATCCGCTTTGTCAAGGTCCTGCGAAACAAAACAAAAGCAAGGTCAGAACCAAGCAAGGAAAATCAAGACAAAATCAAAGGAACTAAAAGAATTGCAAGTACTTACTCCTCTTCTTCTTCGTCTGAGCTGAGGGCGGAGAAGTCAAACTCCGCCTGGTGCGCTTCCGCGCGAGGAGCAGGAGGAGAAGGCTCCCTCGGGCGCTTGGCGGTCTCCGGGGCTGTGGGCTGTGAAGACCCGGCCCCCGTCGTCGCCGAGGACCGAGGGGCAGAAGGAGCACCCGTTCCGCTCCGGGAAGATCCCCCTCCGCATGACGCTCGAGCACGGGGCGCCTCCTTGACAACTTCGCTCGTCTTGGTGGCACGCGTCGCAAGGCGCGCCGGCTGTTGTCGAGGCGCCTGCGGCCTCGCCGTCTCAGTTGCCTTGCGGAGGCGCTTTTTCGATTGCTGCGGAGGGCTTGGCGGGGGCGGAGAGTTCTCCGAGGATGAGGAGGCATCGTCATCAAGATTCAGAGATCCACAAGAATCTTCGTCGAAATCTTCAGCCTCGGCGCCCTCCTCCTCCTGGGCAGGCCCGCTGGACTCAGTGCCATGCCCGGCAACCTCGCTCCCCCCGGCAACCTCACTCGTCCCGGCAAACTTCACGGAAGGCTCCCCGGCAAACTCCTCGGGCGCGATCTTCAACAGCTTAAGGATTTCCGTCTCCTCTGCTTGGCTCACTGCGTCCGCGGCCTGTGCCTCTTCCACAGTGTATCCAAAGTCACCCGCAGCCGCAGCTGCGGCGGCCTCCTCCATCCTGGAGGCGATGTAGGCTATATCCCGGTGAGTAGTAGCCCTGGTGAAGCCCTTGTTCTCCTCGGCGTTGCGGGGCTTCTCGACCAAGTTGTCGAAGAAGGTCAGCACGGTATCCGGTGGAGGCTCTATCCAAGTGGGGACGACGCCATGGGAGTCGCACGCGGGCATCATCGCGCGTAGGGAATCGCGGGTAGTGCTGTTGCACAGCGGCACCACTCCCCGGGAAGGTCTGAACCACTCCGGGTGGGCCGGGTCATGCTTGAAGAGCTCCCGGACCATCCCCTTCAACTCCAAGGCGGTGAAGTCGTAGTTCAATCCAGGGCGCAGCCTCATGATGTCTGCCGCATTGCCGAATTCCCAGGCGGCCCTCTTCCTTTCTTGTAAAGGGGCGATGCGGCGGCGGAGGAAATCTGCTCCAACTTCTCAGATAGTCAGATTGGCGACCCGGAGACGAATGATCCTAATGAGGGCGATCTGAAGCTTGCTGTCCTCCGGGGCCAATTCACTCCAATCCCTGCCGCGCACTATGGCAGTCTGGCGCGGCGAGGTAAAGGGCTCTGGCTTATCTTCCAGCACCCAGCACCAATCGGCTCTCCACTCCTCCCACTTGCCGCGAAGCTCTCCCTTCAGGTACGAGTCCTTCTTGTTCAGCCTAAAGATCCAGGAGATGCCGCCAGAGAGGGGGGCACCTGACTCTACTCTAGGCATGAAGAAGTGGCGGAAAAGAGCTACATTTGGATGAACCCCAACATAGTTTTCGCACAGATGTACAAAAATGGCCATCGTAAGGATGGCGTTGGGGGTGAAATCTAGGAGGTGGAGGCCATATGTATTCATTACATCACAAAAGAACTCCGAGAACGGAGGGCACAGACCACAATGGAAGAATGCAGCAAAGAAAAAGTACCCGCCGGGGAACATATCTTTGGCGACGGCGGGGAAGACTTGGGTGCGGGGATGAGCTTTGGTCTCCCTCGCCCAGAACAAATAGTATTTGTCCCGCAGCTCCCTCGCGCCAAGCCTCGGTGCGAAGACCACGCACTTCTTCCGCAGGGCTGCCAGCTTCGCCGCCTGCTCGGACTTCTCCTTCTTGGCCTTGTCGCTCTTCGCCTTGTCGCTCTTCGGAGCCATAGCGGGGGCGGCGAGGAAAGAGGCGAGGGGGTCGACGCTGCCGCGGATGCGGGAGACGGCGGGGGAAGAAAGGGGCTTGGCTCTCTGTCGACCTTTGGGAGGCGAAGGGCGACGTGGGTTTCTGGAGAATCAAGGCGCAATGAAGATGATGGAGGGAACTGCCCCTGCTTCCTCTGCTTTTAAGGGGGGAGTGGGGGACGTTCCGCATTTCCCATTAAAGAACAGGCCACGATCTCTCCCACGACGCCGCAATCGACGCGTGCCGTTAGGGATGGATCCGGCGGATACGGAAGGGGATATGGCTTGCCGTGGGCCGCGTGTGCCCGTGCACTGTCTTGGGCCTGGCCCAACAGCGCTCGGCATCGTGTGTGGCCCAGGCCCGGGGGCTCCTATCGGTGTACTAAGATAGGGGTACCTTTGTACCCCAACTTGTGCACGGGCAGCAGCAGCTTCCCGTGGCAGGGCTTACCACGTGCTCGCCAAGAACCTTTCTCGTCCCTATGAAGCCATTAAAGAACAAAGTATACAAGTCAGAAGATCAAGGCCCCGGCAAGAGGAGCTTGCCGGGAAGGCCGCACCAGGCTGAAGGATATCACTTCAACACAAGACCCTGGCAAGAGGAGCTTGCCAGGAAGGCCAAGGAACACATATCTCAAGAGATGCCCCGGCGCATCATGCGCCCCGGCAGGACCCGGAGAGCGACAAGCTTCCGGGCCCGGCAAGGTCACGACCCCGGCAAGGTGCTTGCCGGGGAAACTTACGCTGTGTGCCCGCGCTCTAGCTCATCTACCCACGCGTCGCCCTGGGGCCCTCCCAGGGACGCGTGGCAGATGGCTGTGCAGCCTGGGGCACACGGTGGCAAGCCGCGGTGACGAGGATACCGCCGTGGCGAACGGAGAAGCATGGACGGATGCTTTTGGGGGCGACGGCGACGGGCATTTAATGCCCTTGTCCCCCGCTGTCAAAGTTAGGTGAAGACCACTGTTCATATACTGTTCATGCACTGTTGCAACTACCACCAAATTTACACTTTTACCCTTGTCTACGTTGACACCTATCGGTGACCCCTTTGAGCTATAAAAGGAGGCCCATGCACAACGTAGAGGGGGTTGGAAACCTAGACAACTCTCTCGTTCGGTGTAGCTAGTACTGTAGATCTTCAAGCTCCCGAGCCCAAGAACTTAATACAACCTAAGCAGGAGTAGGGTTTTACGCGTCCGCGCGGCCCGAACCTGGGTAAAACTGCCCGCGTGCGCCCCTCGATCTGCTCTCCGTGCTCCCTCCGCTCCCTTACCGCAACGTAGAAGGGGCTCCGGTCCCATAGGTGCTCGTGGGAGGACAGTTTCCCCCGACACATATGGACTTATGATTGGAACTCAAGCAAGCATCCGCAACTACTAAAGATCATTAAGGTAAAACTCAACCATAGCATTAAAGTGTCAAGTCCTCTTATTCCCATATGCAAACAACCTACTTACTCGGGTCTGTGCTTCTGTCACTCACACTACCCACCATAAGCAAATCATGAACATATTGCAAACCATACAACGGGGATCCCTCACGCTTGCGTGACAACGAGAGAACCATAGGAAAACACCAATAATAAAACATGCATCTCAAACCAATCACGATAATCAATTAACCCATAGGACAAAACAGATCTACTCAAACATCATAGGATAGCCATACATCATTGGGAAATAATATATAGCATTGAGCACCATGTTTAAGTAGAGATTATAGCGGGTAGAAGAGGGGTTACACCGCTGCATAGAGGGGGGAAGAGTTGGTGACGGCGGTGAAGTTGTTGGTGTAGATTGCGGCGACGATGATGGCCCCGGCGGCACTCCGGTGCCATCGGAAGCGAGGGGGAGAGAGCCCCCCTCCTTATTATTCTTCCTTGACCTTCTCCTTAGATGGGAGAAGGGTTTCCCCTCTGGTCCATAGTCTCCATGGAGTGGGAGGGGCGAGAGCCCCTCCTAGATTGGATCTGTCTCTCTGTCTCTGCGTTCTCAGATTCTGACCGTCCACCGTTTCTTGAATTCCCGGAGATTCATAACTCCGATTGGGCTGATTTTTGGACACGCTTTTTATCCGGATATTAGCTTTCTTACGGTGAAAGAAGGGCATCAACCGCCTTACGGAGTGGCCACGAGGGCCCAGGGCGCGCCCCTCACCCTCGTGGGCCACTCGGGCATCGTCTCATGTTGGTTCCTCTTCCCAAAATTCAAATATATTCCAAAAAAATTCTCCGTCCATTTTTATCCTGTTTGGACTCCGTTTGATATGGATATTCTACGAAATAAAAAACATGCAACAAACAGGAACTGACACTGGGCACTGGATCAATATGTTAGTCCCAAAAATATTATAAAAAGTTGCCAAAAGTATATGAAAGTTGAAGAATATTGGCATGGAACAATAAAAAATTATAGATATGACGGAGATGTATCAGACATTGTACGGTCAATGGAGCTAGAATCCTGCATATTGACTAAGTTGACAAAGCCCTCCGTCCCATCAACTTAGTAGGCCCACAAGTCAGCCTCCCATTATACTTGGTCCCAGCAAGGAGGGGGGGTATTCTTTTTTTTGTGCGTAATAAGGAGGCACTTCCGGTGGGTCCGAGCTGATAGCGGGGGGAACGTTTTTTCGCGAAATATGGTGGCCCATCCGGTGGGTCCCAGAAGTCAGGGGGGAAACATTTTTTCCGCCAAATACGGTGGCCCGTCCGGTGAGTCCCTGCTATCAGGTGGAGGAATAATTATTTTCCGTGTAATAAGGAAGCACTTCCTTGCGGCTGCCATGGACCCAGCTGTCAGCCTCTCCACGACAGTACTCTTCTGATGGAAGTCGTTCCTTGACCACGTTGACCACGCCGCGCCGAGAGCACCAGGGCGGTGCACAACGGCGAGGCCTAGGACGGGGACAACACGGAGCCGGGGAAGACGCGGTAGTGGATGCCCATGCGGAGAGGAGTACGAGGGTTCACTGGTTCGGCTGCGGTGTGAGGCTGCCGTCGCCGTAGAATAACAGGGGGTGTGGGTGAGTAGAAGGATGCCTTGGCCAGCGGTGGGAGTAGTAGGGGGCGGTGAGGCCTGCACGGGAGGCGGGAGCAGGGGTCCCGTCGGCGCTGGATTTGGCGGCAGGAGCAAGAAGATCAAAATTGAAGAAACATGATGGCCGTTGGATTGACATCAACGGTTACGTCTGCTAGAATCGTTTGTTGACGTATATAATAACTAAAAAAATCTTGCATACGCGTCAAATTAATAGGCCCATAAGTCAGACCATTCCCTCTTTTTTTAATAATTTATATACAGCTCATTGCGACTTCCTTTGCAATTTATTGCTGCCCGTTTTTTGGTTGGCCAGGGCCAATTTTGCATATTTCTGTGGGTTCCAAACTATTTTTAATACTGAAATGTCAAGCGAGATTTAAAGTACTTTGAAGATATATTTAAATTAGTTTAATGCCCAGTGAAATAGGAATCTGAAAATGTGAAAAATTCAGAAATTATAAAGTAATTGCCAATTTGTCATCTGTTTTTATATTTACAACCAATTTCATACTACTTTCAAGATTTGCAGGCTTCTTGAAAGAGTTGCAGCCCATCAGGGCGTAGAAAAATAATTAGGCCTGGATTGGGTATTCTTCAGAAAAAATAAACTGGGCTCATTTGCACAAAGAAGAAATAGCTGGGCTGGTCACACGGTGAACATAAAATATAAGCATGGCTAGATGGGCCACTGCCCAGTTCAAACCCTGCTCCGTCTCAACAATAACAAAAAAATAATAATACTCGAGCAGCTACCTTTTGTCAGGCGATGTTGTATTGTTCTCTTGTCTATTGACTATATATGCTCACAATGTCGTGGGTCCCAGATGTGAGGAAAACACTAGGAGGAAGCATTTTATTTTTCCATACACTGACATGGTGGGCCCGTACTGTCATCCTCTCCACGTACTTCTGCCGATTCCTATTGTTTGTTGACCATGTTGACAACGCGAGAGGGCGGCGCCGCGGCGTGCACACCAAAGCGCGCGGAGGACGACGGCGAGGCCTCGGACGTCGGTGTTAACGATTTAGGATACGGTGGGGCGGTGATGCATGCGCTGAGGCGCCGCCAGCCATGGGAGGCGGAAGCAGGCAGCCCCGCCGGTGCTGGTTTGGTTTTGGCAGCTGGCGGAAGACAGGACTGAAGAAACACGACAGACTGTAAAAGCAGCATGAGTACTTAACAACCTTAACTGAAACCAACAGGGGCACTTAACAACCATAGCTAAAAGTAGTATGAGTACTTATACAGGTTCAACCGTACAAAGCACGCCTCGAACAGTGCTACTTTTCCTACAGTTAACCAAGGGTGAGGCCGCCAAGCCCGAGGACAAGGCCCAGGCGCCACCCCGCGCATCCACAACATTCTGAAAGCGGCTTCATCTCACAATGTGGTCAATAAACATGATATTCGCTTTAGAGCCATGGAAAGTAGGAACATAATCTTCTGTCCTATTCTCTAAGATGGACAGGCCTTCATTATTTGAGACCACCCATGAATAATTATCTTTTCACCTCCAAGGGGAATGGAGTAGGTCGACATAATCATCATGTTGTGACCAAACGCATGTCTGACCCGACCATGGTCAGACATCTGTATAGGAATAATAGAACTGGGTAGTTTCTGTTTCAAGAAGATCACAGTTGTAAAACTGTGTATAAGAAATAGTTTATGAACAACATATATAACAAAAAGCAACTTGTACCATAAGTTTCTCGACACAGTTGGACCTGTTTAACGAGTGCAGGAGTGGCACACATATCCCACGTGGCCTGCCACCATTGGAACGCTCCACAAGGACCTCAAGACGATTAATAAAGTGTAGGATAGAAGATTATGTCGACCTTCCACCATTGAAATGCCCCACTACGACAGGGGTGTGTCTACCGTGCAGTTGTGCACTCTAATTTGTGCGTATGGCACGTGAACCCCGTTGCTAGATGCCCCACATATCAGCGAAAGGAAGTAGAAAGACAGGAGTAACTAGTTACACAAAAATATATATTTGACAGAGAGATACTACCTCTGTAAAGAAATATACAAATCTTTATATCACAACTTTATACATACAAATTTATATCTGACGGATAGGAAGGAAACTATGGCAATTTTGCAAAAAGGTACTCACACACCTCTCCATATTTGCAAATAAGGCCTTCCCTCGTTCATCCTTTTCTCTCACAAGATAAAATACTCATACAAATGCATCTTGACGTTACGTGCAACGCACGGGCATTATGGGGGTTCAGCTGAGAATATAATACTGAGACAGGCTCACGGTTCTGGACTTTGGGCTGCATGCCCACCCTGCATGTTTGGGGGCCCACATGTTCTACCTCAGTGCTTTTTATATTGCAAGCGATTGGTACGGCGCTGGTTTTAGATGCTGTCGCAAGGCAAATACACAAAATTGAATAAAGCACGGCATCTGTTGGAATGAAATCGAACGACAGTTCCTAACCAGCAATGAGAGTTGCAATTCTATCAACAATATACCATGTGATAAATAATAGTGTCGTATTACTTATACACACAGGACACTTGTTTCACCATGCCAGATTATTACATCAAAATCTCTTGTAGGATAGATCATTTCGGTAGTTGCGTGCTGCTACTGAAGAATTTCAATGTTGATTTGGACCAACTCTCCTTGCCAAGAAATTTCGATTTTGAGATCATCCCCTACCGCAAGATATGATTTAGATTTGAACCTTGACCATCCTTTCGCATCAATCATCATGCGACCATCCTTTGTACTTACGGTATATTGAGCAGGTTCATTCACACCAAGGCTCCGCATGGTAAGAGAAACTTGGCCGCTGTCGCCCAGATTGTTGAACGACTCCCTCGTTGCTCTAGGAATTCTCTGTTTGCACACAAGAAGACATACCCAAACAGTTAGATCAACACAATGAATCATGCGAAACAACATGGAAAGATACAAGAATGAAACACTTGGGCAGCCAATGCTTACCAAGAAGGTGGACATGTCGGTTTTTGTAAGGACTTTGGTATATGAAGTGCGAAATGCAGCCCAGTCTGTTGCCGATGCAACTGTTCGTTAAGTTGCCGCTGCACGGGCCGAGCAGATGCAAGTGCAAGTGTTGGTGCAGGTGCTGAAGCCGCTACTACTGCCGGAGATGGTGCTCCTTTTAGAGTTGGTGCCGGTGTCGGAGCAGGTGCTGGTGTCGATGCCCGATCCTCCGGTAGATCAGCCTGATCCGCTGACACGGTCGGTGCCCAATCCTCAGCTAGATCAGACTGAGCTGCTGCCGCTGTTAGTGCTAGAGCAACTGCCGGTGCTCGATCCATTGCTGAAGGTGGTACCGATGTGCGAGACAGCGGCGATCGTGTCTGGTCTGCTATGATAAGCTTTCTAACCTGACTAGGCTTCGTGACCGTGATCCAGTTTTTTCTTCATTTCTTTTAAACGCAAGAAGGACTAATTGTGGCATTTTTGTTAAACCAAATTGCAGTTCATCATAGGGATTTAGCTTGTACTCCGACAACAGACTGATCCAATTTTTTCCAGCAATATAAGTGAGGGACATTGCCTTCGTTACTGACACGACATAAGAAGTGAAACCCGCAAAAATAGCCATCGTAGAGCAAACCAAATGGTTTATTCTGTGATGAATGTCACATGGCAAAACCTGCATGATAAAATTGCAGGAAAAGAAAGAAAACATGACATTAAATCAGTAAGATTTACTTGATGTGACACGAGTGAATCCTTACCAGGAAATCACTATGTTGAAGTACTAAACAGAAGATTGATCGTCCAACTACGGGTGGCATGCAGGTGCCCCACCTACTCCCACAAGCAGGACATTCCAAAGGTCATGACAAATGATATGGACCGAACATCCATGGGACTGAAATCCCGATGGGTGCGATAAACCCTGCAATGCATACATATATTGGAGTGTAACCATAATTGATAAACCGTCCTCACAAAAAAGATGATCTGGATACTTCAAAATATACATACTGAATTGAGTGGACAGACAATAACATAGACCATTCACAGGACTGACCACACACCAAAAGCTGCAGTACTAATAAACAATACATGGTTCACAAACACAAATCAAGTACTGACCAATAGTACTTACTACAGACAAGCAAAGTTGCACTAATTAAACTTTGCAGACTATTTCTTGCAACCGACCTACGGGATGAACCCCGCATAACTGACTAGGCCATGGACTTCGTGAGAGATGTCTACATGCACCATCACCATCTCGTCAACCTTGGAGAACCTAACAGAGTGGTCTTTCCACTTATAAACATGATCATGAAGACAGGCCGCATCAGATTTGTTGGGAAGCTTTACAAGAACCACACCATTGGTAATTGAAGGCAAAGCCAGGAAATTGTTGTGGTCAAGTACAGCCTCCAGAACACGCTTGGCCAGAATGCTACAGGAAAACACTAGTTCAGGACATGTGGCGACAAGGACACATCAGCTGGATAGTTTAGCAGTACAACTCATCCTCACGTCTTCGATTTCACATGGTATGACTTTGAGAACTTCATCTCCACCGCGGACCTGGTTCTAAATCAAATAGAAACCATATTTTATTACTACCTCCGTTCAGAAATATAAGATGATTTTTGATACTATACTCCATATATGACTACATATACGCACAGAAATGAGTGAACAAAGACACTAGAACATGTCTTCAAAGGCATGAGAGCAGAGGGATTACTTGCAATATCCATAACACAAGTTATTGAGGCAAATATACCCTCTTGAAAGGTAGCATTGATGTTCATAAAGTACTCCCTCCGTCCCAAAATTCTTGTCTTAGATTTGTCTAGATACGGATATATCAAGTCATATTTTAGTATTAGATACATCCGTATCTAGACAAATCTAAGACAAGAAATTTGGGACAGAAGGAGAAGTTGAAAGTAATCTATAAGAAATCACTGTCAACCTCTCGCACGTTTTGGTGAAAATAGGAATTTAGAACCGTCATTTGGGACACAAAAATGAAATGCAAGATCACCCAGAAAGTTGTACTACTAGTACTAGTACTGCGTGTTAGATGAAAAAACATGATCAAGATCGAGAAAAAGATCGTCAAGAAGAGATATTACCTGGACTTGCTTAATGAGGGATCCCGGGTAGGGGGGCCTGGACAGGGCGATGGCTTTGAGCTTGTGTGCGGTAGTCTCGGCGGGGTGCTTGTGCTTCTTCGTACCATGAGCCTAGATGGTTTTGGCCAGAGCCATAGACATCACTTCGGCCGGTGCTCCAGCGTCCATCAAGAAACTATCAAATAGAAATAAAAGAAAAGAAACCGTAATCACAAACCCAAAAGAAGAAAAGAGAGGGGGTTATAGGATCAGTCTCGGGGTTGCAAGACCGGGCCTTGGCCAGAATCAACACCATTGATGTGCTCACCTTTCCTTCTTTGGGAGAGAAGAATAATGGCAGAAGCAGGTCGGGGTTTTCTTGAAGAAATGAGGAACAAGATGAGGGAGAAGCGAGTTGGGTAGAGAGGAAGCTGAGAGAGAAGAGTGAAATGATGGTTGCTTCGTCCGTCCAACTTGCTGCTGGAAAGGAGCGGGTTTTGTGATTTGATGGCTCATTGCGCAATACTGCGGCGCTTCGATTGGGGTAGTCTACCATCACTCTACTACGGGGTAATTTAGTGCATGGCTGGTGGACCCCGATGCTGGCTTTCCCACACATCGTCGAAAGTGAGGAATTTAGTGCATGGCTGGAGGAGGATCCGCACGGTAGAGCGTGTCCACTGTTTTTCCGAAGAAAAAAATGATTACAGCAAGCGTTTCCACTCTTACGACGGAGGAGTGCGAAACACGGCAGCCACTTGAACATACACAGTGCTCCTACTACTAGGCATGTGCAGTGGTTCATACGTCAGTACTACATAATCTTGTTGCTAGTGTAGTAAGATATGATGACAACAAATGATATTGTGCACATGTCAACTATATGAACAGTAATGTGGTAACATAGTACCGCTTTCTCGACTGTCCGGTCGAGCATGAACGGTGAGATCAATGTTAACAAAACTAGGTCTACAGCGCACGGAGAGTACGGTGCTATAGTACTCCACGAAACATGAACCATATGAAGCACGAATAGTATTAGGCAGGGTGTATGAAGGGCGCACGGGATGGGAACAAAAGTTCCATTCTCGACCCACTTTTGGGTGTTTGGCAGAGTGCATGAAGGTGTGTAAGTCATCTTACGTTGTGCACTGCGACCAAGGCGGAGAGGAAAACAAGAAAACTTAATGTCTTGTTGCTAATTAATAACATCGCATGCAATGAACTAACCACTGCATGTCATGTTTATTAGTCTCAAGTCATTGAAAGCATGCATGGCCCAAGTCTCTTATTGGTTGATATATCACAAAAACAAGAAATGGGGAGTGAGTTAATGTACCATGCCTAAGTGTTTTGGGATTATTTGGTTTTCGTAAGGTGACTTACACACCTAGACACAGGAGTATATTGAGATGAGAATGCAACCAAACACACCCACATGCTTTGTGCTACAGTGACTGATCTGCACCGTCTAAGTTTGATCCAACGGTCATGTTGCACCGAGACATGGACATGCCCATGCAGAGGGCCCCTAAACACCCCAGAAGTCCCTCTGCTTCTCGGGGCACACGACGTTGGTGATGCAGGGGGCGAACGGCTGAAAGACAATGCAATCTACGGGAAGGTGGAGGGAGCCAGCCAAGGAGCGGGGAATCTTTCGGTTTTCACCATGGTAAAACACCAATCGATGACTTCTCACATCGGGGAGCAGTGGGTTTTACAGGTGGAGTCATCGTGACTAATTGCTGCCGTGCCTGCTCCCGTCAATCAGAAAATTAAAAATCCTGCTGCGCCTGCTCCCGTCAATCAAAAAATTAAAAATCCTATCGCACTCAAACACCAGAGCAACGCCGCATTGGATATTTAAATTTACCTGCCGGCAAGTAGATAAAAAAGGGTGAAAAAACTAATGTGGCGGCGGCCTAGCTAATCGGTCGAACTAGCTCAACTAGCCAGCGACCGTGCTACACTGATGTACTCGGCGGGAAAAGTGGTCTTTCATGATTTGACGACTCATTTACTTGCTTTGGCGAAAACGCGTGGTAGGGCGTCCCATGTCAGGAAGAATATATGCGTGCACCACCCGGGAGGACCCCGAAACCGTGCGATAGGGTGTGCCATGTCTCGGCACGGAGGAAAAATATGTGTGTAAAAATTTACTGTATCAGTGGTAGTACATATGGTTCGACCTCGGGACCCAGCCAGCCCGTCGAAATCACCCCACTAGCCAAACAGCTTCATCATGCTAACATGGTACAGAGGATAAGTGTGGTTAGCTCCGTCTCGACTAGCCACAACGTCTCTTGCTTTAGGCGATTCTTTTATTTTCCAAGCTTTTTTAGTTGTAATAACACCACGGCAAGCTAGCGCCGCTCTTCATGTGTGCCCGTGCAAAGGTTAGACGATGGAGAGAAGACAGAGATCGCAGACCTGGGAACCACCAGTAAGTCAGTCAACGGTCATGCACGTGTTGACGAGGCACTCCCTCTACTCTACTCAACGTAATACTATTATGGGACAAAGCCAACAACCGTTGTTGTTTTAGGCTATCGACTTACGCTTTGTAGTCCATGTTGCGAGTTCAAATCTCGTTTTTCATATTTGTTAGTTTTAGGTCCAAATTTGATTAATGACAGGTGGGACCCCCGTGTGTTGTTTCGATATTTCTGTGTAGGATGTTTTTTTTGAACAAACACTTTGCGCGGTTAGACAAGTAACTGCACAAGTTACACATATTTTGCAAGTTTACGAACAAAAATGACTGCGGCATAGAATATCACATCCACCCGCAGCTTAGATGCTATGGTGATACGAGTTTTTACACCGTTGGAAGTGAGATCCAATGGCTTGGGAGTAGTCTTTGTAATTATGCGCAATTTCCAAACTCTCCAAAGGTTTTTTTGCAAATAAAACATTCAGGACTCGTGTGTGCCGCTGCATCTTGGATCCAACGGCTGCCCGTTGCTCATATTAGGTGCTCCCCGTAGCTTAATTACCCGCTACGCTAATATGAGCATCTAGGTCGTATGATCAGTGATCAGATGGCACATGCGTAGTACTTGTACATTCTGCGCAATTCCCAAACTCTCTCAGCCCTATGTTGCAAAAACATTCAAACCTCCTACTGTGGGCCATTAGATCTCCGTGAACTCGTATCACCATAGAATCTACGGTGCGGGAGCACCTCATATTCCAAAGGTTTTTGTCCAAGAAAGAGCGAGGTCAATCGAGACATACAAAGAGAGAGAGAGCGTGGCCCGCCATGAGGTCGAAAGAGTGGGGGCGGCTTCGATGGACTGACCTAGATAGACAATCTGCGTGAGAGAGTATAGAGTGTGTCGATCGAGGCCCGAACAGGGAGATATATCATTTGTGTGTGAAAAAAAATGAGGTTAAACGAGACTCAGATCAATAGAGCAAGATTGAGCGAGTGTGGCCCGCCGTGCGGAAGAAAGAGTGAGACAGTCTCGAGGGAGTGACCTAGATAGACAACGTGCGTGCGTGCGCACGCGAGGTTGGGGGGCTAGATAGGCAATGCATGTACTTAGTGCGAGAGGGTGAGAGGGAGAGGGAGAGAGAGAGAGCTGGGCATGGGGTGCAATGGCGGGTGTGTGAGGTAAATACATTTCGTAACAGAGTGGAAAAAGGGGGTTGGTTAGTTGAGAGAGTTAGATATTGAAACATGGAGAGAAAGAATGGATGTGTGTTGGAAACCGATAGCTTCCTAAGGTGGTTAGGAGAGGAAGATTGACCGATACAGGAAGTATGTAGCGTGTGTGCGG
>LR738711.1:566296192-566391235 GCA_902687465.1 Secale cereale | reverse complement strand
TTTTTGGTTTGTAATTTTATTTGAGCACAAGTTTGTATTAATTGATAAGACTCGGAGACATTTCATTTTGATTGCTGTGCCAGACCTACAAATATGCCAATCGGGCTGAATGTGCATTCAGCAATAATAGTAGTATAGATGGACCATAAGTGGCATACATCGGAAAGGGCCAAGATGTTGTAGTAGCTTGGCTAAAAAAAGGATGATGTTGTAGCAAAGAAAAGTACAGCGGCCTGGCTTATGTATGTTAGTTGATATTATTGATCCATATACTCTATACGTGTTTATATGTTTGTTAGTTCTATACATTCTTGGTTGATTGACTCGGTATTTGAATCTTGATACATCCCTTGTGTACATATCTAAATGGGAGTACACATTATGCTATGTGTGACATTTGAGTTGGACATGAAGTGTTCCAAATATTCGAATTCACCTTAAACTAGATTCTAGCTTCAGAATTTGAGTATCGGCATTTGTAAACCATATTCAAATATGACAGTGGAATACATCTTTGTCGTCCTTTTGAAGATATATAAAAACACATAGAATGATTTATAAAGATTCGTATAGGAATACAAAATGGATTCAAATTTAGTTGCCAGGGTAAACGTGGATGCTTATTGTGCCGAAATTCGAAAGAAGCGGCAAAATGTCCACTCCCACGTCGGCTGCCCGAAGCAAGTGTTTGGGAGATGGAAATTATTGTCTACCCATTACATGGACAATCCATCGGCCCGATTTCCACTGCTCTAAATAGGGGTAGGATAGTAACTTCAATTAGACGTGACACGACCGCCTCTGAGCCCATTCCGACACTATGGGCGCCAAACATGGGCGGCAAAACACATTTGATTCAAGTTCGTCCCAAAGACCTCTGTTTCTCCCTCCATTTCCCCATTCATACACGGTGGGCGGCAAAACAAACTCGACTCGGCTGAAATCGATGTAGGCAAATATTTTCAATAGGGGCAGGTTTGTAAGTTCACTCAGACATGACACAACCGCCCTATGTGTCAGCCCCGTTCATACACCATGGGCACCAACCATGGGCGCGAACCACCCTCTCCTCGCCCGAAATCGCTCTAGGCAAATATTGGCGAGATGCGAGATTACCGCCGTATCCCCATCCGACGAGACGTCCAAATTTTGAACGGTGGCGAAGTTCGTAACTTTCCCATATTTCAGATAGGCGCGCCCCAAAAACATGGTTCCCCATACCTCTCCCTCCATTTTCCTATTCATACACCGTCCGCGCTAGAACACCATTCCCACACCAGTCTCCGTCCGCCACCCCATCAATCGCCGCCGTCCTCCACCACATCCATCGCCGCCATCCACCACCACATCCATCGCCACTGTCCTCCACCATGCCGGAGCGCCTACCAAGACAGCGTCGTCCACTACTAGATATGGACGTTTCTCATCCACGGCCATGGACCAAGAGCCTTGCATCAAGTCCTCTCGCTTCATCGGTGCCGTCGTCCTCTTTGCCGGGGCCGCTCACACGACCTAATCTTCCACCGCAATGGGACTTATCCCCCGATGCACCCGTCTACCGTCGCAGATCTGCTTCAATGCCACCGACAGCCATCGCACCCCCGATGCCTACACGGCGCCGCAAGAGAGGTGGTACTTCATATCTCCTCAACTTTTTGATCTCAACCAGAAAATAGATCTTAACTTGGTTACTCTACTTTCTTTTTAGCTCTTAGAATTTAGTTCTTATTTCGAAGCAAACAATGGCTGCTAAATACCATTTCTCCGGTTTCCCCCTTTTATGATCACTATACGATCAGAATACATGCTTCATGTCATAATAGCACTTCTCGACCCATCAAGCTAAACAAGCTTAATTGTTCAATTACGAATCTAATATTATTAAAATAGATTCATTTAATTGGTTAGCCAAATGTTCCTAAATTAGTTTCGAAAATGCATGCTCGCTGCTCGGGTGTGTATCTCTATAGGGTGCCCACGGTGGGCCGGCCCACCCTAGGATTTTGGGTCGTCCTAGGCCCCGATTCCCCTCTGTTCTGCTACGCGCTTCCGATCTCTACTCGCTCCCAGCCGCCTGCCTCACCGGCGACTTGCCGTCCCTGGATGGCATGACTCTAGGAGGTGACGCCGGACTAACAGGAGGTCAGGAGCCGCTCGCCCAACAGCGTCACCGCTGTTCGGGCGCGCCGCCCTGCCTACCTTCCCAGTCCGTTCAGGGCTCAGGCGTGCAGCACCCACTTAGCCAACCCGATTTATCCTAAGATAAGTCCTCAACACTCAGCAGCCACTCCTCATCACCCATTTTCTAATTGATTCATTACTCATTAGGCAAGACTGTCATTAGGGTTTGTTGTGTGCTTAGTGCTACCTACACTTAATGGTTCAGATGTATTTCGGTAATCTTTAGTACCTGTAAAGTTCACAGGGTTTTCAAAATTTCGGCCCTAGGAACAGACACTAGTCATTTTGGATTGTTGGTTGTAGTGACATTGACCCAGATTACTACTGTAAGCCAGGTTTGTTGACATTTTTACTTGTCTTTCTTACTCATTCAATATAATATCCAATTATTCACGTCGATTAGTTGCAAACAATAAGTGCTAGACAAACTTCTTGATTCAGATTTTGGATGGTCTCTTACTGCAGTTACAATTCTGCATACTTGTCCTAGTAAGCTCACAAGTAAATGATTGATTCACTACATCTATGCTTTCCTTGTCATATTTGTTGTCAATATTCTTTTAGGGTGGACCACCCTGTTTCTAAATACTGCTACCATAGACATGAGTGAATAGTATTTCAATATGAGATGTCTTCCATCATGTGTGGGCAACGAACACTACATTGTATTGAAAGAAAGTGTCATTTCCAGCTTTTACATAGGCTTCGATCTTTTACATGGAATACAATCTGCCTACTTGCTTTGTGTCACACTACCAACACTCCACCATTGAAGCCAAACATTATGTCACTCATAATTCCTTAGTTTATTTGTTCAAATACGAATTTCATATGATTCTAATGTTCCTACTTCAGTTTTGAAATGTGCGTCTGCCTGTTATAGAGACATAAGGGGTTTGTATTTCTGTGTGTGGTTTGGTCAGCATGGTTGGGGGGTGAACTTTGCATATGTAGGGGTTTATAGGGAGACACTCTTCGAGTTGAATCCACAATGCATTCCATAGATAATCTGACTACTTTTTATGTTTTCATGAATCTCAGATTCTGAACAGCATCATAATGATTATGCACTTGCGCGCATGAAAAGAATGAAGCAGAACAATGCCATGGCTGTCAAACTTGGCATTAAGGGACTGAAATCAAGTCTAGATGCAATGCAATGCAAACGCTGTCCACCTAGAGATTCATGCTCGAAATATGATCCTAACAGTGATTCTGAGCTAGAGGGAGACCTAAGTCAATGTAGCTCCCTAGTGGAGGAGTCAGGTGAAGATGCCCTATCTTATTGACCCATCAAGGTGCTTGCTCTAACTTTCCATGGTTATATTTGTCGCACATATCTTGCAATTGATGCTTTGCATTGCTTCTACTTTGTTGAGCTGCCATTAGCTTAGTTTACACATCGTGTATGTGAATATGCCCTGTCTATCCATTTTCAATACATATTCCATCTGTCATCATACCATATTTATCCATTCAAATGATGTTCTTGTGTATCAGACATTCAAAAGGAAGAGGGCGATTGCTGATCATGGAGGAGCACAAGCAATGTATTTGGAAAAGGTAGTGGCACCTGATAAATCAAATTGCCCATTAGGTGTAGTTGCAATATCACCTGACCCACAAAACACCCTAACTCTAGCAGACTCTAGCCCTACTACACTGGTCATTTCTGATGCCCCAACTCAGCAGACCCCAACTGCAGCAAACATTATGATTATGCCAGTTGACATAGCACCAGCTCTACGACGCAAAACCCCCATTCCAGCAACGAGTAAACCAAATCCAGTTGCCAAATCCCTTTTCGAACCAGAGAGAGCACCAATTGCAGCAAATAGGACCCCTATTCCATTTCTTCCCAGTTTAGAAGACAAAGCTTATATTGTTGTAAGGAACTTTGTGCGCATATTTCCTTCATGGAAAGATTATACCGCAGACACAGAACAATTTCCAGTCTTCCTCCGCAACTTACACATAAGTAATGTACTAATGTTATTCATGGTCATTGCTGCATATGTTTCTGCTGACAGAAGACACACGATTTCATTCTTTTAAATAGGCGAGGACCAAACTGGATTGTGAAGACGAGCAAGGGTTGGTTGCGCTTTTCAAGCACTTGTTGATGAAGTATCGTTCCTACCTGAGGCAAGCACACTTCGATGGTGATACGTCCAAAATGCATCACTATTTTATATCATAATTTATCCTTATTCATTGATATATTTCACATTACGATGATGTTCTTATGTTGTTTTGGCCTATTTTACACAGTTTGCAACTTTCCGGTGCCAAAGCAGCAGACGCAGGATTCGGCGGTAAAAAGTGGACGCTGATTTGCTGAAGAAGAATACCTCCAAATTACCTGAAAATCGAAGGAGGGTATTTTCCAGACGGATCACGAAGGCACGCAAAAGGGCAACCAGAGGGGGGCCACAGGGCGTCCAGGCGCCCTGGGGGCGCGGCCCCACCCCTGGCCGCGCCGGGGGGCACCTGGAGCCCCTGGCCCACCTCCGGCTGCCCCCTTTTGCCTATATACTCCTCGTTATCCGAAAACCCTAAAGAGAAGAGTTTTGACGGAGTTCCGCCGCCGCTCCATGGCGAAAACCTACAGAGAAGAAAAAGCCATCTCCGGCGGGCAGATTCCGCTGGGGAGATCACCTCCCGAAAGGGGAGATCATCGCCATCGTCACGGGCATCATCGAGATCATCATCAACATCATCCCCAACATCAGCACCATCTCCATCTTCATCCAAATCTCATCTCACCATTGCAACTTGTGTTGTAACCCGTACTATCTATCCTCCCTACTCCATCGGTGTTGATTACTACTTTGTGGTGAATGCTATTGAGTTTTGTTGGAGAAATATCATTATGTCCAGATTGTTTATCATCCATTTATCTCCACTGATCATGATCTCTTTTATGTCTTGTGAGTAGTTACCTTAGTTCTTGAGGACATGGGAAAAGTCTTGTTGTTAGTAGTCATATGCTGTTGAAGTAATATGTGTTGTTTGATACTTAAGTTGTGTTGTTATTCTACTAGTGGTGTTGTGTGAGTCGAACACTCAACACTTCGCCTTATTAAGGACCTAGGGGAATACATTGTGTACAAAGAATGCTTACGGTGGGTTGCCGGAGTGACAGAAACCTGAACCCCAGTTCGCACGCTTTTGCACAAGGGAACAATGGATCATCGATCGTATTGCTATGGTTAGGCTTTTGCCTTAAATACTACTAGCAAAAGAGCCCGTACGTTGCAACGGGATAGAAAAAAACACACGTTCTTAACCCAATAACCACGACTAGAGACCCTGGTAGGTAGATGTTCTTTATTTTAAAATGGCATCACATTTGTGTTCCCGATGATGGTATCAAACGTATTTGAATATGATCAGTCCTAAGGCGTCTCTCTCTCACACACACGTACGCGCGCTCGCACGCACACAATCGCTCAGAATAAGATGAGAAAAATGTTATTTTTTTCCCGTGAGGTTTTTTCAGAGTTGTGCGTGCAAGGTTATCAATGTTTTTTTCCTCTCAATCTGGTTTTAATGTGTGTTTATTTGCAATTTGGATCGCCACCAGTGCGAAAGAAAAACGGACCGTGCACTATAGATTAAGTTTGCACCCAAATTAATAGTTTAGTAATATTTAATAGCTAAAAGTAACAGTTTATTTAGATTCTACACATTTTTCTAATCAAATTTCATATATAATATGTTAAAATCGGAGTTACGGTTTAAAAGATAAGGATATTTTTGTTTTAGATAAACTGCAGATTAATTAACCAAAAGGTTAGGGGTTTTTCTGTTAAAACACAAAAAAATGATTCGGCTGACTTAAATATGGATGGCGGGTTGATTACATGAAACCTGAGGGGTTTGTATGAGAAAATGCCAAAAAACGGTTCGGTATGACTTAAACGTGTAGTGCGGGTTAATTTACAGAAAACAGAGGGGCTTTTCTGCAAAGTGGCATGACGAACGGGCTGAAACCCAACTTTCTTTATTATTAGGTAAAGATCTTTTATTTGTAGATGCTTGCAAGGTGTTTAATCATAAGAGTGCACTCATCTTAGTCTAGAGAGTGTACTAGCATAGATCCACCCACTCAACACTTATCAACACATAACATAGTACCGATACGGAATATGGCGAAAGCACATGACTAACTCTCCTGTGCGTCCTCAAGAACACTTTAGCCTTTATAAGTTCAGTTGCTAGGCCTCTCCTTTGCTAAGAAAGGATTGGGCCACTTGTTACTCTTCAGTGCCTTTTACTTTGCTCGCTTTTACTTTCCTGTTGCTTATATCAAGAAAACCCCTAAAAAGTTATCTTTCAGTGCTTGCAGTAATTCCTTGCTCAGAATCACTTATCAATACCTTCTGCTCCTCGTTGGGTTCGACACTCTTACTTATCGAAAACGCTGCAATAGATCCCTTACGGTTGTGTGTCATCAAGTACCGTTTTCTGGCGCCGTTGCCGGGGAGTGTAGCGCTATTGGTAAAGTGAAACTGGTAAGGAAGTTTTTATATTTCTGTTTTTATTTTTGCTATTGCTGCTCTTTGTCCTTATGGACAACCTTGCTATTGGATCGTTGCTTGTGGGAAGACGCCCCACACCTGTGGTGATTGCTCCTCCCCCTACAGAAATTGTGCCCTATAAAATACCAGCTGGTATTATCGATTATGTTTTGGCTAATCGTTATGCAGGAGACAGACATCCCGGTGAACACTTGCTATATCTGTCACAACTATGCTCATTATTTAAGCTTGCAGGTGTATCAATGGAGTTTGTCATGAGGAAATTGTTCTCCGTATCGCTTATAGATAAAGCTTCAGATTGGTATAAGCTTCTCGATAACTCGCACTTGCTTGATTGGCAAGAGCTTAAGTCTCTCTTTTATACCATGTTTTATCCTCTTCATGAAATTCATCGAGACAGGAACTATATCTATAACTTTAGGTCTCATGAGGGAGAAAGCATTGCTCAAGCTTGGGGGAGATTGAAGTCCCTAATGCTCAAATGTCCTATTCATGAGCTCCCCAAGGAAATTATACTTACAAATTTTTATACCAGGCTTTCTCGTCAGGATAAGGAGATGCTGGATGCCTCCTCTAGTGGGGTATTTCAGACGAAGAGTGTTGAAGAAAGGTGGGATCTCATTGAAAGGATCCAGAGGAATACCGAAGATTGGGAAATCGATAAAGGTATTGAACCCGCTATAAATTATGAGCATGATTATATTGAAAGCTATGTGAAAACTGATTACTTCAATACTTTTTGCTCTAAGATTGGTCTTGATTCCCATCTAATGATTGAAATCTGTAAGGATTTTGCCTCTCACGTTGATTCTTTTAAAAAGAAGAGAGACCAGCATCATGAACCTTTCAAAGAGCTACCTGTTGATATTCATGTTGCTGACCCTATTTTTCCTGCAGTTATATATGAAAAGCCTCCTTTTCCCGCAAGGATAAGGGAGCACTCTCTTGTGACAGGCGTAATAAATAAAAGTGAGAGAAGAATTGATGAGCCTGAGGACCAGATCAAGGTCGATCCTAAAGTTGCATTGGTTAAAGACCTTGTTACTAATGATGTTTTGGATTCCAATGTAAATTTTTGTGCTATTTCCACTAACCTTGTCACAGCCAAGAATAAAGGCCCAATTTCAGGTACTCCAGTAGTATCTGTTAAAATAGGAGATCACAATTATTATGGGCTATGCGATTTGGGATCAAGTGCTAGTGCTATCCCCTATTCACTTTATGAAGAGATCATCGGTGAGATTTCCCCTTGTGAACTTGAAGGAGTTGATGTTACCATTCATCTTGCAAACAGAACAACTATCTCTCCTATCGGAATTGTGAGGGACCTTGAAGTCCTATGTGGAAAGGTAAAATACCCTACCAACTTTCTAGTACTTGGTTCAGAGAGGGACAATTTTTGTCCTATTATTTTTGGTAGACCCTTTCTTAGAACTTGTGGAGCTATAATAGATTGCAAGAAAGGTAAAGTTTCTGTTGAATTCAATGGTGAGCCATATGAATTTAATTTTTCTAAGTTCTCTAAGCAGCCTCGTGGTACCGATTTACCTAGTGATGATAAAATTATTGAAAGTATTGCTTCTATTGCTATTCCCCCTAATGATCCTTTGCAGCAATATATGGAGGACCACGAGAATGATTTGCATATGCAGGAAAGAAATGAACTAGATGAAATATTCTTGAGACAACCTGCTATCCTGAAGCACAACCTTCCGGTCGAACCCTTGGGAATTTTATCAAAACCAAAAGAAGACCCGGTGTTCGATCTTAAACCTCTTCCTGATACGCTCAAGTATGCTTATTTAGATGAAAAGAAAGTATATCCTGTTATTGTCAACTCTAACCTTTCAGGATATGAAGAAGAGCGACTATTGGAAGTACTTCGTAAACACCGAGGTGCAATTGGATATACCCTTGATGACCTTAAGGGTATTAGTCCATCTATCTTTCAACATACTATCAACCTTGAGCCCGATGCTAAACCAGTTGTTGATCATCAACGACGGTTGAATCCGAAGATGATGGATGTTGTAAGAACTGAGATTCTCAAGCTTCTAGCCGCAGGTATTATCTACCCTATAGCTGATAGTAAATGGGTAAGCCTGGTACATTGTGTTCCTAAGAAAGGAGGTACAACTGTGGTTCCTAATGATAAGAATGAACTAATACCTCAGAGAATTATTATTGGATATAGAATGTGTACTGATTACAGGAAGCTGAACAAGGCAACCAGGAAGGATCACTACCCGTTGCCGTTCATCGACCAAATGCTTGAAAGGTTATCCAAAAATACCCACTTTTGTTACCTCGATGGTTATTCTGGCTTCTCTCAAATTCATGTTAACACTGCTGGTCAAAAGAAGACCACTTTTACTTGTCCCTTTGGTACTTATGCTTATAGGCGTATGCCTTTTGGTTTATGTAATGCCCCTGCTACTTTTCAAAGGTGTATGTCTGCTATCTTTCATGGTTTCTGTGAGGAGATTGTGGAAGTCTTCATGGACGATTTCTCTGTCTATGGAACTTCCTTTGACCATTGTCTCCACAACCTTAATAAAGTTTTGCAGAGATGTGAGGAGACAAATCTGGTACTCAACTGGGAGAAGTGCCACTTCATGGTTAACGAAGGAGCTGTTCTTGGTCACAAGATTTCCGAAAGGGGAATTGAGGTGGACAAGGCCAAGATCGAAGCAATTGAAAGGATGCCCTATCCAAGGGACATCAAAGGTATTCACAATTTTCTTAGTCATGCTGGTTTCTATAGAAGATTTATTAAAACCTTTTTCTAAGACTTCGAGACCCCTCACTAATCTTCTCCAGAAGGACATCCCTTTTGTATTTGATGAAGATTGTAAGGAGTCTTTTGAAGTTCTTAAGAAAGCTTTAATAACCGCTCCTATAGTACAACCACCTGACTGGAATTTACCTTTTGAGATTATGTGTGATGCTAGTGACTTTGCTGTTGGAGCTGTTTTAGGATAGAGAATTGATAAGAAACTGAATGTTATATATTATGCTAGTAAAACCCTTGATAGTGCTCAAAGGAATTATGCTACTACTGAGAAGGAATTCTTAGCTGTAGTATTTGCTTGTGATAAGTTTAGGCAGTATATTGTTGATTCCAAAGTTATTATTCATACTGACCATGCTGCCATTAAATACCTTATGACAAAGAAGGATGCCAAGCCAAGGCTTATCAGATGGGTACTCCTTCTTCAAGAATTTGATTTGCAGATTGTTGATAGGAAAGGAGAAGACAATCCGGTGGCGGACAATCTTTCAAGGATGGAAGATATACCGCATGATCCCATCCCAGTCAACGACAGTTTTCCAGACGAGCAACTCGCCGTTGTAGAAGTACAATCTCTTTCCGACCCTTGGTTTGCAGATTACGCTAATTTTATCGTTGCAAAGTATTTGCCTCCAGGTTTAACATTTCAGCAAAGGAAGAAGTTCTTTCATGATGTGAGGCACTACTTTTGGGATGACCCACATCTTTTCAAAGAAGGTCCCGACGGGATCGTGAGAAGATGCATACCGGAACATGAGCAGAAGGACATTCTCAGACAGTGTCATGATAGTCCCTATGGAGGACATCATGCCGGTGAGAGGACCGCACATAAGGTTCTTCAATCAGGTTTTTATTGGCCTACTCTCTTTAAGGATGGTAGAAATTATGTTTTAGCTTGTGATAAATGTCAGAGAGTTGGTAACATTAGTAGAAGGAATGAGATGCCTATGAATTACTCACTAGTTATTGAACCTTTTGATTGTTGGGGTTTTGATTTTATGGGTCCTTTTCCTTCTTCGCACAAGTACACTCACATTCTAGTAGCTGTTGATTATGTGACCTTGTGGGTTGAAGCAATCCCCACTGAAAGTGTTGATCACAAGACATCTTTGAAAATGCTCAAAGATGTGATTTTTCCTAGGTTTGGTGTACCTAGGTATCTCATGACCGATGGAGGATCACACTTCACGCATGGAGATTTTAGAAAAGCTTTAGCCAAGTACGATGTCAATCATAGAATTGCTTCACCGTACCATCCTCAAACTAGTGGGCAAGTTGAGCTCACCAATAGAGAGATTAAGTTGATCTTGCAGAAGACAGTAAACAGAAATAGAAAGGACTGGTCAAATAAGTTAGGAGATGCTTTGTGGGCGTATAGAACTGCTTACAAAAACCACATGGGCATGTCCCCCTATAAGATGGTGTATGGCAAGGCTTGCCATTAGCCATTAGAGTTAGAGCACAAAGCTTTCTGGGCTGTTAGAGAGCTTAATGTTGACCCAAAGTCAGCTGGTGAGAAGCGTCTCATGAACTTGACTTCTCTAGATGAGTGGAGAAGTGAAGCTTACGAGAGCGCTAAAATGTTCAAGGAAAAGGTAAAGAAGTGGCATGATAGGAGGATTCTGAAACGTGAATTTAATGTTGGTGATAAAGTTTTGTTGTTTAGATCCCGTTTCAGGTTTTCTCCAGGCAAACTACTTTCCAGGTGGGAAGGGCCATTTCATATTGAGGAAGTCTATCGGTCTGGTGCAATTAAGATTAACAACTTTGAAGGCACCAAACCTCAAGTTGTGAATGGGCAAAGACTTAAGCATTACATAGCAAGAGACCCTGTCAATGTTGATGTGAATATGATATACACAACAACTCACGAAGAACATGTTGCAGCCCTGTTTCAGACACCAGCAGAAGCATAATAAGGAAATGTATGTATTACGGTAAGGAAACATCGCGAACCGCCATAAAATTTCAGTATTATGAGTTTTTGCAAAATTAGTAAAATTCTAAGCCTAAGTGGAGCCGGAGACGAGCTCCAGGGGGCCCAGGCGCCCCCCTGGCGCGCCCTACCTCCTGGCCGCGCCGGGAGGCCGCCTGGACACCCCGGAGTCCGTCTCCGACCCCGCTTTAGCCTGTTACCTTCCTTTATGTGCATAAATTTTTGCTATATATTTGCCCGGATTGTTCCGGCAACGTATCTCGCGATTTCGTGTGTTTTATTTTCGATCTGTTTCTGCCAGGGAATCTTTCAGCTGAATCTAGGTGCCATGGCTTCTCCAAGTTCCCCCAAGGACAAGTTCGTCGTCAACGTCATCAACCCTTACCTCGCTGAGGTGAAGAAGCACCCTCAGGTTGTTCGGATGGAGGACGGTGTCCTACATCAAGCAGATCTGAAGGGACCTATCAAGGAGGGAAGCATCCAGGCCAAGCTAGAAGAAGTGGAGCAAGGAGTCTTCAAGTACAAGAAGATGATCGAGCGTGGTGTTGAAGCTAACTTTGACATCATCAACGAGCTGAAGACCTACTTCCTGAAGGAGATGAAGGAGATGTGGAAAAGCATCACCGCATCTGAAGAAAGAATTGAAGAACTCCAAGGGCAAATTTATGATCTACATCGCCAGAACTGTGAGTATGAACTAAGGTTTATGCGCATGGGTATGGGTGCTGCATGCAGGATTCAGGAGACAAACTTCTCATATGAAACTGGAGAACCCCTTCCATGAAAGCGCTTCGCTGAGGACTACGTGATCAACGCCAACAAGAATGAGGAGTGAAATCTCCTTGGGTAATGGCATTCCCTTGGCTTGTTCCAAGCTTGGGGGAGTGCCCGGTATCTTTATCTTTGTCTTTTGTCTTTTGGAGTCAAGTAGAGTCATATCATGTCTAGGGAGGTTATTATATGAAATAGGTGTGTGCATTGAGGTCTACCACTCCTTCGGTGGAGAGATTGTATCCGTGAGTGTGGAGTCGTCTATGATGGAATATTAATGAGAAGTATATTGGTTCCTCTGCTGCACTCGGTATTCTCTTCGCGCAGTCGACCTTAGATGATGATTCTTATGGGGGGTATTGACCTTATATCAGGTATGTCACATCCCCAGCTTCACCTTGCTTTTGGATAGGACCTGTCTGCTGCATCATGTTTATTTTCAAAGGAAACCTGAAATGGGGATGCTCAAACCCTAGCACTAAATGAATTTAACTAGGGTCAAATTAAAATCTTTTTCAATGAACCCAAAATGCCCTTGGAAAAGTTCATCATTTTTGGATTGATTAAAAACCTCTGCCAAAAATGTTGCACATATTTCTATGTCCATTTTGGATTTTTGAATTAAATTATATCTTATTTGCATTTGGGAAATTAAATTTTATATATTATTTAAAATGCTCAAATAATCATAAACTAAAATGTTTACTGTTGGATTTATTCTAAACAGTAGCCATGCCTGGTTTTCATGATTTATGAATATGTTTTGGTATTTTTATTAAATCAAAACAAAGTCAAAAGAATAGAAAACAGAAATTAAAACAGAAAAGCAAAGAAAGAGTTTTACCTGTGCAGCCACCTGGCGGCCCAAGTGGCCGGCCCAGCCCACCTCCTCCCTCCTACTGTCTTCAACCTCCTGCCAGTAGGCAGGAGGGTGCGTGGCCGCCGCGCGCCGGCACACGCCGGCCATCTCCTACCTCTCTGCCTACCTCCTCGTCAGCCTGAGGCTGCCACGCACCTCCCTGCCTCTCTCTGTCACTCCTCCCCCCTCTCACTGGATTCCCTTCCCCCTCCCCTGCTTCTCCTCGCCATGGCCGAACGCCACCATCGCCGCCGCTCGCCATAGCCATGACCACCGCCTCCCCCTTTCCCCCCTGACTGGCTCAAAAGCTCCGCCTCGACGCCCTAGACCTCCCCACCGAGCTACGAGGCACCAGACGCCCCTGGACGCAGTCGTCGCCGCCGTTCCCCTCTTCGGCTGCCGGCGATCCTCGCCGTCGATTCACCGACTCCGATGCCTCCCCGAGCCCACTCAGCTGCTCTTCGACCCTACCGTGAGCTCCTCTATCCAATCCCGCTCTCCCCGCAGTCGTTTTCCTCCTCTAGCCCCGCTGCCCACCGGAGCCGATAGCTCCTTCCCGCCGGCCATGTCGCCGCCGTGGCCACCGTGTGGGAACCCCGACTTAGAAGTCGAGATCACCGATTGCACGTGTACAGTGATCCCAGAGATCAATGCTCACTGAACACACAGAAGCTGAAATAACAAGAGTCTTACATCCATACAAATAGTCTTACACGAATTAAGGCCATTATGGCCAAGTCTTACATAGGTAGAGCCACACGGGCTGAATAGGAAATAACTCAAATAGCGGAAGTCTTCGGTAAACGGGTAGAACCCATGCCATCTGCCTTAACCCTACAGGCATTCTGACTGGGATAGCGTCCTAGTTCGCATGTTCGTCTCCAAAGAACTCTTCCTCATAATCCTGCTCTTCCATGCCTGGCCAATTAAATAACCAGTGGCAAGCCAATGAGTACTTTGAATGTACTCGCAAGCAACCCATGATGTGGTTCAAGTAACAATGCAATTGAATAATAATGAACAATCTAGCAGGAGGCTAGAACATTATGCTATCATCAAGTTATGCATCAATAACCTCGCGTAACCTCGAAGACAGGTTACCGATATCAACATGAATATAAATCAATTCATCGAGTCAAGTCTCCACCTTGACTCATCACACACATACCAACATCGATGAAGTAAAATTCTGGACATAGTTTAAGTAGCACCACCCAACTGTCCATGACCGTGGACACGACTATTCGAATAGTTTTACACTCTGCAGAGGTTGCGCACTTTACCCACAAGATCCGGGGAACATCCGTGTCATCCACGACCCGCGGTACCTCAAGTACCCGGGGTAAGCACCCGGTCATTATCTTTCCTTAGACGACACTAACATAGAGTCCACTCGTTGGCACACGGCCTTTGGGTACAACAATAGATCACGAGACTTGCCCTAACTTCAATGTCACGCGTACCCAAAGGGACCAACGGTGTGTCCGGTGCCCTGTAAAAACAGTCATGGCCGTCTATCCAAGCACGACCCCGTCCCGGGAAAGACCTCAAGTCTTCCCGTCACTAGTAATGCGGGCACCATGCTAGTATCGACCTAAGTAATCAATAAAGCCCCGTCCCATAAGGGGTAGTGTGGTTGCACATGTTTGGTTGGGACGGTAGTCACACATAAATCTAATCCATCATTCCACCATGCACATGATCTACCGGCACATCACTTCTTTCTCAAGTGATGACCTAACACTTCGTCACCCTCGGGCATTAGGGGCACCCGATGGGTTCATGCAAAGATTTCAACTACGAGGGTTCATATCACATATGCATCATGTAAGCATCATGACCAACTATTTGCATGTCACCTAGCACATAGCAAGATTAACAATAAGGCATGCATCATGTGGTGGTTCATCTAGGTTACCATCGTAACCCTAATCATCATGCATCGGAAACAAACGGGTTCCAAAGAACAAGTGTATCATGGTCAAAGGGCTGCTTGCCTGGATTGGCTTGGTCTTCAAAGTCTTCAAATCCTTCTCCTTCTTCTCCCACAGCAACTTCGTCAAATACGGGATCTATATGTCGCATAATAACCACGGGAAAATAAGAATACAAATAAAACAGAAAAATCAAAGTGCTCAGAAAAATGTCAACTCATTTTTGTAAAATACTAGAGGGATTTTTAAGATGGGGAAAAATCTTAGTTGGAGTTTTGGAGTAACAGAATAGGAGATATTTATTTTTGAACAGTAGTTATACTGCTCAAATTTGAATTTAAATTTGAACAGTACAGCAAAGTTTCATGGATTTGAATGCAAGTGGTACCATTAAATAGGTTGGAATATTGCAAGATTTTAGGAGTTGGAAATATTTAATTTGGATCAATATTCTTTTCTGTATAAATGTTTAAAACATCAACATAAAAGAAAAAGAAAAAGGGTCCTGTGCACTGGGCCAGAAAAGGCCACAGTGCACGGCCCAGACGAACTGGCCCAGCCGCACGGAGCCAGCGCGCGCGCACGTCAGGTTTTCAAACCTGACGGGCGGGGCCCGTGGGTCAGCGACACAGAGGAGGGGGAGAGAGGTGGGGGATGACAGGCGGGGCCCGCCTGTCATCTCTAACCCCTCGGCCACGGCGGCGGCGAGCTCACCGGCGAAGATTCCGGCCACGGCGACGGCAACGGAGGCCAGGGACGTGACCAGCGTCGTGTCGCGGTTGCAGTGGTGGTGGTGCGGCACGGCGAGGAGGCTTGGTTCGCCGGCGACGAGGTGCGACGGCGGAAGCTCGTCGGAGAGTGGTGGCTGCGGCTGTTCCCGACTGCAAACGGAGGGGGAAATAGAGGGGAAAGGATCAGTGGAGTGCGGCAGTTCCGAAACAAGTGGAAGGAGAGGCAGAGGAGGCCTGTACCTCGAGATCGCCGGCGGCCCGACGCGGCGGAGCTCCGGTCGATCCCGAGCACTGGGGCGTCCTGGGGTCGAACTGAGGGTGCAGGGGGGATTAGTGGAGAGGTGTGAGGCTGGTGAGGGTGTTGGAGAGGCTCGGGAGGGCCTTATATAGCCGCGCTCGTGGTTCACCGTGGACCCGTGCGCCGGCGAGGTTGCAGGCGAGGCTGTGGAGGGTTCTGGAGCCTGGGAATACGTCGGGGAGGTCCGTGGACTAGCTCCACGTCCAGCTGAGGGGATAAGAGGAGCAGGGGAGCGTCAGAGGAGGGCGTGCGTGTGAGGCAGAAGAATGGCCGAAGCGGGCGGCCGGTGCGCGTGCGACGACGCTCACTGGAGGGAGCAGGAGGAGGGGGACAGCGCCGGGGAGGTCGCGGACGTCGAGGCGCCTCGACTGGCGCAAGGGGGAGGCTCGAGGTTGTCGGGGGAGGCCGATTGGCCGGAGCCAGCGTGCGGAGGGCACTGTTCACGCGCTCTAGACCGTGCGTATTGCTAGCATCAGCATGCTCTCGCCGGCTTGGTCCATTCCAGCGTGCCCAACAGTGTCTGGTGCGTAGTAGGAGGAGTAAAGAAAGGGCCTGAGGCCTTGGATGCCCTGGGGATGCAGAGAGAGAGGGAGAGGGCTGGTAACATGGTGGAAACTGGCTGTACAGCAGGGTAAAACAACGGTTTCACCCTCCAATCATGGAGCTGAGGTGCTGGGGGAGTTACTGGAGGTAGCTGGTAACTCAATGAGCCTGTGGTAAGAAGTTGAGGCCATGGAGAAAAGAAAAAGTGGTCAAGTTGGAGGTTTTAAAATTTCTGCAGAAGGTGTTTGATCAGTGTTTGATCAAGAAAATGAAGTCCACTTGCCATGGCACTTGACAGGGTTGAAAGACATGAGAAAATAGGGTGCCTCACCAAATTTGGCCTCATTTGAAGAAACTAGCCAATGTAGCTTTGGTGAACCCTAGAAATCAACAGAAACAGTTTCATCTTGATTGAGTCAAGCTAATCATCTCCCCTTGATGCACCACTTGGTGTAGCATCATCTTTTGGGGTATTGATCATGCCCACAAAGTTTGAAGCTCCAGATAAAAAGTTGGTAATGTAAAGTTGTTCAAATTTGCATTTGAACAGAAAGGGTTTTGAGGTGATCTGATCAAGTTGCTCTATTCAAATACTTGTGCCATTTGGTCTAGGTGCCTTATTAGGCCATCCTAGCATGTGCACCAAGTTTGAGAGCATTTGGACAAGTTTGGCAATGTAAAGTTGCTCAAACTTCAAATATGGCCAGAATGGTTATGAAGGGGTTTGAGGAGGTTTTCTTGCTTCCCAAGGCATGGGACTTGGCAAGATCATCAAATATGCCATATGTGACATGATAGAATTTCCCTGGAATTTTTGGAGAAAGTTTCCTTTGTTAATATTTCAAAAGCTTGAAATATCCAGAAAGGGTTTTAGAGGGTTTAGCCCATTATTTTGAACATGACCAAGTGTTGAAACTCTTATATATGTACAATATATGTCCTATGAGTCTCTCTGAATTTTGGCAAATATTTTTGAAACAGTTAAATAATTTTCCCCTATTAAAGACCATTTCTGGCCTGAAGAAAAAGCTTTTAAATAAAATAGGAAAATAACTTTTAAAATTATACCTTTGTGGTTTCTGGGAGTCCTATGACTACTAGGTCTCAAATAAACCTTTTGAAATAATTTTCACACCCTAAATCAAGTACTTGCAATGCAAATCTCAATTCAGGGGTTTTTGGAAAACTAAATTTATAAAATACTTTTTGGCCAAATTAATTTTGTAAGAAATTACTATACTGCTATATAACACTTGGCATGATCATTGGGCAGAAGTTTTGGATAAGGAGATGAAATCTATAAGAGGTCATAGTTGACTTTAATGAGCACATGAAAAAGCAAATGAAGAAAGCTCAATTCCAATTAAAAGCCAAATGATGCTAAAAAAATTTGATGGTCCAAATTTTCATGCTTCAAAGATACAAATAACATGTTACAAAATGCTGGGTGTGACAGACCTACCCCCCTTACAAGAATCTCTTCCCCGAGATTCCTAAACTAGGGCTTAAAAGAGGTCGGAAAACTCGGATCTAAGATAGTCTTCTCGTTCCTAGGTTGCTTCTGCTTCGGTGTGGTTGCTCCACTGGACCTTGAAGTACTTGATGGTACGGCTCCGCGTACGTCATTCTACTTCGTCCAGAATGCGAATGGGCTTCGCGCGGTAGGTCAAATCAGGCTGCAGATCAATGGCTTGGTGATCCACGTCCTTGTAGAGATTGGGCTTGTCTGGAACCTGGAGACATTTCCGGAGTTGTGACACATGGAATACATTGTGCACATCGGATAGCTCAGGTGGTAGTTCCAACTGATAAGCCACTTCTCCTCGTCGTGCAGTGATCTCAAAGGGTCCAATGAACCTTGGTGCGAGCTTCCCCTTGACGTGGAAACGCTTGGTTCCCTTCAGAGGAGTTACCCGCAGGTACACATGGTCCCCGACATGGAAACTCATGTCTTGGCGTCGAGTGTCAGCATAACTCTTCTGCCTTGACTTGGCTACCTTTAGTCGCTCTCTGACTAGTTGGACTTGCTCTTCTGCTGCGCGGAGATTATCCGGTCCAAAGACTAGTCCTTCTCCAGTCTCTGACCAGTTGAGGGGTGTGCGACATTTGCGTCCGCTCAACACCTCAAATGGTGCCATCTGAAGGCTTGACTAGTAACTGTTGTTGTAAGAGAACTCGGCAAAAGGGAGACAGTCTTCCCACTTGGCTCCATATGCCAGGACACAGGCTCGGAGCATGTCTTCGAGAATCTGATTGACTCGCTCAGTCTGACCTCCGGTCTGTGGGTGGAAAGCTGTGCTGAAAGACAACTTGGTTCCCAAGGCTTCTTGGAACTTCTTCCAGAACCTTGAGGTGAACTGGGTTCCTCGATCTGACACAATCTCCTTGGAAACACCGTGAAGACTTACGATTCGGTTGATGTAGAGAGCTGCCAGCCGGTTGCCATCATAAGTGGTCTTGACAGGAATGAAATGAGCTACCTTGGTCAAATGATCGACTATGACCCAGATAGAGTCATGTCCTTTATTCGACCTTGGTAATCCAGTGATGAAGTCCATTCCGACTTTATCCCACTTCCACTCAGGAACCTTGAGTGGTTGAAGCAATCCAGCAGGTCGCTGATATTCAGCCTTGACCCTTTGGCACACATCACACTTTGCAACATAGGTTGCAATCTCTCTCTTCATACCGTGCCACCAGAATTGTGCCTTCAAGTCTTGGTACATCTTGGTTCCTCCGGGGTGGATGGAATACGGGGTGTCGTGGGCTTCTTGCAGAATTAGCGTCTTCAACTCGGCGTTGTTTGGCACGCAGAGACAACCTTCATACCAAAAAATCCCGTGCTCGTCTTCGGAGAATCCTGGGGCCTTGCCCATCTTCATCTTCCTCTTGATACCTTCGATGCTTGCGTGTCCATCTTAAGCCTCCTTGACGTCGTCCAGCAGGGTCGGTCTGACTTCCAAATGATCCAGATATCCGGGGGTGACCAATTCCAAACTGAATTGTTCGATCTCCTTAAACAAGGTTGGCTGCCTTTCCTGAATAACGACATTCAAAGAGCAAGCCTTCCTGCTTAAGGCATCGGCCACCACGTTATCCTTCACAGGGTGATATTGAACACTGAGGTCATAATCCTTGATGAGTTCCAACCATCTCCGCTGCCTCATGTTCAATTCCTTTTGGGTGAAAATATACTTCAGACTTTTGTGGTCTGTGTAAATCTCACACCGTTTCCCTAGGAGGTAATGCCGCCATGTCTTCAAGGCATGAACTACTACCGCTAGCTCAAGATCGTGAGTAGCGTAGTTCTCCTCATGGGGTCGTAGCTGCCTGGAGAGGTATGCTATGACGCGGCCTTCTTGCATCAGAACGCTTCCCAATCCGGTTCGAGAGGCATCACAATATATCATGAACTCCTTGTGAATATCAGGTGTTGCCAGAACTGGGGCGGTGGTCAATCTCTTCTTGAGCTCTTGGAAGCTCTCTTCGCATTTTGGCGTCCACTCGAACTTCTTGTCCTTTTTGAGGAGCTGAGTCATTGGTCGTTCAATGCTAGAGAATCCTTCCACGAACTTGCGGTAATAACCCGCTAGTCCGAGGAAGCTTCTGACTTCCTTGACAGTCGTTGGAGATTGCCATTGGGTCACAGCTTCGATTTTTGTAGGATCAACAGATAATCCTTCCTCGGTCAAGACATGACCTAAGAATCCAACTTTATGTAGCCAGAACTCACACTTGCTGAATTTGGCGTACAGTTGGTGCTCACGAAGCTTATCTAGGACCATCCTCAGATGCTGCTCATGCTCTTCCTCCGACTTCGAGAACACAAGGATGTCATCAATGAAGACGACAACGAACTTGTCCAAATATTCCATGAAGACTTTATTCATGAGATACATGAAGTAAGCTGGGGCATTGGTTAACCCAAAAGACATGACCGTGCACTCGTACAGGCCATATCTGGTTACGAATGCCGTCTTCGGAATATCTTGGGGTCTGATCTTCAGCTGGTAATACCCAGATCTGAGGTCGATCTTGGAGAATACCTTGGCTCCGCTGAGTTTATCAAACAGATCTTCGTTCTTGGGAAGTGGGTACATGTTCTTGATTGTAACTTCATTGAGGGAACGATAGTCAATGCATAAGCGGATGGTACCGTCCCTCTTTGCCACAAACAGAACAGGGGATCCCCAAGGGGAGGCACTCGGGCGAATAAATCCCTTCCTTAGCTGCTCTTCTAGCTGCTTCTTCAACTCGGCTAATTCTTCCGTCCCCATTCTATAAGGCTTCTTATAGATGGGTCCTGCTCCGGGCACGAGCTTGATGATGAACTCAATGTCACGGTCAGGGGGCATTCCCGGCAGTTCATCCGGAAAGACATCAGGATACTCACATACCACTGGTACTTGATCTAGCCCAACTTCAGACAGGCAGTTGACTTTAGCGGCTTGAGCGGAAGAGGAGTTGGGGGCAAACTTGACCTCTACTCCTTGGTCATTGGTCACAGTGACTGTCCGATTGGCACAGTCAAACAAGCCTTGGTGCTTGCTGAGCCAATTCATACCTATGATCACATCCAAGCCTTGCGATCTCAGGACGATAAGGTCTGCTAGGAAGTTTACACCATTAATGGTAATACTGACTCCTTTACAGCCTATCTTGGCTCTCATCTCGGCTCCGGGGGTTTGTACCACCATAGGGTTATTCAGGGGTGTAGGGGTTATGCCACTTTTTAATGCAAATCTTTGAGTGACAAATGAATGCGTTGCTCCAGAATCAAACAAGACAGTTGCAGGTGCTGAGTTGACAAGGAACGTACCCAGCACGACGTCCGGGTCTTCCTGGGCTTCTTCAGCAGTGACGTGATTCACACGCCCCTTCCCATAGTTCGGTGGATTGCGAGGAGCTGGGTTCCTTGGTGGCATTCCACAGCCTTGACCCTGGTTCTGCGAATTGGGGCGCGGGGCATCAGGCTTCTTGTTGGGGCACACCCTCGAGATGTGTCCGGGCTGACCACATCCAAAGCAAGTGACTTGGTTTGGAGTGTTGATCTTGTTGCCACCACTGGTATTGGGGTTGAAAGCTGGCCTGGGGTTGGCATACTGCTGAGGCTGAGGATTGGCACGAGGTGCAGGAGCTCTTGGCTGCTGATAGGTTGGCTTGGCCGGGGCTGACTGACACGGACGAGGCTTCTGGTTGCTGGAACTTCCCTTACTGACCAACTTGCGCTTGCGAATGTCTTCCAAAGCACGCCGCTTGTCTTCAAGCATAAGTGCCTTGTTCACCAGGTCAGGGAAAGACGGGCAGTCGCACACGACAAGCGAGTATTGCAGAGTCTGATTAAGGCCTTCCATGAAGCGCTCCCTTTTGGCAGCATCAGTGCTGACATCTTCAGGGGCATACCTTGACAAAATACTGAACTTCTGCATGTACTCCTTGACAGTGCCACTTCCTTGCTTCAGGGCTCGGAACTCGCGCTTTTTTATAGCCATGATTCCGGAAGGAATGTGGGCCTTGCGGAATTCTGCCTTGAAGTTCACCCAAGTGATGTCTTGTTCAGCATGCATGACCTTGAATCCATCCCACCAAGCTCTAGCAGTTCCCCCGAGGCAGTGGGCTGCATAAGCCACCTTCTCGCGATCTTCGGTGCATCCGACTAGTTCCAGAATTTCCTCAATGGAACGGACCCAGTCATCTGCATCCAGGGGTTCAGCTGTCTCGATGAAGGTTGGCGGTGCATGCTTCTTGAATTCTGCCAACGTGGAACGTCCATTGCCATTCCCCGCCAGTTGGCGGTTGTTGGCGACAGCTTGAGCAATCAGCTGGAGAGCTGCAGTGTTGGCTTGGCGTTCCTCTCGGAAAGCTTGGAGAAGTTGAGCCATCTCCATGCTTGGAGGAGGTGGTGGTGGAGCTTGGTCATTGGTTTGGTCGTGGTCTGCCTCTGGCCGAGAGGATGCTCCGGCTTCGGGCTGCTGGGTAGAGGTACCAGTACGAGTTACAACAGGCATCCTGTTGGAGCGGTAAAAGGTCTCATGACTCGGAAGAGGGAAAGCAATATAGATGGGTGCCTAGTAAGGGGGTGGGTGTGACAATAAATCAAATCATGCAAGGGCCGAGAGGCCAAAACACATTCATTAAAAATCCAAAGGGGGTGATGTAGTCGTTTACACATTCCTGAAGGAAGATTACGACATACATCCAGACACAACAAAAGCAAACACTAGATGGTTTCATATGAACCATGCAAGGACTCGACTGTGCATAGGGGTCACACGACCTATCCTACCGTAGGGGTTACAACTGGCATATCCGAGTAGCGAATAATGCCTAAGCGGTGGAATGCTCGGTCGCGTATTCCGGCTCTTCTGGGTCTTCCTCCTTGTCTTCATCTGTCTGGGCTCCCTTGTCGCTGGAGGGAGTGGGGGAGTGGAGGAGTTGGATACGACGGTGCTTTGACGATGGTGCAGGGAAAATCTTGCGATATTCCCTTGCTGTCATCCGGCGTCGCCGAGGTGGTTCTTCACCCTTGGAAGACACATCCTCGGAGGGCCTTCCGCCTCGATATGCAATAGCGGATTTTCCAGAAGGGGCTCCTTCCTTCTTGATCCTGTTTGCCTTCTCTTGATCTTGACGAAGAAGTGCCTTGGTCTTGTAAAGTTCTTCTCGAAGCTTCATCGATTCCGAGGCCAAGTCTTGTGCCAAGCTATCGGCACATAGACTGAAGTAGGTCTGGAACCGAAGCGAGAGTCCTTCCTTCAGTGGAGGGGCTAGTGCGCTGCTTTCTTCGTCACCTTCCTTTCGGTAAGGTAAGAAGCGAGTTGCCATCTTGGCTGCCATCTCCGGAAGAAGCTCGCGGAGACGGGTTAATACCTTGAGTGCAGTAGCCTCGGCAGCAAGTGGTAGTGTCGCCATCTGGGGTCCCTCGAAGAACCAACTTGTGGGAGGATCGTTTGTCTTCATGATCACTTCCACATGGTACTCCACCTCAGTATCGCTCACCCAATGCTCAAGGTAGGTGAGGATGGGTGCTCGGTGGAACTGACACTCCTGGAGGCTATCCTCGAGAAGTAGGGGAAACCCAGTGGTCAGGTGCTCTTCGGGAACAGCGGCCATCTACAAAGGTGGAATAGGAGGGGTTAATAAGCTGAGGAAATCTCAGGTTTAGAAAAGAAGAGAGGTTCAGAAGGTTTTTGAAAAGGGGTCTCAACTAACTAACGCCCATGCTAACTAAGGCTTCCTACAGTCAGGATGGCTCTGATACCAGCTCTGTGGGGACCCCGACTTAGAAGTCGAGATCACCGATTGCACGTGTACAGTGATCCCAGAGATCAATGCTCACTGAATACACAGAAGCTGAAATAACAAGAGTCTTACATCCATACAAATAGTCTTACACGAATTAAGGCCATTATGGCCAAGTCTTACATAGGTAGAGCCACACGGGATGAATAGGAAATAACTCAAATAGCGGAAGTCTTCGGTAAACGGGTAGAACCCATGCCATCTGCCTTAACCCTACAGGCATTCTGACTGGGATAGCGTCCTAGTTCGCATGTTCGTCTCCAAAGAACTCTTCCTCATAATCCTGCTCTTCCATGCCTGGCCAATTAAATAACCAGTGGCAAGCCAATGAGTACTTTGAATGTACTCGCAAGCAACCCATGATGTGGTTCAAGTAACAATGCAATTGAATAATAATGAACAATCTAGCAGGAGGCTAGAACATTATGCTATCATCAAGTTATGCATCAATAACCTCGCGTAACCTCGAAGACAGGTTACCGATATCAACATGAATATAAATCAATTCATCGAGTCAAGTCTCCACCTTGACTCATCACACACATACCAACATCGATGAAGTAAAATTCTGGACATAGTTTATGTAGCACCACCCAACTGTCCATGACCGTGGACACGGCTATTCGAATAGTTTTACACTCTGCAGAGGTTGCGCACTTTACCCACAAGATCCGGGGAACTACCGTGTCATCCACGACCCGCGGTACCTCAAGTACCCGGGGTAAGCACCCGGTCATTATCTTTCCTTAGACGACACTAACATAGAGTCCACTCGTTGGCACACGGCCTTTGGGTACAACAATAGATCTCGGGACTTGCCCTAACTTCAATGTCACGCGTACCCGAAGGGACCAACGGTGTGTCCGGTGCCCTGTAAAAATAGTCATGGCCGTCTATCCAAGCACGACCCCGTCCCGGGAAAGACCTCAAGTCTTCCCGTCGCTAGTAATGCGGGCACCATGCTAGTATCGACCTAAGTAATCAATAAAGCCCCGTCCCATAAGGGGTAGTGTGGTTGCACATGTTTGGTTGGGACGGTAGTCACACATCAATCTAATCCATCATTCCACCATGCACATGATCTACCGGCACATCACTTCTTTCTCAAGTGATGACCTAACACTTCGTCACCCTCGGGCATTAGGGGCACCCGATGGGTTCATGCAAAGATTTCAACTACTAGGGTTCATATCACATATGCATCATGTAAGCATCATGACCAACTATTTGCATGTCACCTAGCACATAGCAAGATTAACAATAAGGCATGCATCATGTGGTGGTTCATCTAGGTTACCATCGTAACCCTAATCATCATGCATCAGAAACAAATGGGTTCCGAAGAACAAGTGTATCATGGTCAAAGGGCTGCTTGCCTGGATTGGCTTGGTCTTCAAAGTCTTCAAATCCTTCTCCTTCTTCTCCCACAGCAACTTCGTCAAATACGGGATCTATACGTCGCATAATAACCACGGGAAAATAAGAATACAAATAAAACAGAAAAATCAAAGTGCTCAGAAAAATGTCAACTCATTTTTGTAAAATACTAGAGGGATTTTTAAGATGGGGAAAAATCTTAGTTGGAGTTTTGGAGTAACAGAATAGGAGACATTGATTTTTGAACAGGAGTTATACTGCTCAAATTTGAATTTAAATTTGAACAGTACAGCAAAGTTTCATGGATTTGAATGCAAGTGGTACCATTAAATAGGTTGGAATATTGCAAGATTTTAGGAGTTGGAAATATTTAATTTGGATCAATATTCTTTTCTGTATAAATGTTTAAAACATCAACAGAAAAGAAAAAGAAAAAGGGTCCTGTGCACTGGGCCAGAAAAGGCCACAGTGCACGGCCCGGACGAACTGGCCCAGCCGCACGGAGCCAGCGCGCGCGCACGTCAGGTTTTCAAACTTGACGGGCGGGGCCCGTGGGTCAGCGGCACAGAGGAGGGGGAGAGAGGTGGGGGATGACAGGCGGGGCCCGCCTGTCATCTCTAACCCCTCGGCCACGGCGGCGGCGAGCTCACCGGCGAAGATTCCGGCCACGGCGACGGCAACGGAGGCCAGGGACGTGACCAGCGTCGTGTCGCGGTTGCAGTGGTGGTGGTGCGGCACGGCGGGGAGGCTTGGTTCGCCGGCGACGAGGTGCGACAGCGGAAGCTCGTCCGAGAGTGGGGGCTGCGGCTGTTCCCGACTGCAAATGGAGGGGGAAATAGAGGGGAAAGGATCAGTGGAGTGCGGCGGTTCCGAAACAAGTGGAAGGAGAGGCAGAGGAGGCCTGTACCTTGAGATCGCCGGCGGCCCGACGCGGCGGAGCTCCGGTCGATCCCGAGCACTGGGGCGTCCTGGGGTCGAACTGAGGGTGCAGGGGGGATCAGTGGAGAGGTGTGAGGCTGGTGAGGGTGTTGGAGAGGCTCGGGAGGGCCTTATATAGCCGCGCCCGTGGTTCACCGTGGACCCGTGCGCCGGCGAGGTTGCAGGCGAGGCTGTGGAGGGTTCTGGAGCCTGGGAACACGCCGGGGAGGTCCGTGGACAAGCTCCACGTCCAGCTGAGGGGATAAGAGGAGCGGGGGAGCGTCAGAGGAGGGCGCGCGTGTGAGGTAGAAGAATGGCCGAAGTGGGCGGCCGGTGCGCGTGCGACGACACTCACTGGAGGGAGCAGGAGGAGGGGGGACAGCACCGGGGAGGTCGCGGACGTCGAGGCGCCTCGACTGGCGCAAGGGGGAGGCTCGAGGTTGTCGGGGGAGGCCGATTGGCCGGAGCCAGCATGCGGAGGGCACTGTTCACGCGCTCTAGAGCGTGCGTATTGCTGGCATCAGCATGCTCTCGCCGGCTTGGTCCGTTCCAGTGTGCCCAACAGTGCCTGGTGCGTAGTAGGAGGAGTAAAGAAAGGACCTGAGGCCTTGGATGCCCTGGGGATGCAGAGAGAGAGGGAGAGGGCTGGTAACATGGTGGAAACTGGCTGTACAGCAGGGTAAAACAAGGGTTTCACCCTCCAATCATGGAGCTGAGGTGCTGGGGGAGTTACTGGAGGTAGCTGGTAACTCAATGAGCCTGTGGTAAGAAGTTGAGGCCATGGAGAAAAGAAAAAGTGGTCAAGTTGGAGGTTTTAGAATTTATGCAGAAGGTGTTTGATCAGTGTTTGATCAAGAAAATGAAGTCCACTTGCCATGGCACTTGACAGGGTTGAAAGACATGAGAAAATAGGGTGCCTCACCAAATTTGGCCTCATTTGAAGAAACTAGCCAATGTAGCTTTGGTGAACCCTAGAAATCAACAGAAACAGTTTCATCTTGATTGAGTCAAGCTAATCATCTCCCCTTGATGCACCACTTGGTGTAGCATCATCTTTTGGGGTATGGATCATGCCCACAAAGTTTGAAGCTCCAGATAAAAAGTTGGTAATGTAAAGTTGTTCAAATTTGCATTTGAACAGAAAGGGTTTTGAGGTGATCTGATCAAGTTGCTCTATTCAAATACTTGTGCCATTTGGTCTAGGTTCCTTATTAGGCCATTCTAGCATGTGCACCAAGTTTGAGAGCATTTGGACAAGTTTGGCAATGTAAAGTTGCTCAAACTTCAAATATGGCCAGAATGGTTATGAAGGGGTTTGAGGAGGTTTTCTTGCTTCCCAAGGCATGGGACTTGGCAAGATCATCAAATATGCCATATGTGACATGATAGAATTTCCCTGGAATTTTTGGAGAAAGTTTCCTTTGTAAATATTTCAAAAGCTTGAAATATCCAGAAAGGGTTTTAGAGGGTTTAGCCCATTATTTTGAACATGACCAAGTGTTGAAACTCTTATATATGGACAATATATGTCCTATGAGTCTCTCTGAATTTTGGCAAATATTTTTGAAACAGTTAAATAATTTTCCCCTATTAAAGACCATTTCTGGCCTCAAGAAAAAGCTTTTAAATAAAATAGGAAAATAACTTTTAAAATTATACCTTTGTGGTTTCTGGGAGTCCTATGACTACTAGGTCTCAAAGAAACCTTTTGAAATAATTTTCACACCCTAAATCAAGTACTTGCAGTGCAAATCTCAATTCAGGGGTTTTTGGAAAACAAAATTTATAAAATACTTTTTGGCCAAATTAATTTTGTAAGAAAATACTATACTGCTATATAACACTTGGCATGATCATTGGGCAGAAGTTTTGGATAAGGAGATGAAATCTACAAGAGGTCATAGTTGACTTTAATGAGCACATGAAAAAGCAAATGAAGAAAGCTCAATTCCAATTAAAAGCCAAATGATGCTAAAAAATTTTGCTGGTCCAAATTTTCATGCTTCAAAGATACAAATAACATGTTACAAAATGCAGGGTGTGACACACCGTCACCTATAGCTGCAACCGAGCCCACAACCGCACTCCACACAATGCCAGAAGCCCAGAACTCACACCGGTTGCTCCTGCTGTGCGTTGCAACACCGTTCCCGTCGTCGCCCGAGCTCGGGCGACCGCACTAGTCGTCGCCGCCGTCGTTTGGGTCCACGACGACTCGAGCCGATGGCACCGCTGGATGCGCACGAGCGCCAGCGTCACGTAGGTGGTCCTCGCCGGCCATTTGGTCGACGGAGGACAGATTCCGAGCCCCTCCGCCGTGCCCGCTGTCGCCGGCGGTGAGCCGCCGGCTTGTTTGGGTCTTTGACCCGAGATTTGACCCCCCTGGGTCTATGACATGCGGGCCCCGCACGACTAATTAACCTAGTTTAGACTTAAACCTAATTAGCTTAAACCTTGGTTAATGATAACTACGTTTAATTAGATTAGCTAGCCACTGACAGTGGGCCCATGCCCCACTGACACTTTTAGTTAGTATTAAATCAGCACTTACATCCTTTGTTAACAAGCCTAGTCACTGACCAGTGGGTCCCAGTGTCAGGTTTGACCTGGGCTGACGCTGTTGACCCGATGACGTCATTCTGACGTCAGGCTGATGCAGTAATGCTTTTCTGGATTTTAAATAAATCTATTTGATTTATTTATTTCAGAAAATAGCCAAAACTTCTAAAAATCACAGAAATTAATCCCTAACTCAGATGAAAATAATTTATATATGAAAATTGATCAGAAAAATTCAAGGAATCTGTTTATGGCATTTTCATGCATGTTTTAATAACTTACAGCCACTGTTTAGGACAATTTGAATAAATGGCATTTGAATAATCACATATGGAGTTTGAATTTGAACCTTTGGTTCAAACCAACTTCATTTAATTGTGTTGCTAGTTGCATTAGCTCAATCCACAGCATATTGCCATGTCATGATCATGCATCATATTGTTGCATTGCATTGATTGTGTTCTTTCTCTGTTTGTCGGTTTTGTCCCCTCTCAGTAGACGACATTCCGACGATGAGTTCGATGACACCGATGAAGACCCAATGTTATCTTCAGAAGTGCCAGGCAAGCAAAACCCCATTGAGCATTCCGATACAATCCCACTCTCTCGCTCTTGCTCTCTTTTACTGCATTAGGACAACAACGCTTCAATTGTTACCTGCTGCGGTAGTTGAACCCCTTTCCATTGCATGACCTGTCTTTGCCACAGTAATTAGTTGAAACCCACTAGTATGAGTAGGAGTTGTTTGAGCCATGTTGTGCCTACTCATTCATGCTTTCTGGTTATGCCTGCTATTGCTTAGAGTTGTGTCAGGTCTGATTCATCGGGGATGAATTGGAATGTGGTGAACATGTCCTATTGTTGAGAGCTAAGTGTGTGAACACGATTTGGTAAAGGTAGCGATGAGAGGCCATGTAGGAGTACATGGTGGGTTGTCTCATTGCAGCCGTCCTCAGGAACTGAGTTCTGTGTTGGTTGGTCCATGAAACAGCTAGTACCACACATTGGGATCCTTAATTGACTCTCTCGACTTATTAATCAACATGATCTCTGTCCAGGAGTTGCAACTAGTTTCTGGTGTTTATAGATTACTGGAGGTCGTGCGTAGCGCTGACCCTCGGGGTGGGCTGTGACGCGGCAGGTACGTGGCACGGTGTACCGATTGCCCGTTTGGTGATGCGGGAACCCTGTACACATCGTTTGGGGCCGTGAGCGACACCCCGGCCGGATCTCCCCATAGATGGAACCCAAATAGGCGATAAACCTGGACGAGAGACTTGTGTGGTTAGTCAGGTCGTGGCCGACACCCTCGCTGGGCCTCCGCTTGAAGGTTGCCGAGTACATGTCGTGTAAACGGCGGTAAGTGGTGAGAGCGTGTGTGAAGAAGTACACCCCTGCAGGGTTATACATAATCTATTCCAATAGCCGTGTCCGCGGAAATGGACTTCTGGGTTGCCTTTATAGTCCATAGACAAGTGAAAGTGGATACTCTAAAACACGCAAGATAAGCGTGAGTGATATGGATGGCCTTCTCGTAGGGAGACGAGAGCGGATCCATAGTGGTGTATTGATTGGTGAATATGTGGACTCGTGTGCGCCACCTCAAAAGAGTTACTTGCAGTCGTAGTTTAGGATAGCCACCGAGTCAAGCTGGCTTGCTGCAGTCAAACTCCACCACCCCCTTGTTGATACTGATGCATATGTAGCTAGTTCTGATGTAAGTCTTGCTGAGTACCTTTGTACTCACGTTTGCTTAAATTATGTTTTTGCAGAGAGACTTCAGTCTCGCTAGTGGTTTCGCGTGGACTTCGACGTTTAGCTTGTTACCTCAGCTACGATCTTGTACCCTTGGGAGAGTCTGGTAGATAGTCAGGCTTCTCAGCCTTTTTCATTTGTAGTTGTCTGCACTCAGACATGTTATGCTTCCGTTGCCTGTATGCTCTGTATGTTAGGTCATGTGACCTCTGATTGTAATAAATGCTATGATGGCTCTTCTGGGCCTTTATCTATATGAGTTGTTGAGTTATGTTGTGATGCCCTGTTGTACAACACATACTTTCATGTTATGCGTACGTGTAATGTGTATTGCTATGTGTGGGATCCGACACCTAGTTGTTTACCTTTGGTAGCCTACCTTACAGGGAAATGTCTCCTAGTGCTTCCATTGAGCCTTGGTAGCTTGCTACTACTCCGGAACACTTAGGCTGGCCGGCATGTGTCCTTCTTCGTTCCTGTGTCTGTCCCTTAGGGGAAATGTCACGCGTTGTTCCTTTAAGTCCTTGTAGCTTGCTACAACTTGGGTTCATACGTTGATGACCGACACGTTCATTGCTGGGTCATGTATGCCTGTCTCTGTAATTTAGTGCCACTTTTGGTTTATAACTAGTCATGTCGGCCCGGGTTCTCTGTCATATGGATGCTAGCGACACTATCATATACGTGTGCCAAAATGCGCAAACGGTCCCGGGCCAGGTAAGGTGGCACCCGTGGGAATACCGTGCGTGAGGCCGCAAAGTGATATGATGTGTTACAGGCTAGACCTGTGTGACTTAGGATCTGGGTCCTGACAGCTTTGGTATCAGAGCCTGACTGCCTGTGGGATTAGTAAGCCAAACTGGTCGAAGTTGTGTCTAGAAATTCTTTAGTTATGTAAGGGAATTGATTGTGGAAGGGAACATAAGGCTCTTTTTACTCCTTTACCCCATGACCTTCTGATCTGAGTCATCTTCTCCTTTTCTACGGGGATTAAGAACTAGGATTCTCATTCTATTTATTAGGATCACGTTATTGTGGATTCAACCCTCAGTTCAGTTTCTACTACTTCTGTCTGTTCAACTGTTGGTCTCAGAACCTTGACATTATGATGTTAAGTGGATATGCTACCCTTTTGCTTGGATCTCACAAGTATTTTTGAGCATTCGCAGCCGTTATGCTGTCCGAGTCATCCCAGGTCTCTAAACAATCTGATGCATTTGCAAATCATTCCTACCTGTTCTTAATGTCCTTTTAGGCCAGATTAACCACACTAGACGGTGAGTTGTGGTACTCTGTTACCTCGACACATATGTTGGAGTTATTTTTATGGCCCTAAGTGTCTTAGAAGATCACCCAGCAATGCAGCAATACTTTGTATCCTCAGCGTGATGGTTCTGGCCGTCATTCTCAAAAGCATCCCGTGATGCCATTTAGTTAGTAGGCATTATATTTCTGGGTTCTTGAACCCTAGATTCATTCTACTTACTTCATGTTGATAGTATTTACTCGTTCCTTTAGGTTATTAGTAACCTTGTGATAGTCCTCGAGGTCTGTGGTATATCCTTCTTCCAAATACCATGAACCATCCTTGGCAGAAGTTCTTCTGAACCAAAAGATCACGACCCGAGTGCTCTTGAGTAGTACTCCATTCATATTGTGACTCTGTCAATTCTACTTTCTGCATGGGTTATCAGGAAGGAATATGTTGAACTCGTTCGACAAGTTAATCTATGCATCCACAACTCAGAAGTTATATGTTCCTCTGAGTTGCCCCTTTTGGTTGTATTATGACCCTCGTCTATCAGTTGATAGTCAGGAGTAGTCGTGCACTTGTGTTCATCGATGCCTTTTACTCTTGAGGTCTGTCAAGCCATTCTATTCTGGAATGACTAGGAGAAACAAACTCCAGTACCTTATCCATATCTAGGATTGGGTCAAAGAAGTTGTACTTCGCAGATGAAGAATGGTAATGCAGCTTCTAAACTATTCTATCCTGGGGTATTACCATCTTTATGTCAAGAATGTCATGAGAATTGCACAACCTTCTATGAACTCTTGATACAGTGATACTTCTCGCCATTATCGCTCATTCCTCGGTCTCCGCGTTGTTGTAACCGGAATACCGACAAATGAACCATGATGTGTGAATCAATACTCCTAGCAACCCTGTTGCTTGGTAGTTAAATGGACAATAACCTCATCCTTAGCGAGTTGATTATTGAATCATCACCCTAAGGTTGATCGTGCTACCTAGCCCACTTTCCTGGTGCACTCCTTGATTGATGAGTTAGGATTTTGTTAAGTCCTTGCTCATTTGATCATATCGTCTTGCCCTGAAAAGCAAGATTGTTCTCGAGCTTAGTAACATATCGGCGGATCGTGATCTTCTGGTTATCTTCCCAGAAGTATTACCAGGTTGTCCCCCGACCGTTATGTTGAGCCCGTGATCAAGCTGGTTTCTCTCTAAACCACCCTTTCTCCAAGAATCTGTGTTGGATACCCTGAACTGGTTGGTTAAGCAAAAAAATAATAATAACTTGGAGAGTTGGAAGATAAAAGCTTGCCTGACTTAGTTCCTTCCAAGGGATATCTTTTGTGTGTGTGTTGAAGATAGATGATATCTTCATCAATTGGTCCCTGTGATCAGTTGTTGGACCTATTGTCATATCAAAACTTTGATTTGAGTATGGGCTATCATCAAATCAAATCAGAACCAACGATGTTCATAATATTGTCTTACTCGTGGTTGATCCCTCGAGCATACACCATTACATCTATTGGACTGACCAATACTATCACTTGTTCACATAATTATGGAATTCCATCTCCATGGAAACCTGGATGAATTGTTGTTGAGCCCATTAGCAATACTGCTACCTTATCCATGATTTTGTAGGACATTAAGCTAGTGTTGGAAACTTGGTAAGCATTGCCTTCGTGTTCCGTTCGCGAGGTATATGTTTGGATGAGAGAAGTGACTTCCTCCAATTAATGTCCAGTTGGTGCAAGTTGTCACCGTGAATTTGAGAAAGCTTGTTTGCTTCCCTGGAATCATCCCAATTCAGTCATGCATACGTGCGAAGTATCCCATGGTCTGATAGACTGATCATCTTCATTCCATATGTATCCCTAGCACACCAAGCCACTGATTGATTGTTCAAGGAGAAAAGTTCCATCATAAGAGCTAATCATATGACTTATGTAAGGACTTCAATATCCTCGTTGATGGTTCCCCAACCCGAACTTGGTAGTGTTTCATTGTAAGACTACTACGGGGTCATGTTTGTCTTGGACAATGTGTTCACATGTATGTAGCAGAACCAGCTCATGTTTTGGAGCTTGCTACCGTAGTTCACTTTCCGAGAATCTCGCAACACCATCTCGTCGATTTGTGTTGTAAAATTTCTTTTCTTTCTAGACTCAATGAGTCTGGAATATCCTGACACCAACCAGAACTGAATCTCAGACAGATATGATGGTTGGAGCATTTTCCAAGAACTATAATATTGGTCTCTCGATAACCGGTAAAGTGGATGTCGTGGCCAACCCACTCAGCCGGAAGACCTATTGTTGTAGTATCTTGATTGAAGAAGTTGGTCACCTCCCCATAAGGACCTCGTAGGATTTACTCCCTAGTTGTTCCTTATGGATTCTTGTGCTTCCGAAGTCCGACATTTATTTGATGTTCAAGATGCCAAACATATTTGTGAATGGCTTACGCTAACACATCAAGGAGAACATTAGAAGCGGAGTGCTAAGTGTCACTCGGTCGATCATCCAGATTTTGTTCCCTTGGCCTCGCCAAGGTGAAATCCGAGAAGGTGTTATCTTCCTTTGCATCTGCATCGTCCATCATTATTCATCATGGTAGTATGTAATGTTGCCGGCATCCTTGACACGGATATTGGTAAAACCTTGATGAATATGGGAATGCTCAAGTTCTTGAGAGCACGCACAAGCACTAGGTGTTATCCTCGACACTAACCGGGATTGCTCCTAGTGTTTTTGGTTACGTTGTAACCTCTCAAAGAGCAATTTACTCTCTACTGTTGGGTTTCTTCCCAGTTACTAGAATCATTCCCCGCATTTGCATTTTGTTCCCAACTTGCACCGCCAATGTGCCATTTCACCATGGATCCCATCCATTTCCGGTGATATGAAAAATCAACCTTGGCTTTGTCCTTTACAAGGTAGTCCACATCATTCATTCTGGCCGAGAATGTCATTTCTTCGGACTCCGTCAAACGATTGATTGTGTTTGCCTTAGGCTGGTATAGAGAGTTCCAATGATCTCTATATCAAAAGTAATTCTTTTTGCCACTTAAAGGAATAACTCTACGAGTCACCTTCTCTAAGGTGCCCCGTCTGGTGGTATCAATCACCATCTTCTTAGGTGTGGAATTATTGCCACTAGGTGAACCTTCATCGTTTGTCTCACTCCATCCCCCTGGAGGTGTACTTTGTGTCTCATCTCAAGAGATGTTCCAACGTCTCACTCCAAGAGTTGATCTTGAGTTGCCCGATCTTTCACAAGATCAACTATTGCGGAGTTTCTTTCGTCGTCACCGTGTTGGACAAAGATCTCGAAAGCAAGGATGCCAGGATCAACATGATGCAAGCAATCAACATTCATATGAAGGACACTTGGATCATGAAGATTGTGTTAGTTAGTGCCCCCTCTGATTTCTTATCTCACGTCCTGAATCTCGGGACGAGATTCTTGTTTAGTGGGGGTGAGTTGTCACATCCCCAGCTTCACCTTGCTTTAGGATAGGACCTGTCTGCTGCATCATGTTTATTTTCAAAGGAAACCTGAAATGGGGATGCTCAAACCCTAGCACTAAATGAATTTAACTAGGGTCAAATTAAAATCTTTTTCAATGAACCCAAAATGCCCTTGGAAAAGTTCATCATTTTTGGAGAGATTAAAAACCTCTGCCAAAAATGTTGCACATATTTCTAGGTCCATTTTAGATTTTTGAATTAAATTATATCTTATTTGCATTTGGGCAATTAAATTTTATATATTATTTAAAATGCTCAACTAATCATAAACTAAAATGTTTACTGTTGGATTTATTCTAAACAGTAGCCATGCCTGGTTTCATGATTTATGAATATGTTCTGGTATTTTTATTAAATCAAAACAAAGTCAAAAGAATAGAAAACAGAAATTAAAACAGAAAAGCAGAGAGAGAGTTTTACCTGTGCAGCCACCTGGCGGCCCAAGTGGCCGGCCCAGCCCACCTCCTCCCTCCTACTGTCTTCAACCTCCTGCCAGTGGGTAGGAGGGCGCGTGGCCGCCGCGCGTCGGCACACGCCGGCCACCTCCTACCTCTCTGCCTGCCTCCTCGTCGCCCTGAGGCTGCCACGCACCTCCCTGCCTCTCTCTGTCACTCCTCCCCCCTCTCACTAGATTCCCTTCCCCCTCCCCTGCTTCTCCTCGCCATGGCCGAACGCCACCATCGCCGCCGCTCGCCGTAGCCATGACCACCGCCTCCCCCTTTCCCCCCTGACTGTCTGAAAAGCTCCGCCTCGACGCCCCAGACCTCCCCGCCGAGCTACGAGGCACCAGACGCCCCTGGACGCAGTCGTCGCTGCCGTTCCCCTCTTCGGCTGCCGGCGATCCTCGCCGTCGATTCACCGACTCCGATGCCTCCCCGAGCCCACTCAGCTGCTCTTCGACCCTACCGTGAACTCCTCTATCCAATCCCGCTCTCCTCGCAGTCGTTTTCCTCCTCTAGCCCCGTTGCCCACCGGAGCCAATAGCTCCTTCCCGCCGGCCATGTCGCCGCCGTGGCCACCGTCACCTATAGCTGCAACCGAGCACACAACCGCACTCCACACAACGCCAGAAGCCCAAAACTCACACCGGTTGCTCCTGCTGTGCGTTGCAACACCGTTCCCGTCGTCGCCCGAGCTCCGGCGACCGCACTAGTCGTCGCCGCCGTCGTTTGGGTCCACGACGACTCTAGCCGATGGCACCGCTGGATGCGCACGAGCACCAGCGTCACGTAGGTGGTCCTCGCCGGCCATTTGGTCGACGGAGGACAGACTCCGAGCCCCTCCGCCGTGCCCGCTGTCGCCGGCGGTGAGCTGTCGGCTTGTTTGGGTCTTTGACCCGAGATTTGACCCCCCTGGGTCTATGACATGCGGGCCCGGCACGACTAATTAACCTAGTTTAGACTTAAACCTAATTAGCTTAAACCTTGGTTAATGATAACTACGTTTAATTAGATTAGCTAGCCACTGACAGTGGGCCCATGCCCCACTGACACTTTTAGTTAGTATTAAATCAGCACTTACAGCCTTTGTTAACTAGCCTAGTCACTGACCAGTGGGTCCCAGTGTCAGGTTTGACCTGGGCTGACGCTGTTGACCCGATGACGTCATTCTGACGTCAGGCTGATGCAGTAATGCTTTTCTGGATTTTAAATAAATCTATTTGATTTATTTATTTCAGAAAATAGCCAAAACTTCTAAAAATCACAGAAAATAATCCCTAACTTAGATGAAAATAATTTATATATGAAAATTGATCAGAAAAATTCAAGGAATCTGTTTATGGCATTTTCATGCATGTTTGAATAACTTACAGCCACTGTTTAGGACAATTTGAATAAATGGCATTTGAATAATCACATATGGAGTTCGAATTTGAACCTTTGGTTCAAACCAACTTCATTTAATTGTGTTGCTAGTTGCATTAGCTCAATCCACAGCATATTGCCATGTCATGATCATGCATCATATTGTTGCATTGCATTGATTGTGTTCTTTCTCTGTTTGTCGGTTTTGTCCCTTCTCAGTAGACGACGTTCCGACGATGAGTTCGATGACACCGATGAAGACCCAATGTTATCTTCAGAAGTGCCAGGAAAGCAAAACCCCATTGAGCATTCCGATACAATCCCACTCTCTCGCTCTTGCTCTCTTTTACTGCATTAGGACAACAACGCTTCAATTGTTACCTGCTGCGGTAGTTGAACCCCTTTCCATTGCATGACCTATCTTTGCCACAGTAATTAGTTGAAACCTACTAGTATGAGTAGGAGTTGTTTGAGCCATGTTGTGCCTACTCATTCATGCTTTCTGGTTATGCCTGCTATTGCTTAGAGTTGTGTCAGGTCTGATTCATCGGGGATGAATTGGAATGTGGTGAACATGTCCTACTGTTGAGAGCTAAGTGTGTGAACACGATTTGGTAAAGGTAGCGATGAGAGGCCATGTACGAGTACATGGTGGGTTGTCTCATTGCAGTCGTCCTCAGGAACTGAGTTCTGTGTTGGTTGGTCCATGAAACAGCTACTACCACACATTGGGATCCTTAATTGACTCTCTCGACTTATTAATCAACATGATCTCTGTCCAGGAGTTGCAACTAGTTTCTGGTGTTTATAGATTACTGGAGGTCGTGCGCAGCGCTGACCCTCGGGGTGGGCTGTGACGCGGCAGGTACGTGGCACGGTGTACCGATTGCCCGTTTGGTGATGCGGGAACCCTGTACACATCATTTGGGGCCGTGAGAGACACCCCGGCCGGATCTCCCCACGGATGGAACCAAAATAGGCGATAAACCTTGACGAGAGACTTGTGTGGTTAGTCAGGTCGTGGCCGACACCCTCGCTGGGCCTCCGCTTGAAGGTTGCCGAGTACATGTCGTGTAAACGGCGGTAAGTGGTGAGAGCGTGTGTGAAGAAGTACACCCCTGCAGGGTTATACATAATCTATTCGAATAGCTGTGTCCGCGGAAATGGACTTCTGGGTTGCCTTTACAGTTCATAGACAAGTGAAAGTGGATACTCTAAAACACGCAAGATAAGCGTGAGTGCTATGGATGGCCTTCTCGTAGGGAGACGAGAGCGGGTCCATAGTGGTGTATTGATTGGTGAATATGTGAACTCGTGTGCGCCACCTCAAAAGAGTTACTTGCAGTCGTAGTTTAGGATAGCCACCGAGTCAAGCTGGCTTGCTGCAGTCAAACTCCACCACCCCCTTGTTGATACTGATGCATATGTAGCTAGTTCTGATGTAAGTCTTGCTGAGTACCTTTGTACTCACGTTTGCTTAAATTATGTTTTTGCAGAGAGACTTCAGTCTCGCTAGTGGTTCCGCGTGGACTTTGACATTTAGCTTGTTACCTCAGCTACGATCTTGTACCCTTAGGAGGGTCTGGTAGATAGTCAGGCTTCTCAGCCTTTTTCATTTGTAGTTGTCTGCACTCAGACATGTTATGCTTCCGTTGCCTGTATGCTCTGTATGTTAGGTCATGTGACCTCTGATTGTAATAAATGCTATGATGGCTCTTCTGGGCCTTTATCTATATGAGTTGTTGAGTTATGTTGTGATGCCCTGTTGTACAACACATAGTTGCATGTTATGCGTTCGTGTAATGTGTATTGCTATGTGTGGGATCCGACACCTAGTTGTTTACCTTTGGTAGCCTACCATACAGGGAAATGTCTCCTAGTGCTTCCATTGAGCCTTGGGAGCTTGCTACTGCTCCGGAACACTTAGGCTGGCCGGCATGTGTCCTTCTTCGTTCCTGTGTCTGTCCCTTAGGGGAAATGACACGCGTTGTTCCTTTAAGTCCTTGTAGCTTGCTACGACTTGGGTTCATACGTTGATGACCAACACGTTCGTTGCTCGGTCATGTATGCCTGTCTCTGTAATTTAGTGCCACTTTTGGTTTATAACTAGTCATGTCGGCCCGGGTTCTCTGTCATATGGATGCTAGCGACACTATCATATACGTGTGCCAAAATGCGCAAACGGTCCCGGGCCAGGTAAGGTGGAACCCGTGGGAATACCGTGCGTGAGGCCGCAAAGTGATATGATGTGTTACAGGCTAGACCTGTGTGACTTAGGATCGGGGTCCTGACAAGGTATGGCTGTGAAAACCTTATTTAATCTTGGCAAACATAGCTTTGGTCATAACAACAAGCATGATTTTCTTAAAGTAGCGACATAGCCAAAACCTTTATGTTATTATGCTTGAAGTGTCATGCTGACAAGGAAGACAACTTGATGTGTTATGCCTATTTTAATGTTTATGCTTTATATTGCTTTGCATCTTAGTCATCATCAATTGTCTGTTCTCTCAAAGCCTTTGCTAGCCTAAACTCTGTACTAAGCGGAATTCTGCTTGTGCATCCATACCCTTAAACCAATACCTTCCATATGAGTCCACAATACCTGCCTATTCATGGTATTCCACTACCACTTCCTAAAGTATAGAATTTATGTGTTATCCTTAAATGTTCAAAATCTTCTATTTTGTGCCCCTGTTTTAGCTCATGAGGAAGTAATAGTTAATTCATGATCTTTTTAAGTTGGACAAGTTTTACCCCTGGATTGCATGTCTAATCTGCAAACCCTTAATACGAGAAGGAACTGGCATGAGTGCGCCCGGCTCATAAAAGATAATACAACAAACAAACCCTCCTTCATGCTTTGTTCATGAGAAATCAGAAAACTTTGGCAACGATAAACAAAGGAGATTTAGGGGATGTGATCGTCCCCGTACGGGAGCCGTTCCTCGAAACTTGTCCAGCTTGAGAAGTAATTGAGTTATCTATTAGCATTCGTTGACAAATCATGCACCTCTCAAAACTTGTTTTCATTCTGTTTGATTTAAGGATAGCACATGAGTTTTACCTACTTCCCTAGAGCGGGGCCTATCTCTTAGTTTTAGGTTGAGTCAGTTATTCCTACTTCCTTCTATTCTTAAAGAGAGCAGACATTTGATGTTGACGAGGATTCATTCATATAAAGTTGCATTAAGATTTGTCATATCATATCCTTGTTGACATTATCATTTGATAAGTAAGTTGTTTGTCAAGCCCAGCTAAGGCAAACATCTTCCTTTGTGTTAGCACTTTCACTTCTTGCCTAATAACATGTTCTTTCAAAAGCTTCAATTAATCTCATCAAAACATAAAGAGAAAGAGCAAAAGTAAAAGCTATTAGTTGTTCTTTGACCAAAGGACATGTTTGCCATGATTTGATGAGTTTCCTTAGCCCTAATTCCGAATATAAGTGTTACCACTCTTTTATAAGGGCCTTATGAGTTGAAGATTGCTGTTGAGGATATTTGAGTTGGTGAAGAAACTGTGATGCTTCTTGTCCGTATTCTATTTATCGACACTTCAGTCCCTAAACTTGTGGACAGGTTTACCGAGCTCAGTATTCGCTTGGGGACAAGCGAGGTCTAAGCTTGGGGGTGTTGATACGTCCAAAATGCATCACTATTTTATATCGTAATTTATCCTTATTCATTGATATATTTCACATTACGATGATGTTCTTATGTTGTTTTGGCCTATTTTACACAGTTTGCAACTTTCCGGTGCCAAAGCAGCAGACGTAGGATTCAGCGGTAAAAAGTGGACGCTGAGTTGCTGAAGAAGAATACCTCCAAATTACCTGAAAATCGACGGAGGGTATTTTCCAGACGGATCACGAAGGCACGCAAAAGGGCAACCAGAGGGGGGCCATAGGGCGTTCAGGCGCCCTGGGGGCGCGGCCCCACCCCTGGCCGCGCCGGGGGGCGCCTGGAGCCCCTGGCCCACCTCTGGGTGCCCCCTTTTGCCTATATACTCCTCATTATCCGAAAACCCTAAAGAGAAGAGTTTTGACGGAGTTCCGCCGCCGCTCCGTGGCGGAAACCTACAGAGAAGAAAAAGCCATCTCCGGCTGGCAGATTCCGCCGGGGAGATCACCTCCCAGAAGGGGAGATCATCGCCATCGTCATCGCCATCGTCACGGGCATCATCGAGATCATCATCAACATCATCCCCAACATCAGCACCATCTCCATCTTCATCCAAATCTCATCTCACCATTGCAACTTGTGTTGTAACCCGTACTATCTATCCTCCCTACTCCATCGGTGTTGATTACTACTTTGTGGTGAATGCTATTGAGTTTTGTTAGAGAAATATCATTATGTCCAGATTGTTTATCATCCATTTATCTCCACTGATCATGATCTCTTTTATGTCTTGTGATTAGTTACCATAGTTCTTGAGGACATGGGAAAAGTCTTGTTGTTAGTAGTCATATGCTGTTGAAGTAATATGTGTTGTTTGATACTTAAGTTGTGTTGTGTGAGTCGAACACTCAACACTTCGCCTTATTAAGGACCTAGGGGAATACATTGTGTACAAAGAATGCTTACGGTGGGTTGCCGGAGTGATAGAAACCTGAACCCCAGTTCGCACGCTTTTGCACAAGGGAACAATGGATCATCGATCGTATTGCTATGCTTAGGCTTTTGCCTTAAATACTATCTTGTATTTGCGGATGCTTGCAAGGTGTTTAATCATAAGAGTGCACTCATCTTAGTCTAGAGAGTGTACTAGCATAGATCCACCCACTCAACACTTATCAACACATAACATAGTACCGATACGGAATATGGCGAAAGCACATGACTAACTCTCCCGTGCGTCCTCAAGAACACTTTAGCCTTTATAAGTTCAGTTGCTAGGCCTCTCCTTTGCTAAGAAAGGATTGGGCCACTTGTTACTCTACAGTGCCTTTTACTTTGCTCGCTTTTACTTTCCTGTTGCTTATATCAAGAAAACCCCTAAAAAGTTATCTTTCAGTGCTTGCAGTGATTCCTTGCTCAGAATCGCTTATCAATACCTTCTGCTCCTCGTTGGGTTCGACACTCTTACTTATCGAAAACGCTGCAATAGATCCCTTACGGTTGTGGGTCATCAGATGGCAAGCCTCTAAACGAAATTTCTGTAAAGTCTCCGGTGCTACATTTATCCGACGGTGACTGGAATAATCTTGTTACACATTGGTCTCGGTTGCAGCGTAAGGTACTATCTATGATATTACATCACAATTTGAACTACATTTCTGCATTTGCCTTAACGTCTCACTTGTACAAAAACTGTTAGCAAAAGAACATTCATTCTCAAGGGACCACAGAATCTTGCAACTATACTGCACACTGCATTGCTCTTGTGAGTACCTCTTGCCATGTATGACCATACTTACTTTCATAGATGTTTGATTATGTAGCATCACTGCACACGTTAGCCTCATTATCGTCCATTTGATGGACATTATAAGATTCGTATGGACTCTTACATAAATTTAGAATCAAACCAATGCTTTTGAAGAGGTTTAGCTCTGCAGTCCTCTTGTAAGGACTGAACATCGTCTATCACTGTACTTACATTAACAGCTACTCCCTCCATCCCATAATATAAGAACGTTTTGTACAGTACACTAGTGTTCAAAACACTCTTGTATTATGGGAAGAGGGAATCCTTCATTGTGTACCATTCTGCATCTTATCTCCCTCGCCCACCATTTACTAAAAAAGATCAGATCTATATTTAATCTTACCAAAAAGTAGAATACACAGACAATGCCAGTGCAGAATTGTAGCCCATTGCTCTTGTCAGTACATTTTGTCCTGTAATGCTTGTACTTCCAGGGATTGGTAGTTGATTATGTATCATCAATCTGCATCTTATCTTCATTATCCTCTATCCCTTCTAGTATTATCATATCTATAATTACTCTCTACAAAATGTAGAGTACAGGCAATGCTTATGAAGAAGATTATGTGCTGCAATTCTTGAGTTATCTTTCCCTTGACGTGGAGAAGGGCATTATCAAGCCGGCATTAACTGTTAATGTAAGTCAGTCCTTCTAAAGCCTTTATGCCAAACTACCGTTTAATTTTCTCATAGTCCCTACCGTTTACTGCTGTTGAGTTTGCTGTTTCTACCAAAATAAATGTTTGCAAGAACCGTAAGTTCTATGTTTTACTTGTAAAACCAAATTCCTTATTCATACCATGCACATTAGTCAATACTCCCTATATGCATGCTTGTTTTTGTGGATCTATAATCTAGTGTGTGTTGAAGCTGTCCACATTTCCACCTTGTCATCTCTTGTTTTATCTTACTGATGTGGCTTATGATATGAACAACATGCCATGCACATTAACCAAAATAGATACAATGATTATCTTTCCCCTTCATCTATGCTTGTTATGCTGACATGGTAATCCAGTAGTGTGGTGAAGCTCCCCGCATTATGAACAATGCCAAATTATGCTATTGATATTTTGAACTTACTCTTTATTTTCTAATTTGAAATTGGATGGAATTGACAGCACAGTTATCATCTTTGTTTATACACGTGCAAAACCTGTCATCTCTCTGCTTTGTTTCAGGGTGATATGCCTAATGGCATGCACAAGTCTGCTGAAGGCTGTGAGACAAACCCAACATATATTACAGCAAAGAAGGCAAAACATCTTGAAGATAGCGAGACAACCCCAAAGTCTTGTCTTGATGCGGTGTTCATGTTACTTGAGACTAGCAGTTAGACCAGCTCACAAAATTCATTGTCTCAATCAGTTAGACTTATTCAGTCCCAATTTCTAGTAGAAAGGCATTCTGCAAGTCAACTTCGACTTGAAGTCCTATCTAAGAAAGATTGTGGAGAACACCAATGAGAACCTCATCGCTAAACAGCTACACCTGGAAGCTATGACCGACATGCTAGGCCGGTCTCACAGCCTTGCTCAGCAGCTTGCGTAGCAGTTCCCGCGCAAGGCTAACCATTCTTGAACTATCTTGGAAGTGGTCTCGGTTCAGTATTACTTTGTTACGCTGTAATGGTCCCCAGTTTTTGTAATCTGCTTCTTCGTTGCACGTTATGATCACTGGTGGCGAACTTCGATGCCCAGTGGATGTAATATACCATAAATCCTTTATTGTATAGTGTAGCTTTATTCTTAGTTATTATGCCGTAATTTCTTTATTATATAGAGTTGGTTTGTTCTTAATTCTTACTAGTTACTGCCATCATTCGCTATCTGGAAAAAATCAGATGTAGTCAACCAGGCCAAAACATTCACCTCTAACGGGCCTGGTGTTTAGCGGGTCACAATTGGGCCGGCCTGCATCTTTCTTGGGCCTGAATCATTCTGGCCTTCACACTTTGCGCGAGGCCCACAACTTACACCGACCTATATTTTAGTTGGGCCTTTTGTGGACCCAGCGCTTAGTTTGGCCCAGGTAGCATTGGGCCATTAACAGGCTGGATATTGTACTGGCTTGTTACGGCCCAGATGAAACCATGGGCCTTTAGCAGGCCGAAATGCATATTGGGCCTCAATTTTCACTAGTCGTCGACGGGCCTTCAGCAGGCTGAAATGTAGGCGGGGCCTTTTTGGGCCCAGTTATATCACGGGCAGTTACCAGGCCGAAACATATCTCAGGCCTTAGTTGGCCCGCTCATATCATGGGCCCTTAAGAGGCCGAAAGCTTAGTACAGACATCAACGGGCCGAATTATGCGATAGGCCTTTAACATGCCCAAAGTCACGTTGGGCTTAACTGTTGCCACCTTTATCACGTGCCGTTAGTGGGCCCGATGTCCTGTCGGACCATATATGGCCCATGGGCAGCACGGGCCATTCCCAGGTTGAAAGTCACACCGGGCTGAAATGGGCCCATGTCTACATCGGGCCTCTAACAGGCTGAAAGTCACTGGGCTGTAATTGGGCCCAAATATTCGGCGAATAATTAATGGGCCAGATCTAGTTTCGGGCCGTAAATGGGCCCAAATATTCGGCGAACAATTAACGTGCCAGATCTGGCTTCGGGCCATAATTGGGCCTTTATTAAGCTGGCTGTTATTGGGCTGGCCCACTAGTACCCGATTAAGTACTACGGGCCTTTTACTGGGCCGTCCTTTTTAACCTATATGGGCCTCTGTTGGGCTGTGCCACGTGTCGACGTATCATAGGCGCTTTGGGTCCAATGAGTGGATGACATCTGTCCCAATGGTGAGCCGACACTTGTTTCCTCCAGCCAATGATGATTTTACACGTGGAAAATCCCCATTGGTCGGGGCTGTTAACGGGTTATCGGATCCAAAACCGGACCCGATAGCTTAACGGCGTTCCGTTACGGTGGATGCCACGTGTCGGTCACCCTTGACGAAAGCACTTCTGTGACGCGTGATTTATCGTCATGGAAGTGGACACTTCCGTGATGATAATTTTGGTAATGTCATGGAACACTTCTACGACAGCACATGTATGACTATCTTGATTCTGTCATAAATTTGTCATGGATGTACATGCATGACAAAAAACGTGACCTATTGTGACAAACATGTATCATCACAGAAGTGTAAATTTTTTTGTAGTGCATGTAGGTGTACATGGTGGGTTGTCTCATTGAAGCCGTCCTCAGGAACTGAGTTCTGTGTTTGTGATCCGAACAGCTACTACCACACATTGGGATCCTTAATTGACTCTCTCGACTTAATAATCGCCCTTCTCCTCTGTCCAGAAGTTGCAATTAGTTTATGGTGTTTGTAGCATACTGGAGGCCGTATGCAGCGCTGACCCTCGGGGTGGGCTGTGATGCGGTAGGTACATGGCACGGTGTACCGGGACGCCCGTTTGGTGTCTCAGGAACCCTGTACACATCGTTTGGGGCTGTGAGCGACACCCCGGCCGGATCTCCTTGCGGATGGAACCCAAATAGGTGATAAACCTGGACTAGAGACTTGTGTGGTTAGTAAGGTCGTGGCCGACACCCTCGCCAGGCTTCCGCTTGAAGGTTGCCAAGATACATGACGTGTACATTGCGGTAAGTGGTGACAACGTGTGTGAAGAAGTACACCCCTGCAGGGTTAACATGATCTATTCGAATAGCCGTGTCCGCGGTAAAGGACTTCTGGGTTGCATGTACAGTTCATAGACAAGTGAAAGTGGATACTCTAAAACGCGCAAGATAAGCGTGAGTGCTATGGATGGCGTTCTCGTCGGGAGATGGGAGCGGATCCATAGTTGTGTATTGATTTGGTGAATATGTGGACTCGAGTGTGCCACCTCAAAAGAGTTACTTGCAGTCATAGTATAGGTTGGCCACTGAGTCAAAGCTGGCTTGCTGCAGTTAAACTCCACCACCCCCTGTCGGTGTTCCAGGAACGGGGGTACCCAGACTTGCCTGCTTGCGACGCAGAGCATGGCTCGCAAGGCGGACTAATGTGGCACATCATCTTCAGCAACACTCAAGACCCTTGCGAGGGGCCAAGCCTTGTGGGGCGGAAAACACAGGACATCCCCTGGGCGGTCTTGCCAGGCCGGCTCGTGAGGATCGAAGATATCAAGGCGAGGGGCACCTCACGAGGTCCTTGTGACGTGAGCAGTGACCACCAAAGCCAGGCGGACGCCAGCGGGCGCAGAGTGCCAGTTTCCCCTTTGGTGCTAAAGGAGCAGGTGCAGGCGCGGACTCCCGAGGCATCAGGCAAAGGTTTCCATCTCGGTGCAATGAGACCAAGACCAGCAGGACCGCAGGACAGAGGTCATCTTGGAGCCCAAGGCGGCGTCACCACCAGAGCCTTTGGCAGCGAAGACCACCTTTTGTCATGATAGCTTGTACTAGCTGTCCCCCTTCAAATTTGGCCGTTGTGGGATTCCTTCCCTCTCAATATTGGGGAAGAGGACCCTGGCCACTATAAATAGGGCCTAGCCACCATCATAGAGGGGATCGGATCATCCAGACCTCACACACACCGCAATCTCACCCGAGCTCAAGAACACCTCTCCCCAGGAGGCAGTTCATCCATGTACTAGTTCTTCCCCTGTCTACAAGGCAATCCACCACACCACAGTGGATTAGGGTGTTACACCACAACAGTGGCCCGAACCAGTATAAATCATGTGTCTCTTGTTCATTAGATTTGACGAGCTAGGCTTAGGGCTGTTGAGTAGACGAGCTAGGGCGGAAGGAGAGATCTTCGTGCGCACGCCAGAGTTCGAACCTTAAGGGTTTTGCCGGAACCCGAAATCCGACATTTGGCGCGCCACGTAGGGGTGCACCGGATCGGTTCTCCCATCGTCTGCACCGTCATCACCCCGTGTCCTAATGGCCGACGACCAGGGGGTTCATGCCAACCGCTGGGAGACCTGGCCAGCGCGGGTGGCGACGCCCAACCATGGAGACCTCAACTCTGCGCTCCAGGCTGCCGCAGCACCACCCATCGCCGTCGACCGTGGGCGGCGGGGGCCGACGGCCACCGCCTCGGCGTCCCGATACGCGCGCTCCGTGACGCACTCTGCAAACCACGCCGCAGCGATGGCACCTTACAACCGACGGGAGCAGGCGAACACGAGGGCTGCGCTCATCGTGGCGCGGGAGCTGTTACGATGCAGGCTGGCCGAGAGGGGCCGCGACGTGCTGCTGGAACGCATTGCTGAGCTACTAGATCCTCCCTCCGACCGTAGTATCCTCATCACCGGCAAGGGCAGACGCCGGCGGCCCTTCGAGGAGGTACGACGGGGTTCAACCCAGCGGACGCCAAAAGCAGATGCTGCAACAGAGAGCTCAAGGCGTGGGGCACGAGGGCTGCGCCCTTGGTTGGGCTACCGACGAAGCCTACTTGCCCCGCATGGTCGACCTGGCGTACGTTTTCGAGGAGGGCCCCAATGCTTTCCACGATCTGGGATGGAATGGCGAGACTCACGAGGAAGAAGATTACCGTGGGTCACTCGGGGACGCCGCGGACCCCTTTAGCGACGACGACAGAGCACTGCAGGTATCACAACAGCAGGCGTACGCTAACCATGGACTGCAGGTGAATCAGACCAGAGTGATGGTCAACGACCCGAGAGCGACCGCTCCGGCCTCAACCGGAGCGGAATGCAGGGGGCTGCGTGTAGAAGTCCTAGAGTCGCGGCCTCCCCAGCAGCACGAGGAGGAGGGAAGTATGCGAAAGTAGGTCCTCTGTCGGGGCGAGCCTCGCCAAGCTTACCCCCGGCAGAGGGCCCGTGGTCGCCGTGGGCACAGATGGCGTTCTGCCTCCATGGTCCTGTCCTGGTTTCTGGTCGCCCCAACGGAGGTCGAGGGTGGCGCAAGGCGGGGCCCTTGTCTGGCGATATGAAGTAAGGCTCAAGTCTGTGAAGATCTCCGCCCGTGACACTCTCACATAATAATGAGTGGGGCTGTACACGCCCCGGAGTCTCCGGAGAGCCGCCATCGATCCTCGGGGGGCTCCCTCCCACGTCCTAGTGGCAGCACTTAGCTCCGCAATGGTGAGAAGACTGAAGACTAGATAGGAGCCAGACGCGGCTATTTGCTTTCCTCGTCTTCCTTTTTAGTAATTGGATTCGCCGTGTCTTTCGAGTTGAATTTGTAGTCTTGCTAATTGCCAAAACAGGGGGAAGTTCTCTTTGATTTCTGCTGGATTTTGCCACTTCTGGCTGTCTCAAAAATCTTACCCCGGGCCCTGAGGCCTGGGGACTGGAAGGCCAATTCCACTTGGCATGCCACTACAACCTCGGCAGGACCCTCTCGGGGCAATAGTCTATGCGCCGCAGTTGTGCCGTGTAGGCATCCTGCCGTGGCCGGCAGAATGCCGCTGGCCCTGTCCCCCGAGGCAGGGCCAAGCACTGCTCAGGAAGCCTATGTCGCGGACCAACAGCTATCCACCTCAGGAAGGAGGCGATCCCACGGCCTCAGAACCCTCGCAAAGACAGTGAAGGTCTAGATAAGTCGCCACAACAGCTAAGCTAGAAAGGCTTGAGGGCACACGCTTCAGGTTCGAATTCAATCACCAAACAAAAAGGAAGAAAACAGAATACTGATTTACACATATAGGGGCTTCCCCCGTCAAAATACTCTCATACCCCATGGGGTCCTTTGCAAGTTTACGCGTGTAGAATCAGGTCAGAAGAATATGAGCTCAGTCGGACATAGCACTTGCCGGGCCATCCAAGCCACCCTCATATGCACCGCCAATGCTACCGCTGGACACGTCTCTAGCATCCTTAACCGCGCCTCCTTCATCTGCCACGACCAGGGCATCATCATCGTCGGTGGAAAAGGCTTGGACTAGGGCATCCACATGGTCGTCCACCCAGTGCGCCAGGTTGTCTCGGACAACCGCGGGCACAAGGGCGATGGCAGCACCGAAGTCAAAGTCGGGGTCCATACTCTAGATGTAGCTGAACACCCGGGAGAATGCACGACCCAGGAGTCCCCGGCTTTTCTCCTCAACAAGGCGGCGGGACCTCATGGCTCCGTTCTCCATGCGTGTCACGATCTCGGTGAAGAAAACAAGATGACTGGCATAGTCCTCCACGTGGGGGTCAGGGGCGTTCTCCTCACGGATGGCTCCCAACGCCTGGTTCGCCCTCAACTGAAGAATCCGCAGCATGGGTCCATGCTCATGCTACAGCACGAGTTGACAGTCATCCTCGTGCTCGCGCTGTCTTGCAAGGACCGCGGCCTCATCAACCTGTCTTCGGAGCGAGGCCATCTCTGCCTCCACGGAGGCCAACTCGGCCTGGGCAGAAGACTGGGCAGCCGCAGCGGCCCTCTCATGCAGCTCTGCCTCCCTCAGCCTCATCCTGAGGGCAGCAGTCCTCCTATCGGCCTCCGCTTGCTAGAACTCCAACTTCAAGTTATACCACTCGGCGAGGTCCGCGCTGGCCTTCACCACCCTTCGGTCGATTCCTCCTGGACCCTAGACTCGCGAGCGGAGACGGCGTCCTCAGCCAGGGTCATGTGGCGCTCTCTCGCCTCTAGACGCTCAAGCTCCAGGCTGCGCTCCGAGGCCTCCAGCATCAGCGCCTCCTCATGCCTCAAGACCTCCACCTCCTCGAGGGGCATCCCCTACATCGACGCCAAGGCAGCCCTGCGCATCTCGGTGCGGTCCTCCGAGTCGGCGTTCAATACCTGAAGCTCCAAGAGGCGCCTCTCCGCGGCCTCACGACGGGCGTCGGCATCCCGGGCCTCCTCCAGGGCTTGGGCGCAGGCCTCTCGCGAGGTGGCGAGGGACGCTTCTGCCTTCGTGCTGGCACTCTCATGCTGGAGGCACCCAAGGTTGATGGCGCCCTTAGCCGGTGCCACTCGTCCAGCAGTTGAAGACCTTCAGCTTCAAGACAAGCGTCAGCCCCTTCAAGCTCCTTCCCAAGCCAGCCCAATGCATCCGCCGCCTCTCGGAGAATCTCGCGGCGGGCAGCTCCGCGCCCGCGCACCGACTCGAGTAGGAGACCAGGGCCGTTCTCGGCACTGGAAGCAGTTGAAGAAGTTTGAGGAGACCTGTCTCCCCCCGGAGGTGGAGCCGGTATCTCCTCCACCGCAGGTGTCTCTCGGGCCTTGACCGGGGCCCGGTGGGGCTGGGGCCCACCGCCTGAAGAAGATGCTAGAGCCGAAGTGGCCCCGGCGCGTTCAACGACCAAGGGGGAGCCCTTGGCACACTCCCCAGCCCCTAGGCGGGGTGGCAACAAAGGAGCGACGTGAATGCGGGGTCAAGGCGCCAAGCTGGTGCGCTCGGCCTCGTGGGCGGCCTCACGACTAGGGAGGCGCATCGCCCAGGGGCGCCCCGAGCAGGCGAGAGGCTCGGGGAAGCAGGGGGCCGCTCCTCGGTGGGTGTCGTAGTCTTGGCAGGTGAGGTCCTGAGGAATCATAGTCCGGAAGGAAGGCAACACACAAAGGTCAAAAGAGCAAGCTATTCACTCCTTTATTGCGATGAGCTTCCCCAGCTTCAGCGGTCGAGGAGCAGCATCGCCATCACCAGGGGCCCTCCCCCTCTTTCGGAGAAATTCAAAATTCGGTCGGAGCCGGCCGAAGCGCCGGAAGCGGTCGGCAACATTAGGTGCAACCAAGGCGCCTCCCGGCAAGGCGCCTCCCAAGGCACCAGCACCCTCCTCAGGATGACGTGAAGAGCCTGCAGGGGGTTCGGCCCCAGGAGCATCCGGCAGCACTTGCACTCCAACCACTCCTTCGGGGCGACTCCCTTGAACTCCGGAGGACGGTGCTTCAGGAACCTCAGGAGGTGCCGAAGTTGAGGAAACAGTACCATCGGCACTCGACAACAGTTGTCCCCCAGAACCCACCTCCGGGGCGACTGCCTCAACAACAACGAGTGAGGGAGCCACACAGACTGGGTTCTCGTGAGACCCAACAAGCCCCCTTTCATCGAAAGAGGGCATCTTCCTCATGAAATCCATCGTGTTCGAGCAGCAGTACAAGAGACAGCCCTCCTGCGGTAGGCGTGCCAGCAACGGATCACCTGTCAGGATCTTGAGCACTGTGCGCCATGCCTCGGAAGGAAGAGCGGACGCCTGAAGCTTCATATGGTCCCCGTGACCAAAGAAGGCCCACATCGGCCAAGAATGGCGCTGGAGTGGAGCAACGCGACACCGGACGAACTCCCTCACCACCATCGGCACCGTCACACTAAGCCTCCGTAGCCTGGCGAATCGGAACCAAACAGGAGCTAGCTTCGGACTAGCAAGCCTTACATCGCCCCAGCCGGAGCTCGGAGTGGCTGGGTTCCGGGGTGGGAGCAGCAGGTGGCTGTGCACCCCGACATCGACGAACACCCACTGCTTCCTGAAGCCACCAACAATCGGCTCAAGGTCGAAATCTAGGGCCGCGTTGGATGTTGCCGCGATGGTTTGGAAGGACACACATCAAGAGCATTGGAGCGCGTTCGTCAGATGGAGCGAGAAGAAGTGGCGGAACAAGGCCACGGAAGGAGAAATGCCCTCCATGGCCTCGCAGACGAAGGCGAAAACAGCGAGGAGGATGATGGACTGAGGGTCAAGATGCAGCGTGCTGATTTTATAGTGCGATATCACCGCGTTGAAGAAGTCGGAGAAGGGAGGTATCAAGCCAGCCCAAAGGGCTTGAAGATGAAGGGGGGCCTCGGTGGCAGACCTGTCAATCACGGCGCGAGAAGCAGGCCAAGCCACCGTCGCCCCCCCACTCATTGGAGATGGCGGCGAGCGTCGGGCGCACCTTCTCCATCATCTCTCCATTAATCACCACCGACTGCTCGGTGGTGGGCATAAAAACTGGCGGCGAGGAAGCCGAGGCGCAGGGCTCCGCTCCCCTTCCCTTCTCTCTACCAGAAGCCATGGCGATGGAGGGATTTGGTGTTGGATTTGTCCGGAGAAAGGGATTCAGAAGATGAAGAAAAACCCCCGGGCGCGCCGCTGACAGAGGAGGCAGAATCGAGCAGGTAACAGTGGCCGCCGGCAGGGCAAAAATCGAGGCTATATGGGGAAGTGGAGATGCCCATGTCCTGTCAATCGCCACACGTCAGTCAGGACCGCAGGCTTTCGGGCCCGCGGCACTCCGCACTTGGCCCTTGGCTTCGCCGCGAAGCCAAGCCCGAGCGTAGGAACGGGGGTACCCAAACTTGCCTACCTGCGGAGCAGAGCGTGGCTCGCAAGGCGGCCTAGTGTGGCCTAGCATCTTCAACAATACTCAAGACCCTCGTGAGGGGCCAAGCCTCGTGAGGATGACACGGGACATCCTCTGGGGCAGTCTCGCCAGGCCGGCTCATGAGGATCGGAGATATCAAGGCGAGGGGCACCTCGTGAGGTCCTCGTGACGTGAGCCGTGATGACCAAAGCCAGGCGGACGCCAGCGGGCGCAGAGTGCCAGTTTCCCCTTCGGTGCTAAAGTAGCAGGTGCAGGCGCGGAGTCATGAGGCATCAGGCAAAGGTTTCCATATCGGTGCAACGAGACCAAGACCATTAGGATGGTAGGACAGAGGTCATCGCGGAGCCCTCGGCGGCGTCACCACCAGAGCCTTTGGCAGCGAAGACCACCTTTTGTCAGGATAGCTTGTACTGGCTGTCCCCTTCAAATTTGGCCATTGTGGGATTCCTTCAAGCTCAATTTTGGGGAAGAGGACCCTGGCCACTATAAATAGGGCCTAGCCACCATCATAGAGGGGATCGGATCATCGAGACCTCGCACACACCGCAAGCTAACCCGAGCTCAAGAACACCTTTCCGCAGGAGGTAGTTCATCCATGTACTAGTTCTTCCCCTGCCTACAAGGCAATCCACCACACCACACTGGATTAGGGTGTTACACCAGAACGCTGGCCCAAACCAGTATAAATCTTGTGTCTCTTGTTCATTGGATTTGACGAGCTAGGCTTAGGGCTGTTGAGTAGACAAGATAGGGTGGAAGGAGAGATCTTCGTGCGCACCCCAGAGTTCGAACCTTAAGGGTTTTGTTGAAACCCGAAATCCGACACCCCCCTTTGTTGATACTGATGCATATGTAGCTAGTTCTAATGTAAGTCTTGCTGAGTACCTTTGTACTCACGTTTGCTTAATTTATGTTTTTGCAGAGAGACTTCAGTCTCACTAGTGGTTCCGCGTTGACTTCGACGTTTAGCTCGTTACCTCAGTTACGATCTTGTACCCTTGGGAGGGTTTTGTAGATAGCCAGGCTTCTCAGCCCTTTTCATTTGTAGTTGTCAGTACTCAGACATGTTACGCTTCTGTTGCCTGTATGCTCTGTACATTGGGTCATGAGACCCACAACTTGTAATAAATGTTATGATGACTCTTCTGGGCCTTATCTATATGAGTCATTGAGTTATGTTGTGATGCCATGTTGTACATCACATACTTGCATGTTATGCGTACGTGTAATGTGTATTGCTATGTGTGGGATCCGACACCTAGTTGTTTACCCTTGGTAGCCTATCTTACAGGGAAATGTCTCCTAGTGCTTCCACTGAGCCTTGGTAGCTTGCAACTGCTCCGGAACACTTAGGCTGGCCGTCATGTGTCCTTCTTTGTTCATGTGTCTGTCCCTTAGGGGAAATGTCACACGTTGTTCCTTTAAGTCCTTGTAGCTTGCTACGACTTGGGTTCATACGTTGATGACCGACACGTTCGTTGCTGGGTCATGTATACGTGTCTCTGTAATTTAGCGCTACTTTTGGTTTATAACTAGTCATGTCGGCCCGGGTTCTCTGTCAAATGGATGCTAGCGGCACTATCATGTACGTGTGCCAAAATGCGTAAACGGTCCCCGGCCAGGTAAGGTGGCACCCGTGGGGATACCGTGTGTGAGGCCCTCAAAGTGATATGATGTGTTACATGCTAGACCTGTGTGACTTAGGATTGGGGTCCCGACAGCTTTGGTTTCAGAGCCTGACTGCATGTAGGATTACCAAGCTAAACTGGTCGAAGTCGTGTCTAGAAATTCTTTAGTTATATAAGGGAATTGATTGTGGAAGGGAACGTAAGGCTCTTTTTACTCCTTTACCCTATGCCCTTCTGATCTGAGTCGTCCTCTTCTTTTCTACGGGGATTAAGAACTAGGATTCTCATTATTATTATCAGGATCACGTTAATGGTGGATTCAACTCTCAGTTCAGTTTCTAGTACTTCCTTGTGTTAACAGCTGGTCTCAGAACCTTGTTATTGTGATGTTGAGTGGTTATGCCACCATTTTGCAGGACCTCTCAAGTCTTTTTGAGCATTTACAGCCGTTATGATGTCCGAGTCATCCTAGGTTTATAAACAGTCTGATGCATTTTTAAACCTTTCCTCGCTGTTTCCGATGTCCTTTTAGGCTAGATTAACCACACTAGTCGGTGTGTTGAGGTACTCTGTTGCCTCGACATATATGTTGGAGCAATTATTATGAACCTAGGTGTCTTAGAAAATCACCTAGTAATCTAGCCAAGTTTTGTATTACCCGTGTGATGATTCCGGCCATCATTCTCGAAAGCATCCCGTGATGCCATTTAGTTAGTAGGCATTCTACTCCTGGGTTCTTGAACCCGAGATTCACCCTACTTACTTCATGTTGATAGTGTTGCTTGTTCCTTTAGGATATTAGTGACCTTGTGATAGTCCTCGAGGTCTGTGGTATATCATTCTTCCAATACCATGAACCATCATGGCATAAGTTCTTCTGAACCAAAAGATCACAACAAGAGTGCTCTTGAGGAGTTCTCGATTATATGTTGTGACTCTGCCAACTCTACCTTTCCGCATGGGGTATCCGGAAGAAATATGTTGAAAGTTCGACATGCTAATCTATGCATCCACAAATCAGAAAGTTATAGGTTCCTTCGAGTTGTTCCTTTTAGTTGTTTTATGACCCCCATCTACCAGTTGATAGTCAGGAGTAGATGTGTATTTGTGTTCATCGATTCCTTTTACTCTTGTCGTTTGTCAAGCCATTCTATTCCGGAATGACTAGGAGAAACAAACTCCGGTACCTCATCCATCTCCAGGATTGGGTCATAGCAGTTGTATTTCGCATGTCAAAATGCCAATCCAGCTTTTGTTCTGTTCTACCTTGGAGTGTTACCCTCTTCTATGTCCAGAATGTCATGGAAATTGCACAACCTACTGTGAACTCTTGATACAGTGATACTTCTTGCCATCATCGTTCATTCCTCGGTCTCCGTGTTATTGTAACCGGAATACTTACAAGTGAATCGTGATGTGTCAAATTAATACTCCTGGCAACCATGTTGTTGGGTAGTTAATCGACAATAAACTCATTATTAGCGTGTTGGTTACTGAATCACCATTCTAAGATTGATCGTGCTACCTAGTCCATTTTTCTGGTGCACTCTTCGATCAATGAGTAAGGATTGTGTCAATCTCTCTCTCTCCTTTGATCATATCGTCTTGCCCTGAAAAGCAAGATTGTTCTCGAGCTTCATAACATATCGGTGGTTCGTGATTTTCTGAATATCTTCTCGAAAGTATTACCAGGTTGTTTCCTGACCGTTATGTTGAGCTCGTGATCAAGTTGGTTCTTCTCTAAATCACCCTTTCTCCAAGAATCTGTGTTGGATACCCCTGAGCTAGTTGGTTAAGCTAAACAACAACTTGGAGAGTTGGAAGATGAAAGCTTGCCCCACTTAGTTCATTGCCAAATGGACATCATTGTGTATGTGTGTTTGTTGAAGAAAGATGATATCTTCATCGATTGATCCTCGTGATTAGTTGTTGGATCCATTGTCTTGTCAAAACTTTGATTTGAGTGTGGTCTATCGTCAAGTCAAATCAGAACCAACGATATTTGTAATGTTGTCTTACATGTGGTTGATCCCTCGAGCATACACCGTTACATCTATTGGTCTGACCAATGCTATCACTTTGTTCACATAGTTATGGAATTCCATTTTATGGAAGCCTCGATGAATTGTTGTCGAGCCCATCGGCAACATGTTTATACTCTCCATGATTTATGTTGAACATTAAAGCTAACATTTGAAACTTTTGTAAGCATCATCTTTGTGTTAGCTCATGAAGTAGATGTTTTGATGTAAGAAGTGACTTCCCCTAATTCATGTGCATTCTATGTAAGTTGTCGCCGTGAATTCGAGAAAGTTGTTTTGCTTCATGTGGAATCATCCCAAGTCAGTCATGCATACGTGCGAAGTATTCTTTGGTTTGGAGACTTGCAACCTTCATTCTATATGTATCCCTAGCACACCAAGCCACTGACTGATTTGTTCAAGGAAAAGAAGTTCTTAAGTGCTAACCCTTAAGGACCCAAAGGTACATGAGCAGGACTTCGCTCTCCGCAATGATGGTTCCCAATCTGAACTCGGTAGTGTTTTGTTGTAAGACTACTATGTGGTCATGCTTGTCTTGGACAACGGGTTCACACATATGTAGCAGAACCAGCTCATGTTTTGGAGCTTGCTATCGTAGTTCACTCCTCGAGAATCTCGCAATGCCATCTCGTCGATTTGTGTTGCAACCTTTCTTTTTTCAGACCTGCTGAGTCTGGAATATCCTGAAACCAATTGGATCTGAATCTCTAGCATATATGATGGTTGGAACATTCCCAGCATTTGCATTTTGTTGCCAGCTCGCATCGCCATTGTGCTAAATTTCCATGGGCTGCCCTTTGCAGTAATTGCTGTTCAGGATTATCTTCAAGAGTGGACTTACCATGGGTCCCATCCATTTCCAGTGATAGGCAAAATCATTCATTGCGTTGTCTTCAACAAGGTAGTCCATATCGTCTATTTTAGCCTGAGTATGCCATTCTTCCATACTCCTTCGAACGATCATTGGTGATTTTTCCTTATGCTGGTATGAAGAGTTCCAATGATCTTTGTATCAAAAGTAATTCTTTTTGCCACTTAAGGGAGTAACTCTACGAGTCACCTCCCCAAGGTGCCCCGTTACGGAATCATGGCAATTAACTCCCCGCTATTTTGAAATCCATGCACCATCTTATTCAAGTGTGGACTTGCTGCCTACCTAGTGAACCTTCGTCATCTGTTTCACCCCATTCCTCTTGATGTATGCTTCGTGTCTCAGCTCGAGAGATGTTTCAATGTCTCACACCATAAGTTGATCCTGAGTTGTTCGGTCTTCGAGAAGATCGATCCTTCTAGAGTTTTCCCTTTCCTCTCGTTGTCATGTTGGTTCGAGTTCTCAGAGCAAGACATCGAGACAAAGATGGTGATCGAATCAACGTTCTTATGAAGTGCAACCTGGACCATGAAGATTGTGTTAGTTTGTGTCCCCCCTTCATCTTACCCTACGCTTGAATCTCGGGACGAGATTCTTGTTTAGTGGGGTTGAGTTGTCACATCTCTAACTTCTGGTACTGCCTAGTGTTTGCATCTTGCTTGCATCATGTTAAGTTTTCAGAAAGTTGAAATGGGGATTGATCAAACCCCAGCACCAAAAAGAACTCAACTAGGTTCAACCTAAAAATATTTTCATTGTACCCAAAGTGCCTCAAGAAAAGTTCATTATTTTTGGTTAAGGTAGAAACCTCTACCAAAAATGATGAATATATTTCTAGGACTTTTTTGGATTTTTGAATTAATCCATATTGTATTTGAATTGGGGCATTTAAATTCTATAAATAGTTCAAATGCTCTAATAATTGTGAAATTAGTTGAGGGCTGTTGGAATTAATTCAATATGTGCCCACAATTTATTTCATGAATTTTCAAATGGTTTGGTCTTTGAACTAAATCAAAACAGAATAGAAAATAGAAAAGAACATAAACAAAAGAGAGAGGGAAAGGAACTAACCTGCAGCAGTGTGGGGACCCCGACTTAGAAGTCGAGATCACCGAATGCACGTGTATAGTGATCCCAGAGATCAATGCTCACTGAACACACAAAAGCTGAAATAACAAGAGTCTTACATCCATACAAATAGTCTTACACGAATTATGGCCATTATGGCCAAGTCTTACATAGATAGAGCCTCAAGGGCTGAAAAGCAAATAACTCAAATAGCGGAAGTCTTCGATAACGGGTAGAACCCATGCCATCTGCCTTAACCCTACAGGCATTCTGACTGGGATAGCGTCCTAGTTCGCATGTTCGTCTCCAAAGAATTCTTCCTCATAATCCTGTTCTTCCATGCCTGGCCAATTAAATAACCAGTGGCAAGCCAATAAGTACTTTGAATGTACTCGCAAGCAACCCATGATGTGGTTCAAAGTAACAATGCAATTGAATAATAATGATCAGTCTAGCAGGGCTAGAACAAATATTCTACCATCAAGTTTATGCATCAATAACCTCGTGTAACCTCGAAGACAGGTTACCGATATCAACATGGATATGATACAACTCATCGAGGGTCAAGTCACCATCCTTGACTTATCACACACATATAATCACCGAGGAAGTAAAATTCTGGACATAGTTTAAGTAGCACCACCCAACTGTCCATGACCGTGGACACGGCTATTCGAATAGTTTTACACTCTGAAGAGGTTGTACACTTTACCCACAAGATCCGGGGAACTTCCGTGTCATCCACGACCCGCGGTACCTCAAGTACCCGGGGTAAGCACCCGGTCATTACCTTTCCTTAGACGACACTAACATAGAGTCCACTCGTTGGTACACGGCCCTCGGGTACAACAATAGATCACGGGACTTGCCCTAATTTCAATGTCACGCGTACCCGAAGGGACCAACGGTGTGTCCGGTGCCCTGTGAAAACAGTCATGGTCGTCTATCCAAGCACGACCCCGTCCCGGGAAAGACCTCAAGTCTTCCCGTCACTAGTAATGCGGGCACCATTCTAGTATCGACCTAAGTAATCAATAAAGCCCGTCCCATAAGGGGTAGTGTGGTTGCACATGTTTGGTTGGGACGGTAGTCACACATAAATCTAATCCATCATTCCACCATGCACATGATTTACCGGCACATCACTTCTTTCTCAAGTGATGACCTAACACATCATCACCCTCGGGCATTAGGGGCACCCGATGGGTTCATGCAAATGATTTCAACTATGAAGGTCATATCACACATGCATCATATAAGCATCATGACCAACTATTTGCATGTCATCTAGCACTTAGCAAGATCAAGATCAAGCATGCATTATGTGGTGGAACCAACTAGGTTACCATCGTAACCCTAATATCATGCATCAGAAACAAACGGGTTCCGGGGAACAAGTGTATCATGGTCAAAGGGCTGCTTGCCTGGATTGGCTTGGTCTTCAAAGTGTTCTAGTCCTTCTCCTTCTTCTTCCACAGCAACTTCGTCAAATACGGGATCTATACGTCGCATAATAACCACGGGAAAATAAGAATACAAACAAAACAGAAAAATCAAAGTGCTCAAAAAAATGTCAACTCATTTTTGTAAAATACTAGAGGAATTTCTAAGGTGGGGAAAAAATCTTAGTTGGAGTTTTGGAGTAACAGAATGGAATATATTGATTTTAGAACAGGAGTATTACTGCCCAAATTTGAATTTAAATTTGAACAGTACAGCAAAGTTTCATGGATTTGAGTGAAAGTACTACCATTAAATAGGTTGGAATATTACAAGATTTTAGGAGTTGGAATTATTTAATTTGGACCATTATTCTTTTCTGTAGAAATGATTAAAACATTAACAGAAAAGAAAAGGAAAAAGGGTCCTGTGCACTGGGCCAGAGGAGGCCACAATGCACGGCCCAGGCGGTCCAGCCCAGCCGCACGGGAGCCTGCGCGCGCACGTCAGGTTTTTAAACCTAACGGGCGGGGCCTGTGGGTCAGTGGCACAGAGGAGGGGGAGAGAGGTGAGGGGATGACAGGCGGGGCCCGCCTGTCATCTCTAACCCCACGGCCACGACGACGGCGAGCTCACCGGCGAGGTTCCTGGCCACGGCGACGGCAACGGAGGGCAGGAACGTGACCAGCGTCGTATCGCGGTTGCTGTGGTGGTGGTGCGGCACGGCGGGGAGGTCTGGTTCGCCGGCGACGAGGTGGGGCGGCGGAAGCTCGTCGGAGGGTTGATGCTCTGGTCGTTTCCGACTACCACAGAGAGGGGAAACAGGGGGGAAAGGATCAGTGAGGCGAGGGGGTTCTAGATCAGGCAAGAAGAGGAGCGGGGAAGGTACGTACTGCGAGATCGCCGGCGGCCCGACGCGGCGGAGCTCCGGTCGATCCCGAGCACCGGGACGTCCTGGGAGGAGTGGAGGGTGCTGGGGGTCTCAGTGGAGTGGATTGAGGTCGCTGGTGGTGCTGGAGAGGCTCGAGAGGGGTTTATATAGCCGCGCCCGTGGTCCACCGTGGACCCGTGCGCCGGCGAGGTTGCAGGCGAGGCTAGGAGGGGTTCTGGAGCCTAGGATCACGCCGGGGAGGACCGTGGACTTGCTCCACGTCCAGCTGAGGGGAAAAGAGGAGTGGGGGAGCGTCTGGAGCGTGCGCGCGTGCGAGGCAGAGGAGTGGCCGCCGCGGGCGGCCAGCGCGCGTGCGACGACGACCACTGGAGGGCGCGGGAGGAGGGGGGACAGCACCGGGGAGGTCGCGGACGTCGAGGGGCCTCGACTGGCGCGAGGGGGAGGCCCGAGGCTGTCGGGGTCAGAGCGTGCGTATTGCTGGCATCATCGCGCTCTCGCCGTCTTGGTCCAAACCAGCATGTCCAACAGTGTCTAGCACGTTGAGGAAAGAGTAAAGAATTGGCCTGAGGCCTTGGATGCCCTGGAGGTGCTGAGAGAGAGGGAGGAGGCTGGTGAAATGGTGAAAGCTTGCTGTATAGCAAGGTAAAACAGGGCTTTCACCCCTCAATCATGGAGCTGGGGTGCTGGGGAACTTACTGGTGGTAGCTAGTAACTCAATGATCATATGGTAAGAAGTTGAGGCCGTGGAGAAAAGTATAAGTGATCAAGTTGGAGGTTTTAGCAATTCTGCAGAAGGTGTTTGATCAGTGTTTGGTCAAGTAAATGAACTCCACTTGACATGGCACTTAACAGGGTTGAAAGACATGAGAAAATAGGGTGCTTCACCAAGTTTGGGCCCATTTGAAGAAACTAGCCAATGTAACTTTGGTGAACCCTAGAAATCAACAGAAACAGTTTCATCTTGATTGAGTCAAGCTAATCATCTCCCCTTGATGCACCACTTGGTTTAGCATCATCATTTGGGGTATTGATCATGCCCACCAAGTTTGAAGCTCCAGATAAAAAGTTGGTAATGTAAAGTTGTTCAAATTTGCATTTGAACAGAAAGGGTTTTGAGGTGATCTGATCAAGTTGCTCTATTCCAAATCTTGTGCCATTTGGTCTAGATGCCTTATTAGGTCAATCTAGCATGTGCACCAAGTTTGAGAGCATTTGGACAAGTTTGGCAATGTAAAGTTGCTCAAACTTCAAGTATGGAAAGAATGGTTATGAAGGGGTTTGAGGATGTTTTCTTGCTTCCCAAGGCATGGGACTTGGCAAGATCATCACATATGCCATATATGACATGATAGAATTTCCCTGGAATTTTTGGAGAAAGTTTCCTTTGTAAATATTTCAAAAGCTTGAAATATCCAGAAAGGGTTTTAGAGGGTTTAGCCCATTATTTGAACATGACCAAGTGTTGAAACTCTTATATATGGACAATATATGTCCTCTGAGTCTCTCTAAATTTTGGCAAATATTTTTGAAATATTTAAATAATTTTCTCCTATTAAAGACCATTTCTGGCCTTAAGAAGAAGCTTTTAAATAAAATAGAAAAATAACTTTTAAAATTATACCTTTGTGGTTTCTGGGAGTCCTATGACTACTAGGTCTCAAATAAACCTTTTGAAATAATTTTCTCACCCTAAATCAAGTACTTGCAGTGCAAATCTCAATTCAGGGGTTTTTGGAAAACTAAATTTATAAAATACTTTTTGGCCAAAAATAATTTTGTAAGAAAATACTATACTGTTATATAACACTTGGCATGATCATTGGGCAGAAGTTTTGGGTATGGAGATGAATTCTACAAGAGATCATAGTTGACTTTAATGAGCACAAGAAAAAGCACATGAAGAAAACTCAATTCCAAATAAAAGCCAAATGATGCTAAAAAATTTTGCTGGTCCAAATTTTCATGCTTCAAAGATACAAATAACATGTTACAAAATGCAGGGTGTGACAGACCTACCCCCCTTACAAGAATCTCGTCCCCGAGATTCCTAAACTAGGGCTTAAAAGAGGTCGGGAAACTCGGATCTAAGATAGTCTTCTCGTTCCCAGGTTGCTTCTGCTTCGGTGTGGTTGCTCCACTGGACCTTGAAGTACTTGATGGTACGGCTCCGCGTACGTCGTTCTGGTTCGTCCAGAATGCGAATGGGCTTCTCGCGGTAGGTCAAATCAGGCTGCAGATCAATGGCTTGGTGATCCACATCCTTGTAGAGATTGGGCCTGTCTGGAACTTGGAGACATTTCCGGAGTTGTGACACTTGGAATACATTGTGCACATCAGATAGCTCAGGTGGAAGTTCCAACTGATAAGCCACTTCTCCTCACCGTGCAGTGATCTGAAAGGGTCCAATGAACCTTGGAGCGAGCTTCCCCTTGACATGGAAACGCTTGGTTCCCTTTAGAGGAGTTACCCGCAGGTACACATGGTCCCTGACGTGGAAACTCATGTCTCGGTGTCGAGTGTCAGCATAACTCTTCTGCCTTGACTTAGCTGCCTTTAATCGCTCTCTAACTAGTTGGACTTGCTCTTCTGCTACGCGGAGATTATCCGGTCCAAAGACTAGTCCTTCTCCAGTCTCTGACCAGTTGAGGGGTGTGCGACATCTGCGTCCGTACAACACCTCAAATGGTGCCATCTGAAGGCTTGACTGGTAACTGTTGTTATAGGAGAAATCGGAAAAAGGGAGACAGTCTTCCCACTTGGCTCCATACGCCAGGACACAGGCTCGGAGCATGTCTTCGAGAATCTGATTGACTCGCGCTGTTTGACCTCCGGTCTGTGGGTGGAAAGCTGTGCTGAAAGAGAACTTGGTTCCCAGGGCTTCTTGGAACTTCTTCCAGAACCTTGAGGTGAACTGGGTTCCTCGATCTGACACAATCTCCTTGGGAACACCGTGAAGACTTACGATTCGGTCGATGTAGAGAGCTGCCAGCCGGTTGCCATCATAAGTGGTCTTGACAGGAATGAAATGGGCTACCTTGGTCAAATGATCGACTATGACCCAGATAGAGTCATGTCCTCTATTCGACCTTGGTAATCCAGTGATGAAGTCCATTCTGACTTTATCCCACTTCCACTCAGGAACCTTGAGTGGTTGAAGCAATCCAGCAGGTCGCTGATATTCAGCCTTGACCCTTTGGCACACATCACACTTTGCAACATAGGTTGCAATCTCTCTCTTCATACCGTGCCACCAGAATCGTGCCTTCAAGTCTTGGTACATCTTGGTTCCTCCGGGGTGGATGGAATACGGAGTGTCGTGGGCTTCTTGCAGAATCAGCGTTTTCAGCTCGGTGTTGTTTGGTACGCAGAGGCGACCTTTGTACCAAACGATCCCGTGCTCGTCTTCGGAGAATCATGGGGCCTTGCCCAGCTTCATCTTCTTCTTGATGCCTTCGATGCTTGCGTGTCCATCTTGAGCCTCCTTGACGTCGTCCATCAGGGTCGGTCTGACTTCCAAATGATCCAGGAATCCAGGGGTGACCAATTCCAAACTGAATTGTTCGATCTCCTTAAACAAGGCTGGCTGCCTTTCTTGAATAACGGCATTCAAAGAGCAAGCCTTCCTGCTTAAGGCATCTGCCACCACGTTAGCCTTCCCAGGGTGATACTGAACACTGAGGTCATAGTCTTTGATGAGTTCCAACCATCTCCGCTGCCTCATGTTCAATTCCTTTTGGGTGAAAATGTACTTCAGACTTTTGTGGTCTGTGTAAATCTCACACCGTTTCCCTAGGAGGTAATGCCGCCATGTCTTCAAGGCATGAACTACTGCCGCTAGCTCAAGATCGTGAGTAGCGTAGTTCTCCTCATGGGGTCGTAGCTGCCTGGAGAGGTATGCTATGACGCGGCCTTCTTGCATCAGAACGCTTCCCAATCCGGTTCGAGAGGCATCACAATATATCACGAACTCCTTGTGAATATCAGGTGTTGCCAGAACTGGGGCGGTGGTCAATCTCTTCTTGAGCTCTTGGAAGCTCTCTTCGCATTTTGGCGTCCACTCGAACTTCTTGTCCTTCTTGAGGAGCTGAGTCATTGGTCGTGCAATGCTAGAGAATCCTTCCACGAACTTGCGGTAATAGCCCGCTAGTCCGAGGAAGCTTCTGACTTCCTTGACGGTCGTTGGAGATTGCCATTGGGTCACAGCTTCGATTTTTGCAGGATAATCCTTCCTCGATCAAGACATGACCTAAGAATCCAACTTTATGCAGCCAGAACTCACACTTGCTGAATTTGGCATACAGTTGGTGCTCACGAAGCTTGTCTAGGACCATCCTCAGGTGCTGCTCGTGCTCTTCCTCCGACTTCGAGAACACAAGAATGTCATCAATGAAGACAACAACAAACTTGTCCAAATATTTCATGAAGACTTTATTCATGAGATACATGAAGTAAGCTGGGGCATTGGTTAACCCAAAAGACATGACCGTGCACTCGTACAGGCCATATCTGGTTACGAATGCCGTCTTCGGAATATCTTGGGGTCTGATCTTTAGCTGGTAATACCCAGACCTGAGGTCGATCTTGGAGAATACCTTGGCTCCGCTGAGTTGATCAAACAGATCTTCGATCTTGGGAAGTGGGTACTTGTTCTTGATTGTAACTTCATTGAGGGAACGATAGTCAATGCATAAGCGGATGGTACCGTCCCTCTTGGCCACAAACAGAACAGGAGATCCCCAAGGGGAGGCACTTGGGCGGATAAATCCCTTCCTTAGCTGCTCTTCTAGCTGCTTCTTCAACTCGGCTAATTCTTCCATCCCCATTCTATAAGGCTTCTTATATATGGGTCCTGCTCCGGGCACCAGCTCGATGATGAACTCAATGTCACGGTCAGGGGGCATTCCCGGTAGTTCATCCGGAAAGACATCAGGATACTCACATACCACCGGTACTTGATCTAGCCCAACTTCAGACAGACAGTTGACTTTAGCGGCTTGAGCGGAAGAGGAGTTGGGAGCAAACTTGACTTCGACTCCCTTGTCATTGGTCACAGTGACTGTCCGATTGGCACAGTCTAACAAGCCTTGGTGCTTACTGAGCCAATCCATCCCTAAGTTCACATCCAAGCCTTGCGATCTTAGGATGATAAGGTTTGCTAGGAAGTCTACGCCGTTAATGGTAATACCGACTCCTTTACAGCCTATCTTGGCTCTCATCTCGGCTCCGGGGGTTTGTACCACCATAGGGTTATTCAGGGGTGTAGGGGTCATGCCACTTTTTAATGCAAATCTTTGAGTGACAAATGAATGCGTTGCTCCAGAATCAAACAAGACAGTTGCAGGTGCTGAGTTGACAAGGAACGTACCAAGCACGACGTCCGGGTCTTCCTGGGCTTCTTCAGTAGTGACGTGATTCACACGCCCCTTCCCATAGTTCGGTGGATTGCGAGGGGCTGGGTTCCTTGGTGGCATTCCACGGCCTTGTCCCTGGTTCTGCGCATTGGGACGCGGGGCATGAGGCTTCTTGTTGGGGCACACCCTTGAGATGTGTCCGGGCTGACCACATCCAAAGTAAGTGACTTGGCTTGGATTGATCTTGTTGCCACCACTGGTATTGGGGTTGAAGGCTGGCCTGGGGTTGGCATACTGCTGATGCTGGGGGTTGGCACGAGGTGCAGGAGCTCTTGGCTGCTGATAGGTTGGCTTGGCCGGGGCTGACTGCCACGGACGAGGCTTCTGGTTGCTGGAACTTCCCTTACTGACCAACTTGCGCTTGCGAGTGTCTTCCAAAGCACGCCGCTTGTCTTCAAGCATAAGTGCCTTGTTCACCAGGTTAGGGAAACACGGCCAGTCGCACACGACAAGCGAGTATTGCAGAGTCTGATTAAGGCCTTCCATGAAGCGCTCCTTTTTGGCAGCATCAGTGCTGACATCTTCAGGGGCATACCTTGACAGAATACTGAACTTCTGCATGTACTCCTTGACAGTGCCACTTCCTTGCTTCAGGGCTCGGAACTCACGCTTTTTGATAGCCATAATTCCGGAAGGAATGTGGGCCTTGTGGAATTCTGCCTTGAAGTTCACCCAAGTGATGTCTTGTTCAGCATGCATGACCTTGAATCCATCCCACCAAGCTCTGGCAGTTCCCCCGAGGCAGTGAGCTGCATAAGCCACCTTCTCGCGATCTTCGGTGCATCCGACTAGTTCCAGGATTTCCTCGATGGAACGGACCCAGTCATCTGCATCCAGGGGTTCAGCAGTCTCGATGAAGGTAGGCGGTGCATGCTTCTTGAACTCTGCCAACGTGGAACGTCCATTGCCATTCCCCGCCGGCTGGCGGTTGTTGGTGACAGCTTGAGCAATCAGTTGGAGAGCTGTGGTGTTGGCTTGGCGTTCCTCTCGGAAAGCTTGGAGAAGCTGAGCCATGTCCATGCTTGGAGGAGGTGGTGGTGGAGCTTGGTCGTTGGTTTGGTCGTGGCCTGCCTCTGGCTGAGAGGATGCTCCGGCTTCGGGCTGCTGGGTAGAGGTACCAGTACGAGTTACAACAGGCATCATGTTGGAGCGGTAAAAGGTCTCATGACTCGGAAGAGGGAAAGCAAGATAGATGGGTGCCTAGTAAGGGGGTGGGTGTGACACTAAATCAAATCATGCAAGGGCCGAGAGGCCAAAACACGGTGATGTAGTCGTTTACACATTCCCGAAGGAAGAATACGACATACATCCAGACACAACAAAAGCAAACACTAGATGGTTTCATATGAACCATACAAGGACTCGACTGCGCATAGGGGTTACACGACCTATCCTACCGTAGGGGTTACAACTGGCATATCCGAGTAGCGAATAATGCCTAAGCGGCGGAATGCTCGGTCGCGTATTCCGGCTCTTCTGGGTCTTCCTCCTTGTCTTCATCTGTTTGGGCTCCCTTGTCGCTTGAGGGTGTGGGGGAGTGGAGGAGTTGGATACGACGGTGCTTCGTCGGTGGTGCAGGGAAAAGCTTGCGATATTCCCTTGCTGTCATCCGGCGTCACGAGGTGGTTCTTCACCCTTGGAAGATACATCCTCGGAGGGCCTTCCGCCTTGATATGCGGTAGCGGATTGTCCAGAAGGTGCGCCTTCCTTCTTGATCTTGTTTGCCTTCTCTTGAGCTCGACGAAGAAGTGCCTTGGTCTTGTGAAGTTCTTCTCGAAGCTTCATTGATTCCGAGGTCAAGTCTTGTGCCAGGCTGTCGGCACATAGACAGAAGTAGGTCTGGAACCGAAGCGAGAGTCCTCCCTTCAGTGGAGGGGCTAGTGCGCTGCTTTCTTCGTCACCTTACTTCCGGTAAGGTAAGAAGCGAGTTGCCATCTTGGCTGCCATCTCCGGAAGAAGCTCGCGGAGACGGGTTAATGCCTTGAGTGCAGCAGCCTCGACAGCGAGTGGTAGTGTTGCCATCTGGGGTCCCTCGAAGAACCAACTTGTGGGAGGATCGTTTGCCCTCACGATCACTTCCACATGGTACTCCACCTCAATATCGGGTGCTCGGTGGAACTGACACTCCTGGAGGCTATCCTCGAGAAGTAAGGGAAACCCAGTGGTCAGGTGCTCTTCGGGTACAACGGCCATCTACAAAGGTGGAATAGGAGGGGTTAATAAGCTGATGAAATCTCAGGTTTAGAAAAGAAGAGAGGTTCAGAAGGTTTTGAAAAGGGGTCTCATCTAACTAACGCCCATGTTAACTTAGGCTTCCTACAGTCAGGATGGCTCTGATACCAGCTCTGTGGGGACCCCGACTTAGAAGTCGAGATCACCGAATGCACGTGTACAGTGATCCCAGAGATCAATGCTCACTGAACACACAGAAGCTGAAATAACAAGAGTCTTACATCCATACAAATAGTCTTACACGAATTATGGCCATTATGGCCAAGTCTTACATAGGTAGAGCCTCACGGGCTGAAAAGCAAATAATTCAAATAGCGGAAGTCTTCGATAACGGGTAGAACCCATGCCATCTGCCTTAACCCTACAGGCATTCTGACTGGGATAGCGTCCTAGTTCGCATGTTCGTCTCCAAAGAATTCTTCCTCATAATCCTGTTCTTCCATGCCTGGCCAATTAAATAACCAGTGGCAAGCCAATGAGTACTTTGAATGTACTCGCAAGCAACCCATGATGTGGTTCAAAGTAACAGTGCAATTGAATAATAATGATCAGTCTAGCAAGGCTAGAACAAATATTCTACCATCAAGTTTATGCATCAATAACCTCGTGTAACCTCGAAGACAGGTTACCGATATCAACATGAATATGATTCAACTCATCGAGTCAAGTCACCATCCTTGACTTATCACACACATATAATCACCGAGGAAGTAAAATTCTGGACATAGTTTAAGTAGCACCACCCAACTGTCCATGACCGTGGACACGGCTATTCGAATAGTTTTACACTCTGCAGAGGTTGTACACTTTACCCACAAGATCCGGGGAACTTCCGTGTCATCCACGACCCGCGGTACCTCAAGTACCCGGGTTAAGCACCCGGTCATTACCTTTCCTTAGACGACACTAACATAGAGTCCACTCGTTGGTACACGGCCCTCGGGTACAACAATAGATCACGGGACTTGCCCTAATTTCAATGTCACGCGTACCCGAAGGGACCAACGGTGTGTCCGGTGCCCTATGAAAACAGTCATGGTCGTCTATCCAAGCACGACCCCGTCCCGGGAAAGACCTCAAGTCTTCCCGTCACTAGTAATGCGGGCACCATGCTAGTATCGACCTAAGTAATCAATAAAGCCCCGTCCCATAAGGGGTAGTGTGGTTGCACATGTTTGGTTGGGACGGTAGTCACACATAAATCTAATCCATCATTCCACCATGCACGTGATTTACCGGCACATCACTTCTTTCTCAAGTGATGACCTAACACATCATCACCCTCGGGCATTAGGGGCACCCGATGGGTTCATGCAAATGATTTCAACTATGAAGGTTCATATCACACATGCATCATATAAGCATCATGACCAACTATTTGCATGTCATCTAGCACTTAGCAAGATCAAGATCAAGCATGCATTATGTGGTGGAACCAACTAGGTTACCATCGTAACCCTAATATCATGCATCGGAAACAAACGGGTTCCGGGGAACAAGTGTATCATGGTCAAAGGGTTGCTTGCCTGGATTGGCTTGGTCTTCAAAGTATTCTAGTCCTTCTCCTTCTTCTTCCACAGCAACTTCGTCAAATACGGGATCTATACGTCGCATAATAACCACGGGAAAATAAGAATACAAACGAAACAGAAAAATCAAAGTGCTCAAAAAAATGTCAACACATTTTTGTAAAATACTAGAGGAATTTCTAAGGTGGGGAAAAAATCTTAGTTGGAGTTTTGGAGTAACAGAATGGAATATATTGATTTTAGAACAGGAGTATTACTGCCCAAATTTGAACAGTACAGCAAAGTTTCATGGATTTTAGTGAAAGTAGTACCATTAAATAGGTTGGAATATTACAAGATTTTAGGAGTTGGAATTATTTAATTTGGACCATTATTCTTTTCTGTAGAAATGTTTAAAACATTAACAGAAAAGAAAAGGAAAAAGGGTCCTGTGCACTGGGCCAGAGGAGGCCACAGTGCACGGCACAGGCGGTCCAGCCCAGCCGCACGGGAGCCTGCGCGCGAACGTCAGGTTTTTAAACCTGACGGGCGGGGCCCGTGGGTCGGTGGCACAGAGGAGGGGGAGAGAGGTGAGGGGATGACAGGCGGGGCCCGCCTGTCATCTCTAACCCCACGGCCACGGCCATGGCGAGCTTACCGGCGAGGTTCCTGGCAACGGCGACGGCAACGGAGGGCAGGAACGTGACCAGCGTCGTGTCGCGGTTGCTGTGGTGGTGGTGCGGCACGGCGGGGAGGTCTGGTTCGCCGGCGATGAGGTGGGCGGCGGAAGCTCGTCGGAGGGTTGATGCTCTGGTCATTTCCGACTGCCAAAGAGAGGGAAAACAGGGGGGAAAGGATCAGTGAGGCGAGGGGGTTCTAGATCGGGCAAGAAGAGGAGCGGGGAAGGTCCGTACTGCGAGATCGCTGGCGGCCCGACGCGGCGGAGCTCCGGTCGATCCCGAGCACCGGGACGTCCTGGGGAGGAGTGGAGGGTGCTGGGGGTCTCAGTGGAGTGGATTGAGGTCGCTGGTGGTGCTGGAGAGGCTCAGGAGGGGTTTATATAGCCGCGCCCGTGGTCCACCGTGGACCCGTGCGCCGGCGAGGTTGCAGGCGAGGCTAGGAGGGGTTCTGGAGCCTGGGATCACGCCGGGGAGGACCGTGGACTTGCTCCACATCCAGCTGAGGGGAAAAGAGGAGTGGGGGAGCGTCTGGAACGTGCGCGCGTGCGAGGCAGAGGAGTGGCCGCCGCGGGCGGCCAGCGCGCGTGCGACGACGGGCACTGGAGGGCGCAGGAGGAGGGGGGACAGCGCCGGGGAGGTCGCGGACGTCGAGGGGCCTCGACTGGCGCGAGGGGGAGGCCCGAGGCTGTCGGGGTCAGCGATTGGCCGGAGCCACCGTGCGGAGGTGCACTGTTGCACGCTCCAGAGCGTGCGTATTGCTGGCATCATCGCGCTCTCGCCGTCTTGGTCCAAACCAGCGTGTCCAACAGTGTCTAGCACGTTGAGGAAAGAGTAAAGAATTGGCCTGAGGCCTTGGATGCCCTGGAGGTGCTGAGAGAGAGGGAGGAGGCTGGTGAAATGGTGAAAGCCTGCTGTACAGCAAGGTAAAACAGGGCTTTCACCCCTCAATCATGGAGCTGGGGTGCTGGGGAACTTACTGGTGGTAGCTAGTAACTCAATGATCATATGGTAAGAAGTTGAGGCCATGGAGAAAAGTATAAGTGATCAAGTTGGAGGTTTTAGCAATTCTGCAGAAGGTGTTTGATCAGTGTTTGGTCAAGTAAATGAACTCCACTTGACATGGCACTTAACAGGGTTGAAAGACATGAGAAAATAGGGTGCTTCACCAAGTTTGGGCCCATTTGAAGAAACTAGCCAATGTAACTTGGGTGATCCCTAGAAATCAACAGAAACAGTTTCATCTTGATTGAGTCAAGCTAATCATCTCCCCTTGATGCACCACTTGGTGTAGCATCATCATTTGGGGTATTGATCATGCCCACAAAGTTTGAAGCTCCAGATAAAAAGTTGGTAATGTAAAGTTGTTCAAATTTGCATTTGAACAGAAAGGGTTTTGAGGTGATCTGATCAAGTTGCTCTATTCCAAATCTTGTGCCATTTGGTCTAGATGCCTTATTAGGTCATTCTAGCATGTGCACCAAGTTTGAGAGCATTTGGACAAGTTTGGCAATGTAAAGTTGCTCAAACTTCAAGTATGGACAGAATGGTTATGAAGGGGTTTGAGGATGTTTTCTTGCTTCCCAAGGCATGGGACTTGTCAAGATCATCACATATGCCATATATGACATGATAGAATTTCCCTGGAATTTTTGGAGAAAGTTTCCTTTGTAAATATTTCAAAAGCTTGAAATATCCAGAAAGGGTTTTAGAGGGTTTAGCCCTTTATTTGAACATGACCAAGTGTTGAAACTCTTATATATGGACAATATATGTCCTCTGAGTCTCTCTGAATTTTGGCAAATATTTTTGAAATAGTTAAATAATTTTCTCCTATTAAAGACCATTTCTGGCCTTAAGAAGAAGCTTTTAAATAAAATAGAAAAATAACTTTTAAAATTATACCTTTGTGGTTTCTGGGAGTCCTATGACTACTAGGTCTCAAATAAACCTTTTGAAATAATTTTCTCACCCTAAATCAAGTACTTGAAGTGCAAATCTCAATTCAGGGGTTTTTGGAAAACTAAATTTATAAAATACTTTTTGGCAAAAAATAATTTTGTAAGAAAATACTATACTGTTATATAACACTTGGCATGATCATTGGGCAGAAGTTTTGGGTATGGAGATGAATTCTACAAGAGATCATAGTTGACTTTAATGAGCACAAGAAAAAGCACATGAAGAAAACTCAATTCCAAATAAAAGCCAAATGATGCTAAAAAATTTTGCTGGTCCAAATTTTCATGCTTCAAAGATACAAATAACATGTTACAAAATGCAGGGTGTGACAAGCAGCCAGCCTACCTGGAAGCCTATTGGCCGGATCAGCACTGTGCTGGCCCAGTGCCAGTCGTCCTCCTCCTCTCGCCAGAAGGACGAGGGCGTTTGCCCGCGCTGTGCATGCACGCGCCCGGCCACCTCCACCCTCCTTGCATGTCCCCTCTTCGCCCTGGAGACGCCATGCACCACCCTCGGCCGCCCTTTTCCCCTCGCTCAGTCTCGTCCTCGCTCCCCTGCTCCTCCTTGCCATGACCGAAGCCACCGCGTCCACGCCGACGAGCATCACCGCGGCCACAGCTACCCCCTCGTCCCTCCTTTGTGCCCACGAGCTCCGCACTGTCCTCCTCTTCATCCTCGCCGAGCCAAGCATCAACAGATGCCCTACAATGTCAGCTCCATCATCATCTTCGCCGTCGCTGCCCGGAGTTCCTCGTCATCGATTTGGGGGCTACAGAGCATCCCCGGCCTCTCCCTCTACTCCGTCCGACCCTGCTGTGAGCCTCTGTTGTTTTCCCCATTTTCCCCTCTCCAACTCCTCCTCTAGCCATGTCTCCGCCTGAGCCAAGATCTCCCGCTGCCGGCCATGTCGCCGTCGTGGCTACGGCCGTGCAAGCACACGCCCGAGCTCACCACTGCATTCAGTGCACTCCCAGGAGCCTAACTCGCCCACCAGCTCCTCCTCTCGTGCTCCCTAGTGCCGCGCCCGCACCTCCCCGAACTCCGGCTGCCGCAAAAGTTGTCGCCGTTGTAGTTTTGACCCACTCTGGCGAGAGTTGATGCCACCACTAGATGCGCAAGAGCTCCAGCAAGCCGTAGCAACAAATCGCTCCCAAAACCGAGCCCGATAGTAATTTTCCGACACGCGCCGCCGTCGTTTTGGTCGATGCTGGCCGCACTCCGGCAAGGTCGACGTGGCTGCGTATTTAGCGCTAACCACCGTCATTAGCGCATAACTAACCACCCCCTAGAGTGACTAACAGTGGGCCCTGACGCCCTAAACTTTCAGTTAGATTAGAATTAACCCCCCCCTGTTTAGCATGTGACACTGATGTGTGGGTCCCGCATGTCAGCCTATGTAGCTGACTCTGTGTCACTGACCGGTGGGCCCTGCAGGTCAGGTTTGACCTGGACCACCCGTTGACCTGCTGACGTTTGCATGATGTCATGCTGACGCAGTAAAGCATATTCTGGAATTAGTTTAATTTTAAAATAACCAGAAAATTCCAGAAAATGTTTAAACTTCTAAAATTCATATAAATTCAACCGTAGCTCCAAATGAAATAATTTATATATGAAAAATTATCAGAAAAATATGAGGAATCTGTTTATGGCATTTTCATGCATGTTTGAACAACTTATACTCACTGAATTGTACAAATCAATTAAAGGCCATTTGAAATGCTTCTTTTGGAGTTCGAATTTGAATCTTTGATTCAAATAAACTTCAACCAACATCGTAGACTTTTGCATTAGGTCAATCAACAACATATAGCCATGTCATGATCATGCATCATATTGTTGCATTGCATTGATTGTGTTCTTTCTCTGTTTGCCGGTTTTGTTCCCTCTTAGTGGACGTAGCTCCGACGATGAGTTTGATGACACCGATGAAGAGTATTACTATCTTCAGAAGTTTCAGTCAAGCAACCCCCATTGAACATTCCGACAAAATCCCACTCTCTCGCTCTTGCTCTCTTTTACTGCATAAGCACAACAACGTTTCAACTGCTTTTGCTGCGGTAGCTGAACCCCTTTTGTCTGCACGACCCGTCATTGCCACAGTAAATAGTTGAAACCCACTAGCATGAGTAGGAGTTGTTTGAGCCCTGATGTGCCTACTCATCCATGCTTGTTGTCATGCCTACTACTGCTTGGAGTTGAGTCAGGTCTGATTCATCGGGGATGAATTGCAGGTGTGTAGACATGTCCTACTGTTGAGAGCTATGTGTGTGAACACGATTTGGTAAAGGTAGCGGTGGGAGGCCATGTAGGATTACACGGTGGGTTGTCTCATTGAAGCCGTCCTTAGGAACTGAGTTCTGTGTTTGTGATCCACGAACATCTACTACCACACACTGGGAGATTTATTTGACTCTCTCGACTTATTAATCGCCCTTGTCCTTTGTCCAGGAGTTGCAATTTGTTTCTGGTGTTTGTAGCATACTGGAGGCCGTACGCAGTGCTGACCCTCGGGGTGGGCTGTGATGCGGTAGGTACGTGGCACGGTGTACCGGGATGTCCGTATGGTGTCTCGGGAACCCTGTACACATCATTTTGGGCCGTGAGCGGCACCCCGGTCGGATCTCCTTGCGGATTGAACCCAAATAGGCGATAAACCTGGACTAGATACTTGTGTGGATAGTTAGGTCGTGGCCGACACCCTCGCCAGGCTTCCCCTTGAAGGTTGCCGAGATACATGACGTGTACATTGCGGTAAGTGGTGAGGGCATGTGTGAAGCAGTACACCCCTGCAGGGTTAACATGATGTATTCGAATAGCTGTGTCTGCGGTAAAGGACTTCTGGGTTGCCCGTACAGTTCATAGACAAGTGATAGTGGATACTCTAAAACATGCAAGATAAGCATGAGTGCTATGTATGGCGTTCTCGTAGGGAGACGGGAGCAGATCCATAGTGGTGTATTGATTTGGTGAATATGTGGACTCGAGTGGGCCACCTCAAAAGAGTTACTTGCAGTCATAGTATAGGTTAGCCACAGAGTCAAAGATGGCTTGCTGCAGTTAAACTCCACCACCCCCCTTTGTTGATACTGATGCATATGTCGCTAGTTCTGATGTAAGTCTTGTTGAGCACCTTTATACTCACGTTTTCTTAATTTATGTTTTTGCAGAGAGACTTTAGTCTCACTAGTGGTTCCGCATGGACTTCAATGTTTAGCTCATTACCTCAGCTACGATCTTGTACCCTTCGGAGGGTCTTGTAGATAGCCAGGCTTCTCAGCCCTTTTAATTTTTCGTTGTTTGTACTCAGACATGTTATGCTTCCGTTGCCTGTATGCTCTGTATGTTGGGTCACGAGACCCACTGCTTGTAATAAATGCTATGATGGCTCTTCTGGGCCTTATCTATATGAGTCGTTGAGTTATGTTGTGATGCCATGTTGTACAACACATACTTGCATGTTATGCGTACGTGTAATGTGTATTGCTATGTATGGGATCCGACACCTAGTTGTTTACCCTTGGTAGCCTATCTTACAGGCAAATGTCTCCTAGTGCTTCCACTGAGCCTTGGTAGCTTGCTACTGCTCCGGAACACTTAGGCTGGCCGGCATGTGTTCTTCTTCGTTCCTGTGTCTGTCCCTTAGGGGAAATGTCACGCGTTCTTCCTTTAAGTCCTTGTAGCTTGCTACGACTTGGGTTCATACATTGATGACCGGCACATTCGTTGATGGGTCATGTATCCCTGTCTCTGTAATTTAGTGCCACTTTTGGTTTATAACTAGTCCTCTCGGCCCGGGTTCTCTGTCATATGGATGCTAGCGACACTATCATATACGTGTGCCAAAATGCGCAAACGGTCCCGGGCCAGGTAAGGTGGCACCCGTGGGGATACCGTGCTTGAGGCCGCAAAGTGATATGATGTGTTACATGCTAGACATGCGTTACTTACGATCAGGGTCCCGACACTGGGCCTTCTTATCTTCAGGGTCAGCGGTGGGGAGCTCGACGAGGGAGAGGCGCCCCTCCTCAGCTCTAGCGCACTTGGTTGCGAGGTTAAATAGCTCCAGGGTCGTGCATATATCTTCGTGGATGGCGAGCTACTCATTCATCTTGACATCGCGGATGTCATCGGAGAATGCGGAGATGATGGCGTCTTTTCTGACCTTGGGGATCTTGACGCGGACGCTGTTGAAGCGCTGGATGAACTTTTGCAGATTTTCTCCTGGTTGTTGCTTGATGCGCCGCAGGTCACCTGCGGCCAAGGGGCGGTCGCGGGTGCCTTGGAAATTGGTGATGAACCGTTAGCGCATCTCACCCCATGAGGAGATCGATCCTGTGAGCAGGTTCAGGAGCCACGAGCGCGCGCCGTCCTTGAGAGCCGTGGGGAACCAGTTCACCATGATCTTCTCGTCGCCGTTGGACGCCTTGATGCTCAGCTCGTAGAGCTGCAGGAACTCAACAGGGTCGGGGTATAGTCGTAGCATGGAGGAAGGACGAGTTTGAACTTCCGAGGCCAGTTGACGTTGCGCAGCTCGGGGGCGAGGGCCTTGCAGCCTGCTGTTGATACCGGAGCTTGTCGCGGAGGCGGAGCTTAGTCTTGGTTTGAGCGCGCCACCATGGCAGGGGGTGCACGGTCTCGACGCGGCGGTGGAGGGAGCGCTGGCGCTCCTCCTTGAGGCCGTTGTACCTCATGACAGCTTCCTTCTTCATGCGCGGGCGCCCCGCGCGCTGGGTCACGCAGCGGGGCCGCGTGTCTTCGATCATGGATGATGCCTTGATGCGGAGGTGGTGGAGGCGCTTCATGGGCCACGTTGCTCACGTGGGAAGGCAGACAAGGTAGCGAGAGAGAGACGGGTCAGGAAATCTCTAAGCGGTGCTGACGAGCTCGGCGATGCAATTGAGCCTGTCCTCGTAGAGGTCGTCAACGGGGCGGTAGCGCAGGAGCTCGCGAGCCATGAGCAGCGCTGCCTGCGCGTCCGTGGGCCCACGACGGCCGTGGGATATCAAGCCAGCGGGGGTCAGCGATGGGGTTGCGGTGCGTTCATCCGGCCGCACCGTGGGACGCGGCGATGAGGCTTGCTGCTCGTGCCGCGCCGGGGCGATGGCGGCGTTGGCGGTGGGCGATGGAGAACGGCGAGGAGGTCCGCTGGCGGGAGCTGTCTGAGCGACGCGGGCGGTGAGGGTGGCCCGTCGCTCAGCACGAGCACGGCGAGCGTCATCCATGGAAGCGATAGAGTGGTGATGCGTCGATCTACAGAAGAGAGGCTTCGGCACACCCCTACCTGGCACGCCAAATGTCGGTTTTCGGGTTCCGCAAACCCTTCAGAGGTTTGAACTCTGGGGTGCGCACAATGAACACTCCCTTCCCTATGCGCTCACCCTACGATTCTGCGGCCTAGCTCGTCGTGCTCAAAGAACAAGGGACACAGAGAATTATACCGGTTCGGGCCACCCTGTTGTGTAATACCCTACTCCAGTGTGTGTGGTGGATTGCCTTTGTATGGCTGAGGATGAACAGCCTCTGGAGGATAGGTGTTTTGGGCTCGGATGAGCTTGTGGTGTGAGTAGGGTGGAATGGATCCCATCTTGGTGGCTAGGTCCTATTTATAGTGGCCTTGGTCCTCTTCCCAAATATAGGCGGGAAGGGATCCCACAATGGCAAAATTTGAAGGGGAACAACAAGTACAAGTTATCCTAACAAAAGTAGTCCTCGCCTGCCAAAGGCTCTGGTGGTGACGCCACGCCGGGATCCACGATGACCTCCGTTCTGCAGCCTTGACGTTCTTTGGTCTTGTTGCAACGATATGGAAACCTTTGCTTGATCCCTCGGGACTCCGCACCTACGCTTGCCTTCTTCGCACCAAAGAGGAAACTGGCGCGCTACGCCCTATAGCGCCCGCCTGGCCTTGGTCATCATGGCTCATGTCATGTGAACCTCGCGAGGTGCTCCTTGCATAGATATCTCCACTCCCCAGGAGCCAGCCTAGAGAGACTGTCCCCAGGGAGGTCTTGCTGTCACCCGCCTCGCGAGTCTCGGCCCCTCGCAAGGGTCTTGAGTAGCAGTTGATGAAGTTGGGCCGCACTAGGCCGCTGATGGAGCCACATCACGGGCTGCAGGCAGGTAAGACTGGGTACCCCCGTTCCCAAGACGCCAACACGCGCGCCCGCACGACCGGTCTTGCGGAGTACCGCCACCGGCCCAAGATGAGGCCAGCTGCCAGATCGTCCACTGTGCACCTCCGGACGCGTGCATGATCCTCGAGCAGCAGCGCCAATGCCAAGACTGGATTTTCTAAGAGGCCACAACAACTCGGCGCCAGAACAAAGCTATCCTCGTGTGTCCCCTCAAGTAGTGTGGCCTACCAGGCTTTCACCCGCGAGCTGCGCCGGTTGGTGTGGCCCGTTAAGTTCAAGCAAGAGTTTCCTGCACACTATGACGGCGTTCCCGACCCCGTGGAGTTCCTTCAGCTCTACGCCATGAGCATTGAGGCGGTGAACGGTGACGACAAGGTCATGGCAAATTAGTTCCCCATGGAGCTCAAGGATGGCGTGCACTCCTAGATCATGAACCTGCCTGAGGAGTCGATCTCTTTGTGGAGTGAGCTCTGCGACCAGTTCATTGTTAACTTCAAGGGCACGCACGAGTGCCCCCTCACCGTCAACAACCCGAGGCTTGTGAAGCAACGCCCTGGCGAGACCTCGCAAGTACATCCAGCATTTTAGCCAGGTGTGCCACAATATCCCATGCGCCTCAGATGACACCATCATCTCAGCGTTCTCCTCCGACATCACGGAGATCGAGATGCGTGAGAAGCTCGCCATCAACGATGACCTGAGCTCGACGCCTGAACTATTTATCCTCGCCGACAAGTGCACCAAGGTTAAAGAGGGTCTCCTCTTCATCCATAATGACCTCGATGCCAAGCTCGATGACAACAAGACCAAGGGCAAGGAGGTCAAGCGCAAGGGCCCAGCCATGCTGGCGGCAGAGCCCGAGCAGATGTACGGCCGTGACCGTAATGGGCCCGAGAAGGACAACCGCCCATTCTAGGTCTACCACAATGTGCGCACTCACAAGACCAAAGATTGTCAGGAGCTCGAGTCACTCTGCGATGAACAGTTGGACCGCCGTGGAGACCGCAATGACCGTGGCACCGGCCGCGTAGGGGGCCATGGTACCGCCTGATGGGACAACCGCAATCCCAACCCGTGCTAGGCTTGGCGCGACCAGCCTCGTGAGGGTGCCTGGCATGACCAACCTCGCGAGGCAGGTCCTCAGGACAACGCCGCCCTTCCATGACTGCCGCCGCCGCCCCGGAGGAACGACGTCAACCCGCCTGGTGAGGGGGCTGGGGGCTACTTGGATGCTCGCGTAGTAGCCTGCATCCTCGGAGGAGCCCGGGCCCCTGCGTCCAATCGCCTCTTCAAGAAGTTTTCCCACGAGGTGAATGTTGCCCTCCCGAGGCCTGAGGCCGCGCGGCCCCACAAGTGGAAGTAGTACGCCATCACCTTCGACACCAAGGACCGCCTCAAGTCCACGGTCGCCGCTAGCTCGCTTCCCATGCTCTGCACTGCCACCATCAGCAACATCGCGGTTACCAAACCCTCATCAAGGAGGCACCGGCCTCAACATCATCTCCATCGGGACCTTTCAGACACTCCAGTTGCCTTATGACTAGCTGATGCCAACCAAGCCCTTCCTTGGGGTGATGGATGGGTCTACAATCCCTCTGGGGCAAGTACACCTCCCTGTCACCTTTGGCACCCGCGACAACTACCACACCGAATTCATCAACTTTGATGTGGCCCACATCAGCCTCCCGTACAACGCCATCCTAGGATATCCAGCACTCGCTAAGTTCATGGCGGCAACCCACCATGGCTATAATGTACACAAGATGCTGGGTCGCAGTGGTGTCATCACCATTGCATGCGATGAGAAGGACGCATACTGCTCCCTCAAGCACGCCTACAATGCTACCATGGATGAGCACTCAAATGATGAGGGTGGTGTCAGTCCTCCCGAGGCCACGCTCGCAATAAAGAAGCAGTGGTTACCCTCCCAAGGCCCCATCAAGGCAAACAAGGAGACAACTGAAACCGATGTCACGGCCCCTGACCTCGCCGCCGATTCAAGCCTTCCTCCTGCAAAAGAAAGCGCACACAGTGCCTCCCTTCGGGCAGGCTCAGGGGCTTCCGCCTGGAGAGCGTCTGACATGACCGGTGTGCCAAGGGAGGTGCTCAGGCACCATTTGGAGGAGTGCTTTAACACATGCCTTGTCAAGCATGTAGAACGACGCTAGGCGCCAGAGACACAAGAGTTCATCACCCAGGAGATTTACAAGCTGTGAGAAGCTCGGGCCATCTGAGGTGAGCGTCGCCCTGCGCATCCCGCCCACCCAGTCGATGTCCCCGAGGAGCGCGACAGGGAGTGCATGTGCATCGACTTCGCAAACCTCACAAGGTCTGCTCCCATGACATCTTTTGGCCATCACGCGTCTCTCGCCCCTCGTTGGTTACCCCAAGTGGAAGGTGTGAGATGTAGTGTTGCGGAAGTTTTTCCCTTGGCAAGATACCAAGGATCGAATCCCCAGAGACTCCTAGGTTCAACAAGAAGGTGTCAACTGCTAACGGCGCCAGATATTAGCAATCAACGTGGACCTGCACACAGATACAAATAACTTTGCTCCAAACGAGTACAGAGAGGTTGTCAATCCCTCCGGCCTTGTAGTTCACAAAGGATTAAACGCAAATGATAGTAGTGATAGATAATGTTTGCAATAGTAAATAATAGCGAAAAGTAAATAGCGGATGTGATCAATGATGGTAATATGGACCGAAGTCTCATGATGTTCACTAGTGATGTCTCTCTCCCAAAAGATGATAAAACAGCTATGTGAGGTAAACGAATTACAGCTGGGCAATTGACAAGACCACGAACGCAAACCAATTCTGACTACATTGCAAGAAAGGTTGAGGTTCAAAGCATGGGCGGTACGTCAAAGTAAGTAGACCGAAATCCATCAATATCTACTACTAATCATCCACCTTGAGATATCTATCCAGAACATCTCGCTGGTATTAAGTTGCGAGCCCCACCCATAGTGTAAACTCAAAGCAACAGACAACTGCATTAAAAGAACTTTGCATAAAGTAAACAATCCTTGCACCCGTGGGCACAAGCACCGTTGCTTTCCCCCTTGTGGCAACAGCACATCCCCTAGACTCATGTTTCTGTCACTCAAGCTAGTCATCGAGGGGCATGAACCCACAATCAAGCATAACGTTCCCTCTTGGAGTCACTACCTACTACTTGGCCAAAGCAATAAATAACAACGGAGAACATGCAAGAATTACTTACGAACATAAATATAAAAGAGGTAGATCAAATATATTACTCAAGAACAATCTGAACATAATCTCATAATCCATCGGATCCCAGCAAACTCATCATAGCAACAGCATAAGCATTACATATGTGCCTCGATCATGTAGGGCAGCTCACGAGGACTAATTAGTGAAGCACAAGAACGGGAGGAGAACATCACATAGCTACTGGTCATGGACTCATGGTCCAAGGGAGACTACTCACAACTCATCCGGGAGGCGTCCATGGTGGTGGAGAAGCTCCCGGTGGTGATCCTCCCCTCCATCAGGGTGCCGGGAAGAGTTCTCCTGGTGCTCCCGATCTTGGAAGCGGCGGCGGCGGCGGAACAAATATGAGATCGCGAAAAAGAGTTCCCGTCTCGAGGGTTTCGGGAAACGCTCTAAATATATGCCAAAGGGGGGCACCAGACGGGGCTCGGGGGGCCCAGGCGCCCCCCGGCGCGGCCCAGGGGGGGGCGCCGCCAGGGCGCATGGAGCCCTGGTGGCCCCCCCGGCTGTCCTTCGGACGCACGGTAGGTTCTGGAACGCTGATTTTTTATATAATTTTTCTGGATTTTTCCTGGCAGTTCTCGTAATGTGAGAACCTGAAATACAAAAACAGCCGAAAACAGAAACTGGCACTGGGGTGCACTGAGTTAATAGGTTAGTCCAAATATGATCAAAAGTGTATGGAAGTGTATGAATATCATAGAAATATCACCCAAAAAAGGCATGGAGCAAGCAGAAATTATAGATACATTTTGGACGTATCAACATCCCCAAGCTTAATTCCTGCTCGTCCTTGAGTAGGTAAATGATAACAAGAATAATTTCTGTGGTGACATGCTATTAACCATATAGGACTTTTTCATAGTCATATGACAAAAGCTTACTGAGATAATGAATCTATAGTAATTAAGTTGCCTCATGAGAAAATCACAAAGGACTGAAAGTTTTACAATATGATATTGAAACATCAAAAAGATTTGCAATGAACATGGTGTGCAAATATGATAAAGTGATATCTAGCTTGCCCCCTTTAGTGAAGCAAAACATAAATGCAGGGGCACCTTCAAGGTTTAAGTGATGACTAGATACAATGATTTCAGAATAAACGATATAACAATCATGCAAAAGACAATGCTACTTTGGGACAATGCACATTACACTCAGAATGACAATCATGCTCTCAGTAGTTGGTGCTTTAAAAGAAGGTGGAGACTCAACATAAAAGTAAAAGAATGGTCATGTGCTAGAGCTTTTTATTTTGAAAACATAGAAGCAATTTTGTCAACGGTAGTAGTACTTCATATGTGTCATGCATAAGACATCCTATAAGTTGCAAGCCCCATGCATCGAATACCAATAGTGCTCGCACCTTGTCCTAATTAGCTCGGATTTCCATGGGTTATCATTGCATTACATATGTTTCAACCGAGTGTCACAAAGGGGTACCTCTATGCCACCTGTACAAAGGTCCAAGGAGATAGATCGCATTTGATTTCTCGTTTTTGATAGATCTCAACTTGAGGACATCCATACCGGGACAACATAGAAAATAGATAATGGACTCCTCTTTAATGCTTAAGCATATTCTCATAAGAGATTGAGGATTAATGTCCAAGCTAAAACTTCCACCATGATACATGGCTTTGGTTGGCGGACCAATGTTCTTCTCTAACAATATGCATACCCATTCAACCCACGGCAAATCACCCTTACTTCAGACAAGACGAACATGCATAGCAACTCACATGATATTCAACAAAAGTGTAACAGTTGATGGCGTCCCCAGAAACATGGTTACCGCTCAGCAAGCAACTTATAAGAAATAAGATACATAGGCAACATATTCTTTACCACAATAGTTTTTAAGCTACTTTCCCATGAGCTATGTATTGCAAAGCTAGTCCGCTTAGTACAGGTGGAGGTTAGCAAAAGACTGGGAGCGACCAACTAAGAGAGCAATGACGGTCATAATCATGCAGAGCGACAAAGCAATATTGAATCAGGCATGGAAGTTATATCGCTACTCAGAAATAAAAGATCATTAAGGCTTGACAGACTTTCTTTACAGTCTTAAATATGCGTGAGCATACGCCAAGTCAATCAAAATAAATTCTCAAAGGAAGATATTACTAAACCATACCACATCATAGGCAAACAAATCATGTTGGTACTCCAATAACACATTGGGAACCCCCCAGCTATTTGAGATTAACCATAAGAAAACCTGAACTACTAAGCGCCATCATGCACGTAGCATCTTTATCATAGACATATCAACCAATGCAAAGGAAGCCAACTCTCTTAATAAGGTGAGCATGGTAACTAAAGAGAGTTCAAGCAACCAACTAAACAAAAGCTCTTTGAAAAGATAAGCATGAATACTAAGAGCAGAACATGATAGTGGCTATTAAAGACAAAGAACACACACAACAAAGATAGACATGAAAATTCTATGTTATGTTCTAGGTAGAAGTGGAGCGTGTTTCTCTCCCACATAAAGAAAGCTGAGTTCCAACTTGTTATGAAAAACTAAAAAGGAAACTAAAAGCAAGACGCTCCAAGCATAGCACATAACACATGAAATGATTAAAATATAGTGGAACGAAAGATGAACTGATAATGTTGGTGGAGAAGGGGATGCACGGGGGCATCCCCAAGCTTAAACGCTTGAGTCTCCTTGAATATTTCTTGGGGGTGCACGGGGGCATCCCCAAGCTTGAGCGCTTGACACTCCTGAAACTTTTTATCATCTTCCCTCGCACACTTGAAAACTCCCTTCATACATAACTCATCGTAATCTGATTAGCGAGGTTAGTACCCATAATAAAATAATTGTACCTTGCTGGAAATAAAGATATTCTTGAAGTTCTACTGTTTCTCAAGATTGCCAAAAGGTTTTGGCAAAGAAAAAGCAAGCCCTTGATTTGCAAAATGAAGGAAAGGCAAAACAGGACAGAATCTGTGAAAAACAGAACAACAGGTTGTAATTGATCTGTTCGGGGTACTTCTGCAACTCTAATCAAAAAACTCAAAACAGACGCACGAAAGACAATTATATAGAGAACGCTTTCGAAAAAATTCAGACTAAAAAGATGATCTGGTGATTTTATACGAATTTTTCTATCCAAGGACAGAATCTGTTTCCTGGACAGCACCTCACAACTTTTGAACTTTCTAGCAATCAGAGGCTATACTTGGCACAAAGTTGAAAAGCAAAGATACAATGATGATGCTACTGTAGTAAACAACATCAAGAGACAACAAAAGCAAAATATTTATTCATTGGGCTGCCTCCCAAGAGCGCTTTCTTTTATGCCTTTAAGCTAGGCATAATGCATATAGATCAAGTCTTATCAAGAGTAAAAGAATAGCTAGCCCGTATAACGGACTCAAAAGGTAACTTGATCTTTTTTCGAGGGAAGTGTTCCATCCCTTTCTTGAGAGGAAACTGAAATTTTATATTACCCTCTTTCATGTCAATGATAGCACCAACGGTGCGGAAAAAGGGACGTCCCAAAATAATTGGACAAGAAGGATCACATTCAATATCCATAATAGTGAAATCAACGGGAACATAGTTGTCATTGACAATGATATCGTCGATCCTCCCCAAAGGTTTCTTTATGGAAGAATCAACGAGACGAACACCAAACGAACAAGAATCATAAGGTTTCAATTTAAGCATATCATATATTCTTTTGGGCATAACAGAAGTACTAGCACCAACATCACATAATGCATAACAAGAGAAGTCATTCAACTTAATTTTTATCATAGGATCCCAACCATCTTCTAGCTTTCTAGGTATGGAGGCTTCTACTCTAAGTTTCTCCTCCCTAGCTTTGATGAGAGCATTAGTGATATGCTCTGTGAAGGCAAGGTTAAGCGTGCTAGTGCGGGGATCTCTAGACATCTTATGAAGGAAATCAATAACTTCGGTAAGAGTGCAATTATCAAAATCAAGGTCACTAGCATTAAGTAAAGTGGTAGTGGTGTCCTTTAGGTTCACTTGTTTGGTAGTTTCTATAGTCATAGCATCACCATTAATAGGTCCATCGGGACCAGGAGTACATTGGGTGCTAAGAGTTTGGATATCCTCAACAACTTGGATAGTAGCAACAGTGTGGTGGGTAGGAAGGCTCTTAATTCTATCCTCTTCCTCCGTTAGGGATGCGACCACTTCGGGTTTTGCTGCCATTTGGTTTATCAAAGTGGCTTGTGTGTGTGACATATTGGAAACTTGGGTCTCAGTGATAGTGAGTCTAGTCTGGAGGTTAGAAATCTCAATATTTATGTTCTCTAATCGTCTACTAATGTCTTGCAAGATAGCAGTATGCTCATTTAATTGCCTCGAGAAGGTTTTGTTTTGTTGATATTGGGTGTGCATGTAATTCTTAGTGGCCTTCTCTATTTCTAGTAGTTTCTCATAGCCAGGCAAATCTCTATCTTTTTGGATGGAGTTCTTGGTGCTAGGATGAGCATTGTTGTTCCCATAGGAATTAGAGGGGAACGTTCTAGGATTACTACCAAAGTTACTCCTATAAGCATCAGCAATCACAGAATCTAATGGATCATAACGAGGATCAACAGAAGATTGCTTCGAAAGTAGAGACATGATCAAGTCAACTTTTTCATTAAGGGAGGAAATCTCCTCGACAGAGTTTACCTTCCTACCTATTGGAGCGCGTTCGGTGTGCCATTGGGAATAGTTGGTCATCATTTCATCGAGAAGCTTTGTGGCAGCACCAAGTGTAGTTGACATAAAGGTTCCTCCCGCGGCCGAATCTAACAAGTTCCGCAAGGTAAAGTTCAAGCCTGCATAAAAAGTTTCGATAACCATCCAAGTAGTCAAACCATGAGTAGGGCAGTTCTTGATAAGAGATTTCATACGTTCCCAAGCTTGGGCAACGTGTTCATTATCCAATTGTTTAAAATTCATTATGTTACTTCTTAGTTGGATAATCTTAGCAGGTGGATAGTATTTTCCAATAAAAGCATCTTTGCACTTGTCCCATGAATCTATGCTATTTCTAGGCAAAGACTGAAACCAAATTTTAGCTCCTCCTCTCAAGGAGAAAGGAAAAAGCTTGAGCTTAACAATATTACCATCTACTTCTTGGTACTTTTGCATATCACAAAGATCAACAAAGTTGTTTAAGTGTAAAGCAGCATCATCTCCAGCACCGGAGAATTGATCTTTCATGACTAAGTTCAGGAAAGCAGGTTTAATTTCATATGAAGGTGCTGAAGTGGCAGGTGTAGTGATAGGTGTGCTGATAAAGTCATCGTTGTTGTGACTAGTGAAGTCACACAACTTGGTGTTCTCGGTGGAACCCATAGTAGCAAGCAAGCAAGATAACTATTTTTGTCATTTTCGATAAAAGATACTAAAGCAAAAACTGAAAGGTAAACTAACAAGACTAAAAAGCAAAGGTAAAAGATAGCATGCAACTCCCCTATCCTGAAGAGTGGAGTCCCCGGCAACGGCGCCAGAAAAACTCCTTGATGGGCTTCTCGCCCCTCGTTGGTTACCCCAAGTGGAAGGTGTGAGATGTAGTGTTGCGGAAGTTTTTCCATTGGCAAGATACCAAGGATCGAATCCCCAGAGACTCCTAGGTTCAAGAAGAAGGTGTCAACTGCTAACGGCGCGAGATATTAGCAATCAACATGGACCTGCACACAGATACAAATAACTTTGCTCCCAACGAGTACAGAGAGGTTGTCAATCCCTCCGGCCTTGTAGTTCACAAAGGATTAAACGCAAATGATAGTAGTGATAGATAATGTTTGCAATAGTAAATAATAGCGAAAAGTAAATAGCGGATGTGATCAATGATGGTAATATGGACCGGAGTCTCGTGATGTTCACTAGTGATGTCTCTCTCCCAAAAGGTGATAAAACAGCTATGTGAGGTAAACGAATTACAGCTGGGCAATTGACAGGACCACGAACGCAAACCAATGCTGACTACATTGCAAGAAAGGTTGAGGTTCAAAGCATGGGCGGTACGCCAAAGTAAGTAGACCGAAATCCATCAATATCTACTACTAATCATCCACCTTGAGATATCTATCCAGAACATCTCGCTGGTATTAAGTTGCGAGCCCCACCCATAGTGTAAACTCAAAGCAACAGACAACTGCATTAAAAGAACTTTGCGTAAAGTAAACAATCCTTGCACCCGCGGGCACAAGCACCGTTGTTTTCCCCCTTGTGGCAACAGCACATCCCCTAGACTCATGTTTCTGTCACTCAAGCTAGTCATCGAGGGGCATGAACCCACAATCAAGCATAGCGTTCCCTCTTGGAGTCACTACCTACTACTTGGCCAAAGCAATAAATAACAACGGAGAACATGCAAGAATTACTTACGAACATAAATATAAAAGAGGTAGATCAAATATATTACTCAAGAACAATCTGAACATAATCTCATAATCCATCGGATCCCAGCAAACTCATCATAGCAACAGCATAAGGATTACATATGTGCCTCGATCATGTAGGGCAGCTCACGAGGACAAATTAGTGAAGCACAAGAACGGGAGGAGAACATCACATAGCTACTGGTCATGGACTCATGGTCCAAGGGAGACTACTCACAACTCATCCGGGAGGCGTCCATGGTGGTGGAGAAGCTCCCGGTGGTGATCCTCCCCTCCGGTAGGGTGCCGGGAAGAGTTCTCCTGGTGCTCCCGATCTTGGAAGCGGCGGCGGGGGCGGAACAGAGATGAAATCGCGAAAAAGAGTTCCCGTCTCGAGGGTTTCGGGAAACGCTCTAAATATATGCCAAAGGGGGGCACCAGACGGGGCTCGGGGGGCCCAGGCGCCCCCCCCCCCCGCCGCGGCCCAGGGGGGGGGCGCCAGGGCGCCTGGAGCCCTGGTGCCCCCCCCCCGGCTGTCCTTCGGACGCACGGTAGGTTCTGGAACGCTGATTTTTTATATAAATTTTCTGGATTTTTCCTGGCAGTTCTCGTAATGAGAAAACCTGAAATACAAAAACAGCCGAAAACAGAAACTGGCACTGTGGTGCAATGAGTTAATAGGTTAGTCCAAATATGATGAAAAGTGTATGGAAGTGTATGAATATCATAGCAATATCACCCAAAAGAGGCATGGAGCAAGCAGAAATTATAGATACGTTTTGGACATATCAGCGTCGGCCTAAGAAGGGGCCTTGCCACCAACTACACCTGCATGCCCTTCGGTCTGGATAATGCTGGCGCCACCTTCCAAAGGCTGGCGCGGCTCATGATGGAGTCTCACGAGCGCCCCACCCTTCACGAGATCTCAAGGCCTCAGGAGCCTTTCAGCCCCTGAAGGGCGAACCTCCACGGCATGCTTTGTCAAGCTGCTCGACGCTCCTACAGTAGTATGTTGCCAGGCAACTTTTTGGTTTGTTTAAATTAAGGACGCCCCCAGGCTTGAAAGTGCAAGTTATTGACTAGAGGGGGGTGAATAGGCGATTTTTACGAATGTCTTCAAAACATGATATCTTTTGAAGACACACGGATAAAATGAATCTTTATTATAAGCAGCGGAAGATAAACGTTTCCAGGCACACAATAGTCAAGTAAGCATCATAAAGATAATATGAAGACTATTGATAGCTAAATAAGATGGATCGAGATGGAAGATATAAATGAAGCTAAATAGGGGACATTCTTCACAAAGTGAAGTCAAACAGATCAGACAAACTGGCAATGACTTCACGAGGACAGCCTGGAATGTAAATGAGTTGTAAGATAGAACTGGTAGCTTGGAGACACAGGGGATTTGGTAGACCAGTTCCAGTTGATGTGACAACTGTACGTCTGGTTAGGGAGGCTGAGATTAAACTCTGAAAACCATGTCTTCACCTTATTCCCCTTGAGCTAAGAACAGCCAGTCCTTGCCCAATCACTCTGGTAAGTCTTCAAGGTAGACTTCCGAACCTTCACAGACTTCGTTCACCGGAGATCCACAATGACTCTTGGATGCTCAGAACGTGACGCCTAACCGGCTGGAGGATGCACAGTCCTCAAGTGTAACAAGTCTTCAGGTCGACTTCAGTGATGCCTAACACTCTTTGGCTCTGGGTGTTTTGGGATTTGTCCTCGCAGGGATCTTTTCTCTCAACAGGCTCCGGAAGTGGGTTGCTATCAAACGACAAAAGCCGTGCACTAACTCTGAGCAGCCACCAATTTATGGTGTAGGGGGTGGGCTATTTATAGCCATGAGGCAACCCGACATGATATGTCCGAAATGACCCTTGGTCACTAAGAAACGGACACGTGTCCAACGGTCGGATTGTGAACACACGCGGCAACTTTACTTGAGCTCCAAGTATAGCTAACTTATCTAGCTCTGGATAAGATTTGCTCTCATTTGTTTTTGCTTGAAGACATAGGTGTTTGCTTGAGCATCAGTTCAGTCATCTGACTATGTTCACTTGGACCCCACTTAATAGTACGATGGTTCCTATGACTCAAGAAAGAATAAAAAGAACTACGAAAGAAACTATGTCTTCACATTCTATAGTCTTCGATGAATGTCTTCATAGGTTATTATCTACACGTGAATGTCTTCACGAGCCACCATTGTCTTCAATGTCTTCACACACTTTTAGGGGTCATCTCTGGAAGATAAACCGAATCAGTGAGGGACTATTACCTGCGTTATCCTGCAATTCTCACAAACATGTTAGTCCCTCAACCACGTTTGTCGTAAATACTCCAAAACCAACTAGGGGGCACTAGATGCACTTACAATCTCCCCCTTTTTGGTGATTGATGACAAACAGGTTGAGGTTTTCAAAGGAGATAAAATACGTGAAACTATAGATAACATGGTCATTGTCTTCATGAGATTGAGAGGGCTCCCCCTAAAGATGTGCATATAGGAAATTTGCTTTTGAATGGAAAGGCACATGGCAGGTTTTTCTTTGTGGAGATCTCCTTCAATCTTATGAAGACAATCCATCATGCATACAAGGATGTAGTGAAGATAATGATATGCATAATGGGAAATGGGCGTGTACTGAATGACTTCATGCGCATAGGATAGATATTTAACCAAGCAGACGAAACAACAGCAAATGTAGTAGACGACCATCAAGTTTAAGTGTTACAACTCAAGAGCCAAATGTTTCAAAATGAGAGTTGTAAGAACTTAGCAAAAATAAGGCACCCGACCCATATATGGACCCGCTTGAAGACTATCAACTTGTATGCTTCTCCCCCTTTTGTCAGCAAGGACCAAAAAGGTGTGAAGACATAGAGTATCTCTGCATTCCCAGGTGGTGAAGATGCAGGTGTAGCCGGGTCGACGTTGGAGTTGGGGGTGCAGAAGGGCCTGACTCAGAGTCGTGATGCTGTGAAGCGATTGCTGGAGAAGTGGCATTGTCTTCTTCATCGATGACACGAGCAACAACAATTGCAGCCGGAGATGAATACTCAAAATCTTCAATGGAGGGAGTTGGATGCCAAGTCATAGATTGTGGAGGCCTGGAGTCAAACATGAAGCGCTCGGTTAAGCCATCTGCTTGAAGATCATTCTCGGAGCAGAGCAATGTGAGGCTCTTCCAGGACCGCCGACAGGCTTCATGAGCAACGAAGGAGTTTTTGGTGGCCGGGTTGGGAATGCGATTCACATTAGTGAAAATACTTTTGTAATGCCCAGTATGCGGCTATGTCCCCCACGTGTCGAGGCACGACTTAAGGACCTAAACGCATACTAGAATGATCTCAAGTATGGTATCTTTGGACATCTCATGTAAAATTCAGGGATGTAAGTATAAAATGATAGTTGACTTACACTCGCCATGTCACACAAATGAATAAAATAGCATACATCATCCAAAGAACATCAGGGTCCGACTACGGACGAAAACCAAACGAAAAGATACCATAAATAACACAAGCCCGGATCCTCCTAGTAAGAACCAATACTGATCGTCGGGATAAGACACATAGTAACGACCACGCTCTTCGTCCAACTCCCAGTAAAGCTCTGAACCATCTCCTGCATAGTTCTCAACGGTACCTGCATCTGGTGTGTGTTGAATTTGTGAGCCACAGAGGACTCAGCAATCCTGTTCCCGGGTATCAAAACTACCAAAACCTTAGGTGTGGAAAGTCTATAAACAAGGGTTGCAGCAAGCTCTAAGAACTAGCTTACGAGTTTGGAGCGAGAAGAGAACAAGTGCCACGATCACCAAGTTGATCAAGAAGTGATCCTAGCTACTCATGATCAAACATAACCCCACCGTGTTCACTTCCTGAAGCCCTTCGAAAAGAGACCATCACGGTTACTCACGCATGTAGTGTATTCATGAATAAGGTGTCAAGTTATCTACAACCGGATATTAACAAATTCCCATCTGTCACATAACCGCGGGCACAGCTTTCGAAAGATCAAAACCCTGCAGGGGTGTCCCAACTTAGCCCATCACAAGCTCACGGTCTGCGGAGTCACAACTCCAAAGTGGGAAGACCCAAGTATTCTCGGAATCCCGTGCTCAAGATATTTCGACAAAGGTAAAACTAATCCAGCAAGAACTCCCGGCGTGCCGACATCCTGATAGTAGCCGCGCGTATCTCGTCTCAGGCCACGACCGGATGAGACATCCTATAGGTGTATTCCTGATACCTCGGGTTTTCCCAAGGCGGCCCCGCAGTCTGCTCAGTTTGGACCAACAATCATGAGGAGCACTGGCCCGGGGGTTGTTAATTAATTCTTTAGGGTAGCTAGTCCCTATGCAAATTTTAGTTATTAGGAAAATGTAAAACCAAAGTTGGGTCTTGCTGGAAAAGCTTTAAACAGAGCGAATTATCAAGGGGGGCTCATAAACCCCAACCGTGTTAGGAACGCAAAATCAAGGAACATAACACTGGTTTATCGGATCCTATGGTAGCATGAGTGGAACAAAACACCAAGCAGAAAGGCTTATCCTTCCACCCATTACCAATATATAGGTGAATTAGTTTAACAGGTATTATGTATTGTTATATCCCAATAACAACTTCATCATGGAGCCAGAATCTTCAAAACTTCATCTGCAACTAACAACGCTATAAGAGGGGCTGGGCAATGCGTACTTAGCCGAACAACGGTTTGCTAGGAAGGTGGTTAGAGAGTTTCATGGCAGCAATAGGAGGGCTAACAAACAGGAATAGGCATCGAGGCAATATCTAAAGAGCGAGACATCTAGCATAGGCAAAGATAGAAGTCATATCTGGGAATGGTCATCTTGCCTGTTGATTCCACAGAGGGATCGTAACCTTGCTCCTCAAACTCAGCCTCGATAGGAACCTCGAACTCCAAATCGTCACCAGGCTCTAACTAACACAACAATGCAACACCGGAACATGATCAATCATCATGCAATGCTCAAACACATGATGCATGAATATGATGCATATGGGCATGGGTAGGACATGATGCAACTCCTAGGAACAAGAAGAGTGCACAAGCATCATGGCAATAGCAAGATCACAACACATGTGGAGCACAACCAAAAGGGAAACAAAACTAACATGGCCACACGTGGTTATGTAGATTATTTAAACAAGCACCCCACAAGTTATAAAAGTTGTTTAACATGACAAGGGGTGCATCTAGGACTAACAGCAACATGCTAGCATTTTAAAAGGGCCGGAAAGAACAAACAACAATTTCCGGAAACTCCCATATTCATTTAAATGCATTTGGGAGAGAACTGAGAAACTCATCTTTTAAAGTTGTTAAACATGCAAAGTAACAGCACCACATTAATCTACACATTTTTCCACCCCAAATGCATATAAAGTTTGTTAAATTTGGAGCTGTAGATATTTAGGTATGATTTTTTACAAGTATAAGCATTTTTAAACACAAATTAATTCAAACAACATTTTAAATGTTCTAAACATGGCAAAAAACAGCATATGAAATTCTACATGAAAAACTAAGCAATTTTCATATATAACTTATTTTCATTAGATGCATATTTCAAAAGATATTAAATCTTTAAAGTTAATGCAGAAAAATAAAAAGAAAAAGAAAACAGAAAAGAAAAACAACAGAAAAAGGTCAACTGACCCAGGCTGGGTCTAGCCGCAGCCACTGACCCGTGGAGCGAGAGGCGCTAAGGTGGCAGCGGTGGGTGTGTGTGTTGGTGGAAGGTGCAGAGAGGATGACCGGTGAGGCCGACCTGTCAGCCTCACAGGAAAAACAAAAATGGGGGGAAACCGCTGCTCCCGGCGGGATCGAACCCGCGACCTCCTGCTTATCTGACGAAGAGCCGAGCCACTGGGCTAGGAGAGTATTTCTGACAGAGAGGGAGACTGGCTCCTCTTGAGGTAATCTGCAACAAGTACAGGTCCTCACCTGTGTGAACCAGAGACGGCTCGTCGACGCCGGCGAGCAGCAACGGCAACGCGAGGCATTGTAGGCAGTGGTTGCGTGCGGGACCTGCAATGGTGTGAGTGCGCGCGAAGCTTGGCTCGGGAGGTGGATGCAGAGGCGCTCGAGCTCGAGCGTGCGGCCGCGGCGATGCAGGGGTGTGCCGGCGCGGGGAGTGCCGGAGAAGGGTTGCGGGGTCGCTGCTGAGTGCGTGAGCGCGGGCAGGTGCAGTGAGCGTGAGCAATAGGCGCGGGCGAGCACGACGCGGCAGGTTCTCTCTGAAGTTTCAGAGAGCCGCCGGAGCACAGAGAGCGCGGGCAATACACAGATCTGTCGACGTTGCTAGCACGCTAAGGACGATGGGAAGGAGCTGGAGGGGAGCTGGTTATACCTCCTATATGTGCGACAGGAAGACGAGGGCGACGACGGGGCTACGGCAACGCAGGCGAGCTCTGAACTCCTGCGTGAACTCTAGCCGAGGCGACACTGGAAGCAGAGGAGGAAGAAGACGTCCATGCGAAGGAGAGGTGGCATCTGATCCGTGATGGAGAGGAAGTAGTCGACGTCGGGGAAGCAGTAGGACACGACGTCGGTGGCTGGACCCGACCGGAGGACGGCGGCGACGGCGACGCGCTCTCAGCTGCGCTCGGGTGCTCGTGGGGAAGGAGAAGGAGGGAAGGGGAAGATCCCCTTGGAGGAGGCGGCGAGGGAGGAACCCTAGAGGAGGTGCTGCGGCTTTAAATAGGTGGGTGCGGCGACGGCTGGCCACGACGTCCGTGAGGTCGAGCTCACGGCATCGACGCTCTGAAGCAGGGGAAGGAGACGGCACGACTTGGGG